>LR778264.1:59503036-59605512 GCA_902810595.1 Coregonus sp. 'balchen' | reverse complement strand
GGGGGTTTTGTTGGGCGTAAATCTAAGGCACTGCATCTCAGTGCTTGAGGCGTCACTACGACGAGTGGCGCGGCGGTCGAAGGCACTGCATCTCAGTGCTTGAGGCGTCACTACAGACCGAGTGGCGCAGCGGTCTAAGGCATGCATCTCAGTGCTTGAGGCGTCACTACAGACCCCCTGGATCGATTTCCAGGCTGTATCACAACCGGGCCGTGATGGGAGTCCCATAGGGCGGCGCACAATTGGCCCAGCGTCGTCCGGGTTTGGCGGTGTAGGCCGTCATTGTAAATAAGAATTTGTTCTTAACTGACTCGCCTAGTTAAATAAAGATAAAATAAATATATCTTGCATTAGGCTATGAAACCGTATCATACGATTGATACGGTATGTTTGATATATGTCCCCATCGCTATGTGAAAACTGATTAAAAAGATGTTAAGATCTGGCAAATTCCTGTCTCAGATCTGCTTTTACACATCCAACTCCCTCTCTGATATCATTAACCAAACACAGTCTGCCCTTCCCTGGAACAGCAAAAGCTTTCATTGACAGTATCCCTCAACACGATGATGACAGGGGGATTTCGTTTTGGGATGATATCCACTTTTGGCCCAAACGTTCATTTTAAATGCATTGTGCACCTTTAAAATGAGTCAATGATGTGGCAGTGAAAAGATAAGAGCAAACCTGTCCTGAAGCACAGCAATCACCTACACCAGGGGTTCACAGCCCTTAGTATTATCACCTACACCAGGGGTTCACAGCCCTTAGTATTATCACCTACACCAGGGGTTCACAGCCTTTAGTATTATCACCTACACCAGGGGTTCACAGCCCTTAGTATTATCACCTACACCAGGGGTTCACAGCCCTTAGTATTATCACCTACACCAGGGGTTCACAGCCCTTAGTATTATCACCTACACCAGGGGTTCACAGCCCTTAGTATTATAACCTACACCAGGGGTTCACAGCCCTTAGTATTATCACCTACACCGGGGGTTCACAGCCCTTAGTATTATCACCTACACCAGGGGTTCACAGCCAGGGGTATTATCACCTACACCAGGGGTTCACAGCCCTTAGTATTATCACCTACACCAGGGGTTCACAGCCCTTAGTATTATCACCTACACCAGGGGTTCACAGCCCTTAGTATTATCACCTACACCAGGGGTTCACAGCCCTTAGTATTATCACCTACACCAGGGGTTCACAACCGGGGGTATTATCACCTACACAGGGGGTCACAGCCCTTAGTATTATCACCTACACCAAGGGTTCACAGCCCTTAGTATTATCACCTACACCAGGGGTTCACAGCCGGGGGTATATCACCTACACCAGGGGTTCACAGCCCTAGTATTATCACCTACACCAGGGGTTCACAGCCCTTAGTATTATCACCTACACCAGGGGTTCTCAGCCCTTAGTATTATCACCTACACCAGGGGTTCACAGCCCTTAGTATTATCACCTACACCAGGGGTTCACAGCCCTTAGTATTATCACCTACACCAGGGGTTCACAGCCCTTAGTTATCACCTACACCCAGGGGTTCACAGCCCTTCGTATTATCACCTACACCAGGGGTTCACAGCCCTTAGTATTATCACCTACACAGGGGTTTCACAGCCGGGGGGTATTATCACCTACACCAGGGGTTCTCATCCCTTAGTATTATCACCTACACCAGGGGTTCACAGCCCTTAGTATTATCACCTACACCAGGGGTTCACAGCCCTTAGTATTATCACCTACACCAGGGGTTCTCAGCCCGTAGTATTATTACCTACACCAGGGGTTCACAGCCCTTAGTATTATCACCTACACCAGGGGTTCACAGCCCTTAGTATTATCACCTACACCAGGGGTTCACAGCCCTTAGTATTATCACCTACACCAGGGGTTCACAGCCAGGGGTATTATCACCTACACCAGGGTTCACAGCCCTTAGTATTATCACCTACACCAGGGGTTCACAGCCCCTTAGTATTATCACCTACACCAGGGTTCACAGCCTTTAGTATTATCACCTACACCAGGGGTTCACAGCCTTAGTATTATCACCTACACCAGGGGTTCACAGCCCTTAGTATTATCACTACACCAGGGGTTCATCAGCCCTTAGTATTATCACCTACACCAGGGGTTCACAGCCCTCAGTATTATCACCTACACCAGGGGTTCACAGCCCCTTAGTATTATCACCTACACCAGGGGTTCACAGCCCTTAGTATTATCACCTACACCAGGGGTTCACAGCCCTTAGTATTATCACCTACACCAGGGGTTCACAGCCCTTAGTATTATCACCTACACCAGGGGTTCACAGCCCTTAGTATTATCACCTACACCAGGGGTTCACAGCCCTTAGTATTATCACCTACACCAGGGGTTCACAGCCCTTAGTATTATCACCTACACCAGGGGTTAGGTTATTATTAATTAATTTATAAATAATTAATAATTATATTATAAATATAAAAAATATATATTATATTAATAATTTATTGTTATTGTTAATTAGGACCCCTGAGGGTACTTTGTATATTATTTTAATTGTATTAATTGTCTTATTTATTTATTTCACAGGGGTTACTTGAGAAGACTCATGAGACAATAGACCATATACTTTCTGGTAAAATAATCATTCATAATTTATTGGATTTATAGAGCGCTTTTTTCCAGGATACCCACAGCGCTTTACATAGTAAGGGGGGGAAACTCACCTCATCCACCACCAATGTGTGGCACCCACTTGGGTGTTGAACGGCGACCATTTTCTGTGCCAGAACACTCACCATTCATCAGCTATCAGGTGGAGAGGTGAGGAGTGATATATGCCAATTAGGAATGAGGGGGATGATTAGGTGGCCATGATGGAATAGGGCCAGGTTGGGAGTTTAGCCAGGACACCGGGGTTTTCACCCCTACTCTTATGATAAGTGCCATGGGATCTTTTAGTGACCACAGAGAGTCAGGACACCCATTTAACGTCCAATCCGAAAGACGGCACCCTACACAGGGCAATGTCCCCAATCACTGCCCTGGGGCATTTGGATATTGGGAAAGAGTGCCCCCTACTGGCCCTCCAGTAGAAGGCACTCTAGATATGTGGCAGTACATTAAGCAAAGAAGGTTAAGAACCACCTAAATGTCAGCTCCAGCAGACAGACACATCTATCCAGAAGCCTGCCTGATCAAATCAATAATGTGTTTCAACATGCAGACCACTAAAGTACCAAACTGTATTACCATTTTAAATGCCATCTTTTTCCAAAATGGACAACCACTGTTACACCTCACTGCATGTCTTTCTCTTGTTGAAGGAGCATGGGTTATCATTGGTTAATGTTACCTACGGGATAATCATTTGCTATAATTGAGGTCCCCCTCCCAGCCCAGATTGGGATGGTGTTAGGGCAACATTTTCATGGTGTAAAAGCAATGTGTTGAATGCAAAACTTACAATAAATCTTATTGTATTCTGACAGCATGATTTAATTTGAAACTTTTCCAAAACAGTTTACATTATAAAGAATAAACTATTTAAGCATTGCTCAATTTACTAAACTCTGTTAAATAATCACCTCCTTGTAAGCCACATTGTAGAAGAAAAGTTTCAAATTAAATCACTCTCACACTTATATTTTCCTTTATTATTTTCCCCTAACCCTACCACCCCTCCCCTAATTGGAGTAAACTAATGAACAACAACACTTAGGCTTCTACTTCCAGCTTATACATGCTATATACATTTTACAGACACAATCTATTTTACAATAGTTATCTTTTGTTTGTCTTTAATCCCATCCTTCAGCTACCCTCAACCCCTCATATCTATCTCTGAACACCATCCAGTTTGATTTCTATTTGATATGTATTTTTTAACTGTGCTGTTTCACAAAAGTTCTGAACCTTTCTATTCTCATAGTTTCTACATATTGTAAATTAAAGATAAACATTTTTTTTGCTAAAAGTATTATTATATTATTGATCGATTGACTATTACTTTTCAAATCACCCAGCAGTGCTATTTGCAGAGTAATCACCAGGTAAAAGAGGAAGTTCTGCCCTGCATGCATGGTTGGCGGAATATCTGTGTACATGTAAGATGTTTTTCAAGGTGCAGTTTTTCTGTGGGTATCTCTCTCTCTCTCTCTCTCTCTCTCTGTCTGTCCTCGCAAAGCTAAGTGAATACAGATTTTTCATAACAACCATAGCATTTACTGTCCAGGAAAGCATAAGTACTACAGCCCCCGGTGAGGGTGTAAAGCTTGGACAATGGTCAACGTAGCACATTAAACCCAATGTGAAAAGGTTTTTCACATTGATAATTGTCACTATGTTTTTTTTTGTGTGCAATCATTACTGTATAAAATCAAATGTCATTCATATTTCAGTTATGTGTGGATGATTACATGTCATTTCTGTGTGTGAATGTCAATGGTGTTAGTCCATTAGGAGCGGAACACTAGCGGGAGGAAACGCACCAATCAGCCACTTCAGAACCCCATCCAGGACGTTACCATGGTGATGGAGAGGGTGAATAGGGGATAAGTGGAGGATAACGTCAGGAGGAGATTGGAGACCTCTTACACACACACACACACACACACACGCACGCACACACACACACACACACACACACACACACTGGTGAAGACACACACACACACACACACACACGCTGGTGAAGACACACACACACACACACACACACACACACACACACACACATACACACACGCTGGTGAAGACACACACACACACACGCTGGTGAAGACACACACACACACAGCTTGATCACGCACACATCCACCTACAGTATTACACACATCCATTCATTCACACACTCATCCGCACACTCAAACATGTAAAACATTTTTTGTCTCTAGGCATTCAAACGTTTTCAACTTTATCTCCATGGGGGGCCATAACTCCCTCCCTCTCCCCCTCCCTCGCTCCCTCCCTCCCCTCCATCCCTGGATTAGAGACCAGATGCTGCTGGAAGTGGTGTTGGAGGGCCTGTAGGAGGCACTATTTCCTCTGGTCTAAAATAAAATATTCCAATGCCCCAGGGCAGTGATTGGGGACATTGCCCTGTGTAGGGTGCTGTCTTTCGCATGGGATGTTAAACGGGTGTCCTGACTCTCTGTGGTCACTAAAAGATCCCATGGCACTTATCATAAGAGTAGAGGTGAAAACCCCGGTGTCCTGGCTAAACTCCCAAATCTGGCCCTCATACCATCATGGCCACCTAATCATCCCCAGCTTCCAATTGGCTCATTCATCTCCCCTGTAACTATTCCCCAAGTCGTTGCTGTAAATGAGAACGTGTTCTCTATCAATTTACCTGGAAATGTGTATTTGCAAAGAATGATGGCACATAGCCAGATCATTCTGATGACTGAACACTGCTCTGAAACCTATATACATTTTACATTTACATTTTAGTCATTTAGCAGACGCTCTTATCCACAGCGACTTACAGTTAGTGAGTGCATACATTTTCATACTGGCCCCCCGTGGGAAGCGAACCCACAACCCTGGCATTGCAAGCGCCATGCTTTACCAACCGAGCTACAGGGGACCTGTATAACCTTTGACCTTTGATCTGAAATGGGGCAGGAGACTGGAGGCTGATGAACCGTGTAGCAGATTAAAGGTGAGGTGAGGGTTTTATCTAGGTCATGTCCCAAACAGCACCCTTATCCCCTATATAGTGCACTGCTTTGGACTAAAGCCTTACGGGCCCTGGTTAAACATAGTGCACTGCTTTGGACTAAAGCCTTACGGGCCCTGGTTAAACATAGTGCACTGCTTTGGACTAAAGCCTTACGGGCCCTGGTTAAACATAGTGCACTGCTTTGGACTAAAGCCTTACGGGCCCTGGTTAAACATAGTGCACTGCTTTGGACTAAAGCCTTATGGGCCCTGGTTAAACATAGTGCACTGCTTTGGACTAAAGCCTTACGGGCCCTGGTTAAACATAGTGCACTGCTTTGGACTAAAGCCTTACGGGCCCTGGTTAAACATAGTGCACTGCTTTGGACTAAAGCCTTACGGGCCCTGGTTAAACATAGTGCACTGCTTTGGACTAAAGCCTTACGGGCCCTGGTTAAACATAGTGCACTAAAAAGGAATAGAGTGCTATTTGGAATGCAGCCCTTGTCTGGAGCGATCAGACAGAGAGAGAGTTGTGTTACCCTGGCCTTGCCTTCTGAGCCACCTCTCTCTGGCCTGCAGAGACAGCCCTTCCCTAACCCTGTCACTATGGGAAAAGCTTTTTGTTTTATTCAGAGAGAGAATGTCAGTTACACTCAGTGACGGTACAGTTTGCTGTCCCAGAGGTAGATATTGTGTGAATCATTGTTTTTCATTTTACAGCACTTTAACAAGAGACTTGGGACCAGAATCAGTCAGATTTTACCAATAAAATGACTAAATACTCATTAAAAAACTAATGATGAAAAGGATTGATACACAGTACAATCAATGTGTTGCTAAAGGTAGCTGTAACGTTATATAATGAATACCCAGAACTTCAATAAGACCAATCTCCATACGTTCATCAGATAAATTAATTACTTTTTTTGATAAATAAATTCTGTAACACTTGTGTGGTGCAATAATACCTTGATCAATCCATTTTAACATTTTACTGCAGTGGGCTAAATCAGGGTCACACAGAGTGATTCTTGGTAGTCTTAAACAAATCTACTTTGAAACAAAAGTACACACCTCACACACATGGTTATGGGGTTTAAAAACAAGAAGACACCTGTACCATGTCAGATATAGAGTTGAAGTGTATTCGATTTTGAGTTTGCCTCCCAATATTACACTTTATATACAGTACATCACAGAAGACTGAAATATAACAAAACCGTTTGACGTAGAAACCCCAGATTTTCATCACGTTTTTTAAAATCATCTTTATTAATTATGAAATTATGAAAAATATTAATAACATTCCACCCATGAGGCCAAAGATGGAGCTCTTGGTAATTGACTACTGGAAAGGGCTATAGTGTTTTAAATAAGTACTTAACTGAATTCACATTAACCCGCAAACCCTTCATCTGAGGCCTTCGTGGAGATTCCATTAAAGTTAATGATCCTGCTGCGATAGAGCCAGTAGAGACCACATCAACTGCCGCTATAGCCATATAATGAAGCCTATTACAGCAGGGACATGTGTACGTAGGCTATAGCCAGCAGAATCCAAAGAGAGGACTGTATACAGATGCCGTATCTTCATTTGACCCAGTTTCTCACAGCACAGAAATAATCCTGCAGAAACCGGAAATGTTAATTGTTATTTGGGATTATAATGAATGGCAAAAAAAAAATGTGTAGGGGGTGATACATTCGTTAGGGCAAATCAGGTCTGGAATTTCGAAGTGGAAATTACAAACTTTAGAAGCCTTTTTAAACCTTGTATACACTACAAGTTAGCATGTTCTAGCCTCGTATGAACCATCCTGATTTCGAGAGTTTAAGGCATCTGTAGTTGGAATGGTAGAAAGGGAGTCACAGCTCATGGCTACCTACCTACAGACCTACCTACCATGCTGTTGCCTAGCAACACATCTGCAAATAATACCACTAGATTATAGCAATTTGTTCCTGCTTAGATTTTACCCCTCAGGCAGGCTGATGGAGGTTGAGGGTGGCTGAGGGAGGCTGAGGGTGGCTGAGGGAGGCTGAGGGTGGCTGAGGGAGGCTGAGGGTGGCAGAGGGTGGCTGAGGGAGACTGAGGGAGGGCTGAGGGAGGCAAAAAAAAAAAAAAAACTGAGGGTGGCTGAGGGAGATGAGGGAGGGCTGAGGGAGGCTGAGGGTGGCTAAGTGAGACTGAGGGAGGCTTAGGGAGACTGAGGGAGGCTGAGGGCTGGCTGAGGGTGGCTGAGGGGAGGCTGAGGGGAGGCTGAGTGAGTCTTAGGGGAAGCTGAGGGAGGCTGACGGTGACTGAGGGAGGCTGAGGGTGGATGAGGGAGGAAAAGCTATTAGCGGTGAATATTAGAACTGACTGGCTGGGTCCTGGTCTGTCTGTCAGCCTTCATTACTCTGACTGCTGGTTCCTGGTCTGTCTGTCAGCCTTCATGACTCTGACTGCTGGGTCCTGGTCTGTCTGTCAGCCTTCATGACTCTGACTGCTGGGTCCTGGTCTGTCTGTCAGCCTTCATGACTCTGACTGCTGGGTCCTAGTCTGTCTGTCAGCCTTCATGACTCTGACTGCTGGGTCCTGGTCTGTCTGTCAGCCTTCATGACTCTGACTGCTGGGTCCTGGTCTGTCTGTCAGCCTTCATGACTCTGACTGCTGGGTCCTGGTCTGTCTGTCAGCCTTCATGATTTGACGCGGGGGGGAACCAGGCACTGCAGGTGTGCCGGCCCCAGACGAGCCCAAACCACCCTACGTAGGGTGTTAAGAGAATAATACATGTCATAAGGAGTTAAAACTGGCCGGAGAGAAAAACCCCACAGCCCCCTACCACAGGTAGACGAGAGAGAGAGCCCAACCGCCTCCACAGCAGAAGAGGGACCAACACAGCCCCCCCCAAGTAAAACAAGAGAGTAACACACCCCCTACCCAGTGACGAGAGAGTAACACAGCCCCCCAAAAACTAGAAAAGAGAGAGAGACCAAACCCCCCTCCACAGCTGACGAGGAGTAACACAGCCTACCCAAGTGACAGGAGAGTAACACACCCCCTACCACAGTAGAAGAGGGGGGGGACCAACAACCCTACCAAAGCTAGAAGAGAGAGAGACAACCAGCCCACCAAATGACGGAGGAGACCAACACAGCCCACCACAGTGACAGAGAGAGAGGAACACCCCCCCTCCCAAAGTAGACAGAGAGATAACACAGCCCACCAAGTAGAAGAGAGAAAACACAGCCCTACCAAGCTAGACAGGGGGGGAACACAGCCACCACAGAGACAGGAGAGAAAAACAGTACCACCCCCGAAAAGGGAGAAGGGGGGAGTAACAAAGCCCTACCACAGCTAGACAGAGAGAGTAACACAGCCCTACCACAGCTAGACAGAGAGAGAGAGATAACACAGCCCTACCACAGCTAGACAGAGACAGAGAGAGTAACACAGCCCTACCACAGCTAGACACAGAGAGTAACACAGCCCTACCACAGCTAGACAGAGAGAGTACACAGCCCTACCACAGCTAGACAGAGAGAGTAACACAGCCCTACCACAGTGACAGATAGAGTAACACAGCCCTACCACAGCTAGACAGAGAGAGTAACACAGCCCTACCACAGCTAGACAGAGAGAGAGAATAACACAGCCCTACCACAGCTAGACAGAGAGAGTAACACAGCCCTACCACAGCTAGACAGAGAGAGTAACACAGCCCTACCACAGCTAGACAGAGAGAGAGTAACACAGCCCTACCACAGCTAGACAGAGAGAGAGAGTAACACAGCCTACCACAGCTAGACAGGAGGAGAGTAACACAGCCTACCACAGCTAGACGAGAGAGTAACACAGCCCTACCACAGCTAGACAGAGAGGAGGAGAGTAACCAGCCCTACCACAGCTAGACAGAGATAGTAACACAGCCCTACCACAGCTAGACAGAGAGAGTAACACACCCCCTACCACAGCTAGACAGAGAGAGTAACACAGCCCTACCACAGCTAGACACAGACAGAGAGAGTAACACAGCCCTACCACAGCTAGACACAGACAGAGAGAGTAACACAGCCCTACCACAGCTAGACAGAGAGAGTAACACAGCCCTACCACAGCTAGACAGAGAGAGTAACACAGCCCTACCACAGCTAGACAGATAGAGTAACACAGCCCTACCACAGCTAGACAGAGAGAGTAACACAGCCCTACCACAGCTAGACAGATAGAGTAACACAGCCCTACCACACCTAGACAGAGAGAGAGTAACACAGCCCTACCACAGCTAGACAGAGGAGAGTAACACAGCCCTACCACAGCTAGACAGAGAGAGTAACACAGCCCTACCACAGCTAGACAGAGAGAGTAACACAGCCCTACCACAGCTGACAGAGAGAGTAACACAGCCCTACCACAGCTAGACAGAGAGAGAGAGAACACAGCCCTACCACAGCTAGACAGAGAGAGAGTAACACAGCCCTACCACAGCTAGACAGAGAGAGAGAGTAACACAGCCCTACCACAGCTAGACAGAGAGAGTAACACAGCCCTACCACAGCTAGACAGAGAGAGTAACACAGCCCTACCACAGCTAGACAGAGAGAGTAACACAGCCCTACCACAGCTAGACAGAGAGAGTAACACAGCCCTACCACAGCTAGACAGAGAGAGTAACACAGCCCTACCACAGCTAGACAGAGAGAGTAACACAGCCCTACCACAGCTAGACAGAGAGAGTAACACAGCCCTACCACAGCTAGACAGAGAGAGTAACACAGCCCTTACACAGCCTGGAGGTGTGATGGGTCATTGTCTTGTTGAAAAACAAATGATAGTCCCACTAAGCCCAAACCAGATGGGATGGCGTACCGCTGCAGAGTGCTGTGGTAGCCATGCTGGTTAAGTGTGCCTTGAATTCTAAATAGTGTCAACAGCAAAGCACCCCACACCATAACCCCTCTTCCTCCATGCTTTACAGTTAAAAATACACATGCGGAGATCATCCGTTCACCCACACCGCGTCTCACAAAGACACGGCGGCTGGAAACAATAATCTCCAATTTGGACTCCAAACCAAAGGACACATTTCCACTGGCCTATTGTACATTGCTCATGTTTCTTGGCCCAAGCAGGTCTCTTCTTCTTACTGGTGTCCTTTAGTAGTGGTTTCTTTGCAGCAATTCGACCATGAAGGCCTGAGTCACACAGTCACCTCTGAACAGTTGATGTTGAGATGTGTCTGTTACTTGGACTCTGTGAAGCATTTATTTGGGCTGCAATTTCTGAGGCTGGTAACTATAATGAACTTATCCTCTGCAGCAGAGGTAACTCTGGGTCTTCCATTCCTGTGGCGGTCCTCATGAGAGCCAGTTTCATCTTAGTGCTTGAAGATTTTTGTGACTGCACTTGAAGAAACTTTCAAATGTTCCGTATTGACTGACCTTCATGTCTTAAAGTAATGATGGACTGTTGTTTCTCTTTGCTTATTGGACTTGGTGTTTTACCAAATGTATTTACCAAAGAAATTCCACAAATTAACTTTTAACAAGGCACACCTGTTAATTGAAATGTATTCCAGGTGACTACCTCATGAAGCTGGTTGAGAAAATATATGTTGATTAAAAAAAAAAAAATGTGGTTACTACATGATTCCATATGTGTTATTTCATAGTTTTGATGTCTTCACTATTATTCTACAATGTAGAAAATAGTAAAAAAATCAAGAAAAACACTGGATTGAGTAGGTGTGTCCAAACTATTGACTGGTGCTATATATATATATATATATATATATATATATATATATATATATATATATATATATATATATATTATATATATATATATATATATATGTATGAGTGCCTTTGGAAAGTATTCAGACCCCTTGACTTTTTCCACATTTTGTTACGTTAGAGCGTTGTTCTAAAATTTAATAAATAAATACAAATCCTCAGCAATCTACACACAATACCCCATAATGACAAAGCGAAAAAAAACTGGTTTTTAGACATTTTTGCACATTTCTTAAAGTTAAAAACTGAAATACCTTATTTAGATAAGTATTCAGACCCTTTGCTATGAGACTTGAAATTGAGCTCAGGTGCATCCTGTTTCCATTGATCATCCTTGAGATGTTTCTACATTTTGATTGGAGTCCACCTGTGGTAAATTCAATTGATTGGACATGATTTGGAAAGGCACACACCTGTCTAAATAAGGTCCCACAGTTGACAGTGCATGTCAAAGCAAAAACCAAGCCATGATGTTGAAGGAATTGTCCGTAGAGCTCCGAGACAGGATTGTTTCGAGGCACAGATCTGGGGAAGGGTACCCAAAAACATTCTGCAGCATTGAAGGTCCCCAAGAACACAGTGGCCTCCATCATTCTTAAATGGAAGAGGTTTGGAACCACTAAGACTCTTCGTAGAGCTGGCCGCCCGGCCAAACTGAGCAATCGGGGGAGAAGGGCCTTGGTCAGGGAGGTGACCAAGAACCCGATGGTCACTCTGACAGAGCTCTAGAGTTCCTCTGTGGAGATGGGAGAAACCTTCCAGAAGGACAACCATCTCTGCAGCACTCCAATAACAGGCCTTTAGGGTATAATGGCCAGACGGAAGCCACTCCTCAGTGAAAGGCACATGACAGCCCGCTTGGAGTTTGCCAAAAGGCACCTAAAGACATTCAGACCGTGAGAAACAAGATTCTCTGGTCTGATAAAACCCAGATTCAACTCTTTGGCCTGAATGCTAAACGTCACATCTGGAGGAAACCTGTCACCATCCCTACGGTGAAGCATGGTGGTGGCAGCATCATGCTGTGGGGGTGTTTTTCAGCGGCAGGGACTGGGAGACTAGTCAGGATCGAGGCAAAGATGAATGTTGCAAAGTGCAAAGAGATCCTTGATGAAAACCTGCTCCAGAGCGCTCAGGACCTCAGACTGGGGCGAAGGTTCACCTTCCAACAGGACAACAACCCTAAGCACACAGCCAAGACAACACAGGAGTGGCTTTGGGACAAGTCTCTGAATGTCCTTGAGTGGCCCAGTCAGAGCCCAGACTTGAACCCAATCGAACATCTCTGGGGAGACCTGAAAATAGCTGTGCAGCAACGGTCCCCATCCAACCTGACAGAGCTTGAGAGGATCTGCAGAGAAGAATGGGAGAAACTCCCCAAATACAGGTGTGCCAAGCTTGTAGCATCATACCCAAGAAGACTCGAGGATGTAATTGCTGCCAAAGGTGCTTCGACAAAGTACTAATAAATTAGCAAACATTTCTAAAAACCTGTTTTTGCTTAGTCATTATGGGGTATTTGATGAGGGGAAAAAAGTCAAGGGGTCTGATTACTTTCTGTTCTGTCTTGTATTTAAGTGTGGACAGCCAGTAGACGCCATGTTTATTCTGGAGGTGTCTGTTCTGTCTTGTTTTTAGCAAGTTGACATCATGTTTATATTGGAGGAGGCAATGTACTTAAGTTGATCATGTTGTGATATGGAACTTGTCCAACAAAATATAGGATATTTTTGTTGTCTTAAGGGGGAAGGTGTTACAGGTTTTAGTTTTTCCATTTATATTTTGAAGTTGGATGTTAGCACGTAGAGCGAGATGTGGAGGGTTAACACCTTTAGTTGGCTCTCCCTATTTGATTTCGAGACGAACAATCCTTTATCTGATCTTCCCTGTTTTCATTTTGCTCTGCCTCCTGTCTTTCAGTTTGGTCTGGGGTTTTATTTTGTTTGCCTTTTCTTGGGGAAATGTTGTGGGCGCTCATGGTGGGTGTCTTTAAGGTCCCAGTTGTTGTTGCTAGTTAACTTTCAGTGGACACCCCCATGAGTGTCTTTCAGAACCCCTCCTAGAACCCCCACCTGTTTCGTTTTTGGTTGTTGTCAGTGACTCTGTTAGTTCCCCCTTCTATTTGAGCAACAATTTTAGTTTTTCTTGCTTGGGAACGTAACCGTATTCTCCAATAGAATACCTTTTGAGGGTTGTGCTGTGAATAGAGGCACCTGTGTGTTTTCCCTGTGTGTTTTCCCTGTGTGTTTTCCCTGTGTGCTTTCCCTGTGTGTTTTGCGTGTGTGTTTTGCCTGTGTGTTTACCCTGTGTGTTTTCCCTGTGTGTTTTGCCTGTGTGTTTTCCCTGTGTGTTTTGCCTGTGTGTTTTCCCTGTGTGTTTGCCTGTGTGTTTTGCCTGTGTGTTTTCCCTGTGTGTTTTCCCTGTGTGTTTTGCCTGTGTGTTTTCCCTGTGTGTTTTGCCTGTGTGTTTTCCCTGTGTTTTCCCTGTGTGTTTTCCCTGTGTGTTTTCCCTGTGTTTTTCCCTGTGTGTGTTTTGCCTGTGTGTTTTGCCTGTGTGTTTTCCCTGTTGTGTTTTGTGTGTTTTGCCTGTGTTGTGTTTTCCCTGTGTGTTTTTCCCTGTGTGTTTTGCCTGTGTGTTTTCCCTGTGTGTTTCCCTGTGTGTTTTCCCGTGTGTTTCCCTGTGTGTTTCCCTGTGGTTTTCCCTGTGTGTTTTCCCTGTGTGTTTTGCCTGTGTGTTTTCCCTGTGTGTTTTCCCTGTGTGTTTTCCCTGTGTGTTTTCCCTGTGTGTTTTCCCTGTGTGTTTTCCACTGTGTGTTTTTTCCCTGTGTGTTTTGCCTGTGTGTTTCCGTGTTGTTTTCCCTGTGTGTTTTCCCTGTGTGTTTTCCCTGTGTGTTTACCTCCCATGTGGGTTTTAACCCTGGGGTTTTCCCTGTGTGTTTTCCCTGTGTGTTTCCCTGTGTGTTTCCCTGTGTGTTTTCCCTGTGTGCTTTCCCTGTGTGTTTCGCGTGTGTGTTTGCCTGTGTGTTTACCCTGTGTGTTTTCCATGTGTGTTTGCCTGTGGTTTCCCTGTGTGTTTTGCCTTGTGTTTTCCCTGTGTGTTTTGCCTGTGGTTTTCCCTGTGGTTTTCCCTGTGTGTTTTGCCTGTGTGTTTTCCCTGTGTGTTTTGCCTGTGTGTTTTCCCTGTGTGTTTACCCTGTGTGTTTTTTTGCCTGTGTGTTTTCCCTGTGTGTTTTCCCTGTGTGTTTTGCCTGTGTGTTTTCCCTGTGTGTTTTCCCTGTGTGTTTTCCCTGTGTGTTTTCCTGTGTGTTTTCCCTGTGTGTTTTCCCTGTGTGTTTTCCCTGTGTGTTTTGCCTGTGTGTTTTCCCTGTGTGTTTTCCCTGTGTGTTTACCCTCTGTGTTTACCCTGTGTGTTTTCCCTGTGTGTTTTCCCTGTCTGTTTTCCCTGTGTGTTTTCCCTGTGTGTTTTTTTGCCTGTGTGTTTTGCCTGTGTTCCACCTCTCTATACAAGTGGCCCGGACTACTTTAGCTGATCGCCAGGCAACGGACACGCTGGTCTGTCTCTAGTCCATTCAGAGAGAGAAACAGGAAACTGAGTCCTGAGCCTCTTCTGGAAGAGCCTGCTGCCTGCTGCCTACCTGACCAATTTACCAATGAACACCCACCCACCCACAGCATAGAGTAGTGTAGTGTGTCTCTCTCTCTCTGCCTCTCTCTGACTGCTGTACCAATGAACATCCACTGCCTCTCTCTGACTGCTGTACCAATGAACATCCACAGCATTCTCTGACTGCTGTACCATTGAACATCCACAGCATTCTCTGACTGCTGTACCAATGAACATCCACTGCCTCTCTCTGCCTTGGCTCTGTCTGGCTGGCTGCCAGTGTCACGCATAACTGTTTGTGACACCCATTCCTGTTTTCCCCTGGCCAGGGAGGAAGAATGGAGAATGGCTGGATGGTTTCTGGGAGGAAGACTAGCTGTGGGATGGAAGGGTGAAGGTTGGGTTCTCTCTCCGGTTCTCCCACAGCGTTTCATCCTAACCTGAACCAATGGGATTATTGAAGGGGAAATACACTTTATTAGAATGAGAATAAAGTGAAACATGGAATAAATGAAACCCTATTTAATTTGGGAATACAACGAATAATGAGTTTGGTTCTTTTCTCTCAGAGCAGGATGGAGGCAGAGAGATACGTGCCACGGACATCTCAGGGGGAAATGTAATGATGGCACAAAATGACCGGATAAAGGACTAACCCTAACCCTTTGCTTTAGCCATGGTCTACTGCAGTGAAGTAATGAGAACACTGTGTTTTTCCTCTCTTCTGCTTCGAGACCTAGTGTGCATTCCAAATAGCACCCTATTCTCTATATAGTGCACTACTTTAAACCAGGGCCCATATGCACTATATAGGGAACAGGGTGCTATTTGGGACGCAGGCCTAGCCTGGTCTTACTCATAGCCTGTTATGTCACGTCAGTGCTCTCATCATGTCTCATGCCTCGCGCAATGAATGACACAATACTTTTGTCAAATGTGTATGCATCTAGACAGTCACAGAGTTAAATATCAGTATGGAGAAGAAAGGGACCTCTCTCCATCTTAGTGTGGCTAGCGCATAGGCCCTCCTTCTGAACAGACTTACATTTCCACATCTAATCTACAGTCTGTGTTTAAACATTCTGAACAGAGTTACATTTCCACATCTAATCTACAGTCTGTGTTTAAACATTCTGAACAGAGTTACATTTCCACATCTAATCTACAGTCTGTGTTTAAACATTCTGAACAGAGTTACATTTCCACATCTAATCTACAGTCTGTGTTTAAACATTCTGAACAGAGTTACATTTCCATATCTAATCTACAGTCCATGTCTAACAAAAACATCTAAAAAAAAAAGCCTGTTCAGTTCTGGAACAACATTCTATGGGACTGATGAGACAAAGATCAACTTGTACCAGAATGACGGGAAGAGAAGAGAATGGAGAAGGGAAGGAACTGCTCATGATCCGAAGCATACCACCTCATCTGTGAAGCATGGTGGAGGTAGTGTTATGGCGTGGGCATGTATGGCTGCCAATGGAACAGGTTCCCTTGTATTTATTGATGATGTGACTGCTGACAAAAGCAGCAGGGTGAATTCTGAAGTGTTTAGGGGCTATATTATCTGCTCAGATTCAGCCAAAACGCTTCAAAACTCATTGGACGGCGCTTCACAGGGCTATGTATAAAAATGGTTGTAATTCCTACACGGTTCATACAATAATTTTGACAGAACCCTTGAATTAAAGATGAAAGTCTACACTTTCAAATCCATTGTGGTGGCGTACAGAGCCAAAATTATGCAAATGGTGTCACTGTCCAAATACTTATGGACCTGACTGTATATAGGGAATGGCGTGACATTTGGGACAGAGCCTCTGGCTGGCTGCAGGTGGGCCGGCGCGTGGCGGCGGTGTCTCTCTGCTCTGCAGAAACAACCAGATGGGCTTTAGAAATGCTAAATTTCATTTTGTATCATTAGTAGGTTAGCTCACCCCTCATTGGCTTCCCATCTGCTGCCGTTTCAGCCCTTGGAATGCGTCCCAATCGGCACCCTATTCCCCCTATAGGGCTCTGGTCAAAAGTAGTGTGCTCCGTATGGAATAGGGTGCCATTTGGGATACAGCCTAGGCCTACATGCCTTCACAGTACAGCAGATCAGAGCCCACAGCTACTGACAGTATCATCTCTGACCTAGACCCTATCCGAGAGCCGGAGAACCTATACACAAACAGCTTTCCTGAGCCTGCAGGAGCCGTGCTGGTAGGTTATAACACGTTGTGTCATTATATCATGATATTGTAGGTCTATCCACAGAGGTTTTCAAGCTTTCTTCTATTTTATCTGCGCTTTGAAGGTAAGGTTTGGTACAGCAGAATGAGTGGTAAATGGTAGAATAAAATGCATTGGTGACTGCGAGTGGGCCACAATGAACATCGTTGGAACAAGGTGATTTTGGGTAAGGGCCATGGAATCACCTATTCACCATTTTTGGTCTGCATGGTTTTCATGCTTTGAAGAATGCACAGCAGAGAGTGGTGAAAACGGCCATGCACCAACTCCAGCTGAGTAAAGAACAGGCCATTTGTCTGTGCATTACCTGTTTAACCCTTTGCTCGCTGCACTTTTCCATGACAAACTCACTCGGGCCCAATCTCCCTGCGACACGCTATTACTTTATTTCAACATGGGGGGGTTGATGTCTGCATTTAAATTCTGTTGGTTTAGCCTCCTTCCCCGGGGTGTTATATTTCAGGAGACAGTGGGCTAAATGTCCCTCCCACCCCAAGACTATTTTATTGACTGACTCCTCTTATCGCAGTTCGCCAGCAACCTGATTGGAATCATCCTACCGTATCTGCTACTCTCTGGAATGTTGGTTTCGCTCAAGTGAATGGCTTTACTGGTTTCTACCATAACATGTTTACTCTGGGCTGTTGTTTGACTGGCAAACAGTAAAGGGGGGGAGTCGGGGGTCCAAATGGGGGGAGTCGGGGGTAAAGGGGGGAGTCGGGGGTAAAGGGGGGAGAGCCAGGGGTAAAGGGAAGAGCCGGGGGTAAAGGGAAGAGCCGGGGGTAAAGGGGGGAGTTGGGGGTAAAGGGGGGAGCGGGGGTAAAGGGGGGAGTCGAGGGGTTAAAGGGG
Source organism: Coregonus sp. 'balchen' (assembly GCA_902810595.1). Classification (NCBI taxonomy): domain Eukaryota; kingdom Metazoa; phylum Chordata; class Actinopteri; order Salmoniformes; family Salmonidae; genus Coregonus; species Coregonus sp. 'balchen'. The sequence continues at coordinate 59,587,371 of LR778264.1, read as the reverse complement.
GGGAATCGGGGGTAAGGGGGATCGGGGTTAAAGGGGGGAGTCGAGGGGGGAATCGGGGGTAAAGGGGGGGAGTCCGGGTTAAAGTAGGGAATCGGGGGTAAAGGAGGGAGTCGGGGGTTAAAGGGAAGAGCCGGGGTTAAAGGGGGGAGGAGTCGGGGGTTAAAGGGGGGTAGTCGGGGGGTAAAGGGGGGAGTCGGGGGGTAAAGGGAAGACGCCGGGGGTAATGGGAAGGTCGGGGGGTAAAGGGGGGAGTTGGGGGTAAAGGGGGGAGTCGGGGGTAAAGGGGGAGTCAGGTAAAGGGAAGAGCCGGGGGTAAAGGGGGGAGTCGGGGGTAAAGGGAAGTGCCGGGGGTAAAGGGAAGAGCCGGTGGTATAAAGGGGGGAGTTGGGGGGTAAAGGGGGGAGTCGGGGGGTAAAGTGGGAGTAGGGGGAAACGGGGGGGAGTTGGGGGTTAAAGGGGGGGAGTCGGGGGTAAAGTGGGGAGTCGGGGGTAAAGGGGGGAGTCGGGGGTTAAAGGGGAAGAGCCGGGGGGTAAAGGGGGGAGTTGGGGTAAGGGGGGGGGGGGAGTCGAGGGGGGATTCGGGGGTAAAGGGGGGAGGCAGGGTTAAAGTAGGGAATCGGGGGTTAAGGGGGGAGTCGGGGTTAAAGGGAAGAGCCGGGGTTAAAGGGAAGAGCCGGGGTTAAAGCACTAAAAAGGACAATATGAATATTGATACAAACATTTGGTTCGAATAGGGCATGGTAAATCCCCCATGGTAGTCCTAAGCCTCAGACCCATCTCCGTCAGTTTACAAAGGAAGCATTCATTTTAATACCATATAACGAATACTTCGTGTGAAAATCATTTGTTGCTAGTGAATCAAGGATGTGATAACTTTCAGATATTTGAACAGTCACGCATAGCTAACAAAATGTTGGAGGTTATATCATATTACGTATCAAACTGTGTCTCTGTGTGAGTGGCACTGTCAATTCGTGTAGAACCCCCCCCCCCAAGTTGATGAAAAAGCACTAAGCATATAAAACCGTGAGACAAGAGGATGCCCCTGCCTCAAGCCCGCAATGATCTCAGTGGTGGAAATGTTGGACACGGGGAGGGTCGACTTTCAAATGACATTGACGCTATGTAGATGAGAGCGGGGATTTGTGCTCCGTGGAACATCTCTGGCCGCTGAAGTTAGACGGTGCTGCGAGGTGAAGCTGCTCCGTTTTCGCTGCGTTGTTTCCCCGCTCTGCTCTGCTCTGCTCTCTCCTTCAGCACCACCAAGCTAACGGACAGCACCACTCATACCTGCTTCCTGCAAACTCACCTTTCCCCTCCGGATCATAGTTTGGTTTTGCTTCTCTATCTTTCAAATGGAAAATATTTTATTTGGTCTGCTCCGGGAGAATCTGTAAGGACACTACTTTTAGATGAACGCACGGATACTATACCATCGCCCACAATTCAGTCTGGCATTGCAGTTTGATTGTAAGTACCGTTTTTACTTTTAACAGTGAGCGAAAACTTCAGCGCAATGATCAGAACATTGGACAAAACCGAGTGAACCCGTTTGGGGATAAGGAGTTGCGCCTCGGTGGGAAAAAACGGGATTTCAGATGTTGCGCACGGAGTAGCCTAGTCTATTGGATTGGGATACATCGCAACTGTGATATTTTACCAAAACAATGCATGCCACTAGAAAGACGGTGATCAGTCGCTTCATCAGGGCAGATTCCAGGCATAAAGCCACATAAGCGGTTGCTTAGGGCCCCCGACTCCCATCCTTCCCCAAAAACGTACTGTTGAGAGGAAGAATAGTAGACTACACCAGGTGCGATCAGCAGTTTTTTTTATCGTGTTATGTCAATCAGTAGCAATGTTTCCATTAACTTGTCCACTGATTTTGTTTTCGACATTTAGAAAGATCTGACAATTGCCTGCTATGGGTGCGTTTCCATGTAACTATCTTGTGTCGATAAAAAAAAAACAGCTGGACGTAATGACGTCACACTGATAAAAACAATTTTAAATAAAAACCTACAATGTCGAATAAAAAAGGAAGTGGCAAATGAATGTCTCAGGTAGCCTGCAAAAGCCAACATGGCAAATTGACTAATTTTTGCCATGTAATAATTCCCATGTGCCAACATATCGCCATGATCCGTGCCATGGTGAAACTTGCACTCCTGTAGATCTGATATTATTGGATGGTGAAACTTGCCAGGCAATCAGAAAAGCAAGGAAAAGCAATTCAGACATTCTTGAAAGTGAGGACAATCCTTCTCCTGCAAACAAATATTATTTTTTATAGTTGCATTTTTTCTTTTAATTTTGCAAGCATTTAGAATTAAATGTGTAGTGGAGCTTTTGTAGTTATCTTAAAAATTATTCGGGAATCGTCATTTATTCTGAAAAAAAAAAATACTTTTACATCATGAATAAAGAAAGTTAGACAAAATAAAAATCAACCCCGGTTGAATGGATAGAAATGTTGTCAATCTTTTTTTTTTGCGATATTGCTTTTGTCGAATAAACCTGGGTCAATGGAAACCTGCCTACTGACAGTCACTCAAGTAGCCAGCTATCTAAACTTGTAGTAATCATGGCCGAATACCGACCGGGCACCCAGGGGCCCTGACCTCCAGGGGTCCCAATTTATTTTGTTAGTCATTCTCTAACATGGCATAAGTCATTACAAAATTTGTAGAATTCCATGAAATTTGTTATAAAATTGCAGTTTCCACTCCGCCCCATGGCAAAATGTGTAGAACTGCAGAAAACCTGCTTTAAAACTTCAACATTTTATTTACACCCCATCACAAAATGTGTAGAGTCGCAGGAACTTTAAAACTTTAAAACTAAAACATTTCTCTCCATAGCCAAGACTGCCCCCCCCCCCAACCAAAATCTCGGTTAGCCCCAAAAGGCTGCACATCATTTTACACTTGATTCGTTTTTGAAGTTCCATAATTCATGGTATATCATCCGCAAATGAAGTGTATGAGAGAGAATAAAACCTAAAGCTTGGTGCTTACAGGGTCCTTTTGTTTGACTTCTCTTTCTCCATGCCGTCTCATCTCATAAATATCAAATAGCTGAGGGGAAAAAACGGGGGATTTGCCCCCCCTTTGTACTACAGCAATAGAGGCACGGTACTATTTAAAAAATAAATGCAGAAAAATACCAAAAGCATGACCTTTGCCAAGCCAATATATCCCAAATTACGCACATTGCGTTTTGAACATAAAAAAATAAAAAAGATCAACCAATTTACTGTCTTCTGAGATGTATTATGAATAATTAAAGAAAAACGAGGCCTATATTAAAAAATATTTAACGTTGAACGTGCTTCTACATCTGCATTGCTTGCTCTTTTGGGTTTTAGGCTGGGTTTCTGTAAAGCACTTTGTGATATCTGCTGATGTAAAAATGGATTTATAAAATACATTTGATTGATTGAATAATTAACAGTAATTTCTAATAATGTGTGGTAATATTTAAACTTTCCATTTGTCCTTTATTTGTGTGCATAAGCCATAGCGTGTTAATGAATGTTATTTCAATTTTTTATTTTTTATTAATGGTTGCGTTGTACCAGCAATTAACCCTCCAAATGCTGATCGCCCTCTGCTCTTAACAATGTTAAAGGACCTGTCGGCTGAATGTGTGGAGACTTTGAGAGTAACAATGCTGTAAATCAAAGGTCCATTGCTATAAAACATCTATTGTCCCCAGCGCCACTCACTGAAAACACTTCAATTTGGTTCTTTCCCATGGTAAATCAATATTTAGTAAACAATTAGGGTCCAATTATTATTTTAATTACCTATTCGGTAACATTATTCTCTTGCGCTTTTTGTTTCCAGGTTCGCTTTCCCAACTGGCTCGGTGTTCCCGCTCCTTCTACTGATTTCCTGCCCATCTAACCGTCCCTTGTCTGGGTAAAGAACCGCGAAGCTGCTGTCTACGTGGACCGGTGGGGTTAACATCTTCCGTCCGCCTGCCAGCCTTGCCAGAAAATCTAAACAGAGAGACAGAGACATGGCGACGAATGGTACCAGAGCCTCGGATGGACACGTTCTAACGGAGGTGAATGCGGAGCCTAACGACAAACCCAAAACCTTGGTCGTCAAAGTTCAGAAAAAGGAACTTCCCGAAAGAGAAACTGGACTGGAAAATTTGACTTTCTCCTGTCTTGCGTCGGGTACGCAATTGGACTCGGAAATGTCTGGAGATTTCCTTATCTATGTGGGAAGAACGGAGGAGGTAATCAAGATGTTGGCACTTTTCCGTGTTTTCAAAAACAAAAGGAGGCAAAAAACTTAAATAATCTCAATTGCTCCTTTTCTCTCCCGACTGTGCGTAATGACTCGCACATTTGTGGGCAACGCTCCGATATCATTCATTTGAGGCGCTGTAGTGTGAAACAAAATATTGGGTTTATCACTGTATCTCTTTAGATTATTTGAAATGTTAATGGTGTATCAATGCAATGGCTCACTTTTATTCACGATTATATTTTTGCTTACTTACCTTTTATCTTCTGTTCAGGGGCCTTCTTGATTCCCTACTTTTTGACGCTCATATTTGCTGGCATGCCCCTGTTTCTGCTCGAAACGTCCCTCGGTCAGTACACGTCGATTGGAGGGCTTGGGGTGTGGAAACTGGCTCCCATGTTCAAAGGTAAATCAAAACCCCGTGTTTAGGTTCACCTGAAATACATCACGTTATATAAGACAAATAGCTGACCTCAAATACTCTTCTTGCTGGTTGACCATAAACGCAATTTGTATTTCTGTGCATGTCTCCAGTCCCGATAGTTTTACAGATCAAACTTCATATTTAGCTAATGCTTTTATATATATATATATTTTTCCAATTATTTCATTTTGTATTAAATGACAGTATATAAATACCTAATTCCTAATCTCCCTGTTCTAGGTGTTGGTCTGGCCGCTGCAGTGCTTTCTTTCTGGCTAAACATCTACTATATAGTTATCATTGCCTGGGCCATTTACTATCTGTGGTCCTCCTTTACTAGTGTGAGTATGATAAAATCAAGTTTAAAAAAAAAGATGAATGAATTCATTGAAGGTTTCAAAAAGGAAAACACATTTCCCAAATGGAATATCTTTAAGTGACATGACATTGAAAATGTTGGGGCCATTTTGACCATTTGTATCCTGAAAATAAAGAAATACAATTTCTTGTGTGCATAGTTAATTCCAAAGATATTGAATTTGGCCATCAGCACCCCTTCAACAAATTAGGTTGCATGACGCTTGAAAGAGATTGGCAAAATGACAAGAGAGAGAGAGAGAGAGAGAAAAAAAAAGCTTTCTTTTGTTTTTCCAGGAGCTACCATGGCAATCATGTGGAAATTCTTGGAACACAGAACGCTGTTACACCAACTACAGCATATTGAACGCTGCCAACCTCACCAGCGCCGTTCAGGAATTCTGGGAGTAAGAACAAGTCGTTTTATTTCAATTTTTTATTTTGATATGCATGGTATTTTGGCTGTGGTTGGACCATGCAGTGTTACTGGTGTAAAACAATGAGTCATGGGGTTGAAAAATAATTCATGAATACATTTCATTGACTGGTAGATTGGTTGATTGATTGATTGTGTTGTCCTATAGACGTAACATGCACCAGTTGACAGACGGTCTGGAGAAGCCTGGGGAGATCAGAGCGCCTCTGGCCATCACGCTGGCCATCGCCTGGGTCCTCGTCTATTTCTGTATCTGGAAAGGTGTCGCCTGGACCGGGAAGGTAGGAGGCTGCCACCGACTAAATTGATAGGGTAGGGGCTTAAGATGCTAAATCCACTTGGGAATCTTGACATTCGATTTTGTCTGCCATATTGGATTTTGGAGGATAATCCAACATGCCCCCCCCCCCCCTGGTTTATTTGCAAACGTAGGAGGCATGGCTACAGATTCAAAATCCATAGAGAGACCTTTGACTGGAAAAAAATTACAGTTGATCTGTGCCTGGGCCCTGTCTCTAATAACGAGTATTAAGTAGTTAAATGCATCTGTTAAAGGTCAACTGCCCCTTACAACCAACTTGTCTGGTTTTTAACGGCCTATGTGGCATCGATATGAGTCAGAAACATTAACAGAAACATGAATAAAAGCCAGTGACTTCAAAGTGTAAATAGGATAATTTTGGTCATAAAGTCGGTCTTGTCCAAAACTGAATTTTGTAAGTGAGTTCATCACGACTTATTGGAGGGTAGGGTAGGGAGTACGATCATGCACACTTGCCCAGTGTCCACTGACACGAGAGAAGCAGTGCTGATTTGCGCTCTATCAACTGGTTGCGCGCTATCCAATCATAGAAGCCAGAACCTCCAGAAAGTGAGACAGACCTGCCCAGTACGCAGCGCCTCAGACTTTTACAAAAGACAACACGTCACCAATGTTATGTTGAAATAACCCTAGGCCCTAAGCCCTTTATGGACTGATCACTCGCTGATGTGTTTGACAGTGTCAATCACTCAAGTCTGCAACTATTTTTTTGGGGGGGGGCAAAATGAGAATTGAGACGATCAGAGAGAGCACTTGTATCCCAACTGCAACTTGTTTTGTAATATGATTCCCTATTAAACACTACCAGACAGACACACACTCTGGTAATTGATAGTGAGAAAGTTGTAAAAACGCACACAAGTCGCCACTCGCCAGTGACTTGATAAGCTGATTGTGGCCTGGCTGCTCAATGTGCCTGCTAGCTGCTGACTATTTTAAAGAAGTGACTATTTTGAGGAAGTGGCTATGTTGTTGCTACGTTGAATCAGGAGGGACAAACAACAGTACCTGCCATGGGTACGATATGCGAACATAATCCACCCACCCACATCAAACCAAACCCCCAAGACAACTCTAGTTTGGCTTCAGTCATGGCAGTTAAATGACCAAATCTCACTCTAGTGGCCTCATGGGTGGAATGTTATTAATATATTTCATTATTTCATAATTAATCCACTTTTTTTTCTCAACTTTGAAAATCTGGTGTTTCTACAGTGGCTTGCGAAAGTATTCACCCACCTTGGCATTTTTCCTATTTTGTTGCCTTACAACCTGGAATTAAAATGGATTTTTTTGGGGGGGCTTGTATCATTTGATTTACACAACATGCCTACTTTGAAGATGCAACATTTATTTTTTATTGTGAAACAAACAAGAAATAAGACATAAAAACAGAAAACTTGAGCGTGCATAACTATTCTAAACCCCCCCCCCCCCCCCACAAAGCCAAAACTTTGTAGAGCCACCTTTTGCCGTAATTACAGCTGCAAGTCTCTTGGGGTATGTCTCTATAAGCTTGGCACATCTAGCCACTGGGATTTTTGCCTATTCTTCAAGGCAAAACTGCTCCAGCTCCTTCAAGTTGGATGGGTTCTACTGGTGTACAGCAATCTTTAAGTCATACCACAGATTCACAATTGGATTGAGGTCTGGGCTTTGACTAGGCCCTTCCAAGACATTTAAATGTTTCCCCTTAAACCACTAAAGTGTTACTTTAGCAGTATGCTTAGGGTCATTGTCCTGCTGGAAGGTGAACCTCCGTCCCAGTCTCAAATCTCTGGAAGACTGAAACAGGTTTCCCTCAAGAATTTCCCTGTATTTAGTGCAATCCATCATTCCTTCAATTCTGACCAGTTTCCCAGTCCCTGCCGATGAAAAACATTACATTTACATTTTAGTCATTTAGCAGACGCTCTTATCCAGAGCGACTTACAGTTAGTGAATACATGTTTTATTTAATTTTTTATACTGGCCCCCCGTGGGAATCGAACCCACAACCATGGCGTTGCAAACGCCATGCTCTATCAACTGAGCTACATCCCTGCTGGCCATTCCTTCCCCTACCCTGGATGACGCTGGGCCAATTGTGCGCCGCCCATGAGTCTCCCGGTCGCGGCCGGCTGCGACAGAGCCTGGATTCGAACCAGGATCTCTAGTGGCACAGTTAGCACTGCGATGCAGTGCCTTAGACCACTGCGCCACTCAGGACACCACAGCATGATGCTGCCACCACCATGCTTCACTGTGGGGATTGTGTTCTCGGGGTGATGAGAGGTATTGGGTTTGAGCCAGACATAGCGGTTTCCTTGATGGCCAAAAAGCTCAATTTTAGTCTCATCTGACCAGAGTACCTTCTTCAATATGTTTGGGGAGTCTCCCACATGGCTTTTGGCCAACACCAAACGTGTTTGCTTATTTATTTCTTTAAGCAATGGCTTTTTTCTGGCCACTCTTCCATAAAGCCCAGCTCTGTGGAGTGTACGGCTTAAAGTGGTCCTATGGACAGATACTCCAATCTCCGCTGTGGAGCTTTGCAGCTCCTTCAGGGTTATCTTTGGTCTCATTGTTGCCTCTCTGATTAATGCCCTCCTTGCCTGGTCCGTGCATTTTGGTGGGCGGCCCTCTCTTGGCAGGTTTGTTGTGGTGCCATATTCTTTCCATTTTTTAATAATGGATTTAATGGTGCTCTGTGGGTTTCTGATATTTTTTATAACCCAACCCTGATCTGTACTTCTCCACAACTTTGTCCTTGACCTGTTTGGAGAGCTCCTTGTTCTTCATGGTGCCGCTTGCTTGGTGGTGCCCCTTGCTTAGTGGTGTTGCAGACTCTGGGGCCTTTCAGAACAGGTGTCTATATACTGAGATCATGTGACCGATCATGTGACACTTAGATTGCACACAGGTGGACTTTATTTAACTAATTATGTGACTTCTGAAGGTAATTGGTTGCACCAGATCTTATTTAGGGGCTTCATAGCAAAGGGGGTGAATACATATGCACGCACCACTTTTCCGTTATTTATTTTGTATACATTTTTGAAACAAGTTATTTTGACTATTTTGTGAAATCCAAATAAAAATACATTTAAATTACAGGTTGTAATGCAACAAAATATGAAAAACGCCAAGGGGGATGAATACTTTTGCAAGGCACTGTAGAAAATCCGGTGTTTCTATGTCAAACGGTTTTGTTATATTCCAGTCTTCTGTGATGTATATAAAGTATAATATTGGGATGCAAACTCAAAATGTAATATATTTCAACTCTACAGTGAGGGAAAAAAGTATTTGATCCCCTGCTGATTTTGTACTTTTGCCCACTGACAAAGAAATGATCAGTCTATAATTTTAATGGTAGGTTTATTTGAACAGTGAGAGACAGAATAACAACAAAAAAATCCAGAAAAACGCATGCCAAAAATGTTATAAATTGATTTGCATTTTAATGAGGGAAATACGTATTTGACCCCCTCTCAATGAGAAAGATTTCTGGCTCCCAGGTGTTTTTTATAAAGGTAACGAGCTGAGATTAGGAGCACACTCTTAAAGGGAGTGCTCCTAATCTCAGTTTGTCACCTGTATAAAAGACACCTGTCCACAGAAGCAATCAATCAATCAGATTCCAAACTCTCCACCTTGGCCAAGACCAAAGAGCTCTCCAAGGATGTCAGGGACAAGATTGTAGACCTACACAAGGCTGGAATGGGCTACAAGACCATCGCCAAGCAGTTTGGTGAGAAGGTGACAACAGTTGGTGCGATTATTCGCAAATGGAAGAAACACAAAATAACTGTCAATCTCCCTCGGCCTGGGGCTCCATGCAAGATCTCACCTTGTGGAGTTGCAATGATCATGAGAACGGTGAGGAATCAGCCCAGAACTACACGGGAGGATCTTGTCAATGATCTCAAGGCAGCTGGGACCATAGTCACCAAGAAAACAATTGGTAACACACTACGCCGTGAAGGACTGAAATCCTGCAGCGCCCGCAAGGTCCCCCTGCTCAAGAAAGCACATATACAGGCCCGTCTGAAGTTTGCCAATGAACATCTGAATGATTCAGAGGAGAGCTGGGTGAAAGTGCTGTGGTCAGATGAGACCAAAATTGAGCTCTTTGGCATCAACTCAACTCACCGTGTTTTGAGGAGGAGGAATGCTGCCTATGACCCCAAGAACACCATCCCCACCGTCAAACATGGAGGTGGAAACATTATGCTTTGGGGGTGTTTTTCTGCTAAGGGGACAGGACAACTTCACCGCATCAAAGGGACGATGGACAGGGCCATGTACCGTCAAATCTTGGGTGAGAACCTCCTTCCCTCAGCCAGGGCATTGAAAATGGATCGTGGAAGGGTATTCCAGCATGACAATGACCCAAAACACACGGCCAAGGCAACAAAGGAGTGGCTCAAGAAGAAGCACATTAAGGTCCTGGAGTGGCCTAGCCAGTCTCCAGACCTTAATCCCATAGATAATCTGTGGAGGGAGCTAAGGGTTCGAGTTGCCAAATGTCAGCCTCGAAACCTTAATGACTTGTAGAAGATCTGCAAAGAGGAGTGGGACAAAATCCCTCCTGAGATGTGTGCAAACCTGGTGGCCAACTACAAGAAACATCTGACCTCTGTGATTGCCAACAAGGGTTTTGCCACCAAGTACTAAGTCATGTTTTGTAGAGGGGTCAAATATTTATTTCCCTCATTAAAATGCAAATCAATTTATAACATTTTTGACATGCGTTTTTCTGGATTTTTGTTGTTGTTATTCTGTCTCTCACTGTTCAAATAAACCTACCATTAAAATGATAGACTGATCATGTCTTTGTCAGTGGGCAAACGTACAAAATCAGCAGGGGATCAAACATTTTTTCCCCTCACTGTATATCTGACATGGTACAGGTGTCCTCTTTTTTTAAAGTCCATAACCATGTGTGTGAGGTGTATACTTTTGTTTCAAAGTAGATTTGTTTAAGACTACCAAGAAACACAGTGTCACCCTGATTTAGCCCTCTGCAATAAATGAATGAGAAATCTTCAAAACTAGGCCAAATCAGGAAGTACAGTCACCCTTTAAGTCGGTGTTTGCATAATTCCATTGTTTTGTATTCTAACGAGTGTCTCCCTCGCTCCCTGTTTCAGGTGGTGTACTTCTCAGCAACGTACCCCTACTTCATGCTCTTCATCCTCTTCTGCCGCGGCATCACTCTCCCCGGAGCCATCGATGGAATCCTCTTCTATATCACGCCCAACTTTGAAAAGCTCAAAGAATCAGAGGTAGCTAGCCTTTATCAGTGAACAACAAATACAGAGCGAGGAAGGATGCTGATTGCTGTATGTGATGCTGTGATTTGCAGTGTGTTTTGACTTGCAGTGTGTTTTGACTTGCAGTGTGTTTTGACTTGCAGTGCGTTTTGACTTGCAGTGCATTTTGACATACTGTGTGTTTTGACTTGCAGTGCGTTTTGACTTGCAGTGTGTTTTGACTTGCAGTGCATTTTGACTTGCAGTGTGTTTTGACTTGCAGTGCGTTTTGACTTTCAGTGCGTTTTGACTTGCAGTGTGTTTTGACTTGCAGTGCATTTTGACTTGCAGTGCATTTTGACTTGCAGTGTGTTTTGACTCTCTGTCTCTGTTCTTGTCAGGTGTGGTTGGATGCTGCCACTCAGATCTTTTTTTCTTATGGGCTGGGTCTGGGATCACTGATCGCTCTGGGAAGCTACAACCCCTTCAATAATAATGTTTACAGGTAGGTTTATATCTTTAATACCTCTCAATCCAGCTCTTTACTGCAGCTTATATTCTGCCTCTGCCAATGATGTGTGGACCTATGTCAATGGATTATTCTGCTGTAAGATAGAGGTGAGAGAGAGAGAGAATGAGAGAGTGAGAGAGAGAAAGAGAGAGAGAATGAGAGAGAGAGAGAGAGAGATGAGAGAAGATGAAGACGAAATGGACGAGAGAGAAGAGAGACGAGATAGTAGAGAGACGAGAGAGAGAAGCAGAGGAAGATATCTAAGAGAGATCGAGAGCTACGAGCTAGCTCTGTACTCTAGCTCTCAGAGCGCTCGATCGCTCCTCTCGATCATCTATATCGAACTCTCTCCTGCTCTCTCGCTGCTCTATCTCTCTCTCTTCTCTCTCTCGTTCTCTATCTCATGCACATCCCTCTCATCGAATTCTCTCATTCTCTCTCTCCTTAGCATCTCTCTCTCCTCCTCTCTCCTCCCTCCTCTCCTCCATCTGCACCTCCCTCGCTCCTCCTCTCCTCCTCCCTCTGCTACTCTCCTCCAATGAATCGACGGTATAAACTCCCAATCTCTGACATGCCATGGTCATCCATTCTTGCATACCTCTCTGCTCCATGCAAATCTCATCCTGCCATCCCTCACTCCCTCCCTCCCTCCCTCCCTCCCTCCCCTCCCTCCCTCCCTCCCCTCCCCTCCCTCCCTCCCTCCCTCCCTCCCTCCCTTCCAAAGGAAATGCGCTGTGGTTTGATAAGGCTTCCATATCAGTGTGCCAACAGCCATTCCAATCCATGCTTTGTCTTTCTCTCTCCCTGCAGAGATTCTGTCATTGTGTGCTGCATCAACTCGTTCACCAGCATGTTCGCTGGCTTGGTCATCTTCTCCATTGTGGGCTTCATGGCCAACGTGACTAAGAGACCTATAATAGAAGTAGCAGCCTCAGGTAATCACTATTGCTATTGCTAATTGCTATTATATAGATATAGATATATAGACTATTGATGTGGATCTTAGTGGAACAATAAAGCATTTAATGCTACGATTTACACGATACACGATTTCGCCAAGTTTTTTCCATCCCAGACTAATTTTCATGATTGGGGTGAAATCCTATAAACTGTTTTTAAGATACCAAGGATCATTTAGCTATTGGATTAAAAATTTTGGACACTTTTTTTTTGTTGATGAAACATTGAATATGGCCTTACTGCTATTAACCCATAGAAATGCATTGAATAACAGCTTCACACATGGATTAACAGATAGTCCCCCAAAAAAATCTAAAGGAAATTTGTTCTGAAGTTTCTGTCCTATATCTGAGAGATACATGTGAAAGATCAGGAAACTATATACACTACCGTTCAAAAGTTTGGGGTCACTTAGAAATGTCCTTGTTTTCCATGAAAACATACAGTGGGGAAAAAAAGTATTTAGTCAGCCACCAATTGTGCAAGTTCTCCCACTTAAAAAGATGAGAGAGGCCTGTAATTTTCATCATAGGTACACGTCAACTATGACAGACAAATTGAGATTTTTTTTCTCCAGAAAATCACATTGAAATCAATCACTTTGATTTGTTACTTTGGTCCCAGCTCTCTGCAGGTCATTCACTAGGTCCCCCCGTGTGGTTCTGGGATTTTTGCTCACCGTTCTTGTGATCATTTTGACCCCACGGGGTGAGATCTTGCGTGGAGCCCCAGATCGAGGGAGATTATCAGTGGTCTTGTATGTCTTCCATTTCCTAATAATTGCTCCCACAGTTGATTTCTTCAAATCAAGCTGCTTACCTATTGCAGATTCAGTCTTCCCAGCCTGGTGCAGGTTTACAATTTTGTTTCTGGTGTCCTTTGACAGCTCTTTGGTCTTGGTCATAGTGGAGTTTGGAGTGTGACTGTTTGAGGTTGTGGACAGGTGTCTTTTATACTGATAACAAGTTCAAACAGGTGCCATTAATACAGGTAACGAGTGGAGGACAGAGGAGCCTCTTAAAGAAGAAGTTACAGGTCTGTGAGAGCCAGAAATCTTGCTTGTTTGTAGGTGACCAAATACTTATTTTCCACCATAATTTGCAAATAAATTCCTAAAAAATCCTACAATGTGCTTTTCTGGATTTTTTTTCCTCATTTTGTCTGTCATAGTTGACGTGTACCTATGATGAAAATTACAGGCCTCTCTCATCTTTTTAAGTGGGAGAACTTGCACAATTGGTGGCTGACTAAATACTTTTTTCCCCCACTGTACATGAAATGAGTTTGAATAGGAAATAAAGCAAAATGAATAGGAAATGTAGTCATTGACAAGGTTAGAAATAATGATTTTTAATTGAAATAATAATTGTGTCCTTCAAACTTTGCTTTCATCAAATAATCCTCCATTTGCAGCAATTACAGCCTTGCAGACCTTTGGCATTCTAGTTGTCAATTTGTTGAGGTAATCTGAAGAGATGTCAACCCATGCTTACTGAAGCATGTCCCACAAGTTGGATTGGCTTGATGGGCACTGCTTACGTACCATACGGTCAAGCTGCTCCCACAACAGCTCAATAGGGTTGAGATCCGGTGACTGTGCTGGCCACTCCATTATAGACAGAATACCAGCTGACTGCTTCTTCCCTAAATAGTTATTGCATAGTTTGGAGCTGTGCTTTGGGTCATTGTCCTGTTATAGGAGGAAATTGGCTCCAATCAAGCGCCGTCCACAGGGTATGGCATGGCGTTGCAAAATGGAGTGATAGCCTTTCTTCTTCAAGATCCCTTTTACCCTGTACAAATCTCCCACTTTACCACCACCAAAGCACCCCCAGACCATCACATTGCCTCCACCATGCTTGACAGATGGCATCAAGCACTCCTCCAGCATCTTTTCATTTGCTCTGCGTCTCACAAATGTTCTTCTTTGTGATCCGAAAACCTCAAACTTCGATTCGTCTGTCCATAACACTTTTTTCCAATCTTCCTCTGTCCAGTGTCTGTGTTCTTTTTCCCATTTTAATCTTTTATTTTTATTGGCCAGTCTGAGATATGGCTTTTTCTTTGCAACTCTGCCTAGAAGGTCAGCATCCCGGAGTCGCCTCTTCACTGTTGACGTTGAGACTGGTGTTTTGCGGGTACTATTTAATGAAGCTGCCAGTTGAGGACCTATGAGGTGTCTGTTTCTCAAACTAGACACTAATGTATTTGTCCTCTTGCTCAGTTGTGCACTGGGGCCTCCCACTCCTCTTTCTATTCTGGTTAGAGCCAGTTTGCGCTGTTCTGTGAAGGGAGTAGTACACAGCGTTGTACGAGATCTTCAGTTTCTTGGCAATTTCTCGCATGGAATAGCCTTCATTTCTCAGAACAAGAATAGACTGACGAGTTTCAGAAGAAAGTTATTTGTTTCTGGCCATTTTGAGGCTGTAATCGAACCCACAATTGCTGATGCTCCAGATACTCAACTAGTCTCAAGAAGGCCAGTTTTATTGCTTCTTTAATCAGCACAACAGTTTTCAGCTGTGCTAACGTAATTGCAAAATGGTTTTCTAATGATCAATTAGCCTTTTAAAATGATAAACTTGGATTAGCAAACACAACGTGCCATTGGAACACAGGGCTGATGGTTTCTGATAATGGGCCTCTGTACGCCTATGTAGATATTCCATTAAAAATCACCCGTTTCCAGCAACAATAGCCATTTACAACATGTGTCTACACTGTATTTGTCAAGCGTGCTGTAGGTGGGTGTAGTGGTGGAATCAAGCGCAGGACACCGAAGTATAGTCCAAAAGACTTTAGTAATATTTCCAACAAGGAAAATATGAACACACGTGCCCGAAGGCGAAATTACGCACGAAGGCGACAAAATAACGGCGCACTAAACATGTGCGAAAAACGTTCCAACGTAGTGGAGTGCAGCTCAACCGAGCGAGAATGCAACAAACAAGCAACACAACGACAGCAAAATATTCAATAACACACAACACTAGACAAACACAACGAGAAACTTATAAGACACTAATTACGCTAAACGAGAAACAGGTGTCACAACAAACAGACAAAAGCAAACGAACATGAAACATACAACGGTGGCAGCTAGTATTCCGGAGACAACGAACGCCGAAGCCTGCCCGAACAAGGAAGAGAGGCAGCCTCGGCCGAAACCGTGACAGTATTTCTGATCAATTTGATGTTATTTTAATGGACAAAAAAAATGCTTTTCTTTCGAAAACAAGGACATTTCTAAGTGATCTCAAATTTTTGAACGGTAGTGTATATATCAATTATTATTATTATATACATTTATTTTTTTACCCCTTATTTTAGGCACTAAACTATCTCCAAATATGCTTCCATTAGTTTTTTTAACCGGTAACAGGCTACCTTCAGGATAGTCTTGTGAAGCTTGTGGGCGTCCTAGAGCAAAATGTACGCATCCTAGACATGTACGTGTTCGCGAGAATCACACCTTTCCACAGAGAGGTCATATTAGTGTGTAGCCCAAACCGTTCAGACGCTTCAGACGAGTCCCGTGACGCTTGTGGGGGTCGTAGAGGAAAACGTAGTTGAAGCTTGCGGGGCTTCGGAAAATCGACTCGGGGGGTTGGTTTAAAAAATCAGATTTTAAGAAGATACATTTTTGAAACAGGAGAGGTTTAGCCATGATTTCATGGCTGTGGTAACTAGTGGCTACCCAACACGCACCGTGAGGACCGAGGTAATGGAAGACAGATTGGTGGAGCTTTAGAGAGAACGCTCCAGAAGCCTTTTCAATAATAAAAGTTTTATAACACCTCCAATCCTTTATGTAGAATATAAAGTCCATACTGGTCACATCTGACCAACCATTCTGAATTGGAGGTGTTGTGTTGCCCGTGTAAACGCAGCGAATGCTATATAAATAAATAAATTGCCTATACCTGTGAGCCATCAAGTGATTTACCGGAACACATAGCAATGGTACCGTAGTACCGTAGGTTCTCATTGAACATGCCAGGATTAGGCTTAATCTGGGTCCAGGAAGGAAACCGGTCCTTAGAGCAAATCCTTGCAACCCATACCTATGAGGCATTTAAGTGAGTTTTTTAAAACACTATCCTATATGTGTATTTTAAACAGGACCGGGAGGTATAAGGTTGTCACATCCCGTCTCTGACTGCCTGTCTGTGTTGTGTTGCAGGTCCAGGCTTGGCGTTCTTGGCCTACCCAGAGGCAGTAACCCAGCTGCCCATCTCTCTGACTGCCTGTCTGTGTTGTGTTGCAGGTCCAGGCTTGGCGTTCTTGGCCTACCCAGAGGCAGTAACCCAGCTGCCCATCTCTCTGACTGCCTGTCTGTGTTGTGTTGCAGGTCCAGGCTTGGCGTTCTTGGCCTACCCAGAGGCAGTAACCCAGCTGCCCATCTCTCTGACTGCCTGTCCGTGTTGTGTTGCAGGTCCAGGCTTGGCGTTCTTGGCCTACCCAGAGGCAGTAACCCAGCTGCCCATCTCTCTGACTGCCTGTCCGTGTTGTGTTGCAGGTCCAGGCTTGGCGTTCTTGGCCTACCCAGAGGCAGTAACCCAGCTGCCCATCTCTCTGACTGCCTGTCTGTGTTGTGTTGCAGGTCCAGGCTTGGCGTTCTTGGCCTACCCAGAGGCAGTAACCCAGCTGCCCATCTCTCTGACTGCCTGTCTGTGTTGTGTTGCAGGTCCAGGCTTGGCGTTCTTGGCCTACCCAGAGGCAGTAACCCAGCTGCCCATCTCTCTGACTGCCTGTCTGTGTTGTGTTGCAGGTCCAGGCTTGGCGTTCTTGGCCTACCCAGAGGCAGTAACCCAGCTGCCCATCTCTCCTCTTTGGGCGATACTGTTCTTCTCTATGCTGCTGATGCTGGGCATCGACAGTCAGGTGAGGGAACAACAGCCATTTGGAGTTCATGTGTTGTGTTGTCCTGTGTTGTTGTGTTGTCCTGTGTTTGTTGTGTTGTCCTGCGTTGTTGTGTTGTTGTGTTGTTGTGTTGTTTTGTCCTGTGTTGTTGTGTTGCCCTGCGTTGTTGTGTTGTTGTGTTGTTGTGTTGTTTTGTCCTGTGTTGTTGTGTTGTTTTGTCCTGTGTTGTTGTGTTGTGTTTGTCCTGTATTGTGATGTGTTGTGTTGTCCTGCGTTGTTGTTTTGTTGTGTTGTTGTGTTGTTTTGTCCTGTGTTGTTGTGTTGTTTTGTCCTGTGTTGTTGTGTTGTGTTGTCCTGTATTGTGATGTGTTGTGTTGTCCTTTGTTCTGTTGTTGTGTTGTGTTGTCCTGTATTGTGATGTGTTGTGTTGTCCTGTGTTGTGTTGTGTTGTTGTGTTGTGTTGGACCATGGATGTACAGTAGTATTATCCATCCAATGCAGTGCTTGACTTGGTTGAGCTAAAGGATTGCAATACGTTTTGGCTAATATTCTACTAGAGGTGCAGGAACTTAAGCAGTAGAACATGTCAGGTGCAGGAATTCAGTTCAAGTCGAGCACTGATCTAATGTATCTAACCTAAGGGGTATACTGCAAAGGAGGATCAAGGAGTTAGCCAGCTAACTTACCTTTTAATTTTTCAGAAAGATTAATTTGAAATTGACATAATCTAATTGATTCAACAAACGAAAAATACATATCTAACTAAGCTTAGCTTTTTTAATTAACCATAAAATCAATAGTTATTTCTGGTTGCTTATCAAAGTTAGCTGACCAACTCATTGAATCTGCTTTGTAGTATATCCCTGTAGTAGTGTACTGTGGAGGAATAGTATTATCTAATGTGTTGTGTAGTAGTGTACTGTGGAGGTACAGTATTCCCAGCAAACCAAAATTGGTTCTGTGAAAGTTCCCAGAACATTTGTTACGTTGCGTCAAATGTTCTCATAACACAAAAACTGTTCAGTTGTGATGATGATTATACAATGTTTGTATAAAACATTCGACTGATGTTGTAAGAATGTTCCCAGAACACATTTTGTCTGTTTGTGTTATTACGTTACCTGGAAACCTAATGAGAACGTTTGGGGAATGTTCTGTGGTGGTTTTTACAGATGTTGTGTACAACAGTTTAGTGAATGTTAGGATAACGTTCTGATGACATTTAATTACATAAAAAAAAAAAAAATCAGATTGTTATCTAAAACATTCTTTGAATGTTTTTTTTGGGATGTTATCATCCTAACGTTAGATAAAAACCCTAACTAGAACTTAATGGGAATCTTAGCTAATGTTCTTGGAATGTTCCCAGTTTGCTGGGTTATCTAATATCGTTATCTTCTGTGTAGTTCTGCACGGTGGAGGGCTTCATCACTGCGTTGGTGGATGAGTTCCCCAGGGCTCTGAGAGGAAGAAGAGAACTCTTCATCGCTGCCGTCTGCCTGGTGTCTTATATCATCGGCCTGTCCAACATCACACAGGTACAGTACACACACACACACAGGTACGGTACACACACACACACAGGTACGGTACACACACACACACAGGTACGGCACACACACACACACAGGTACGGCACACACACACACACAGGTACGGCACACACACACACACAGGTACGGCACACACACACACACAGGTACGGTACACACACACACACAGGTACGGCACACACACACACAGGTACGGCACACACACACACACAGGTACGGCACACACACACAAATACGTCTTTATCTTGTTGTCTGGACATTGCTTCAGCCAGAAAACCAGATTTCAACCAGAAAATGATGTCACTAATGTCCCATGTCAGATATTGCCAGCTGGGATTGGTCTTCATGGTGTATTGTATAGGGGGGGGGGGGAAAGTGCTCTGTCATGGTTCACTTGAGGTAACTGGGTTCACTTGTATTGTGATGTAATGGCAGTGTAGTTAACTTTATCTGTGTTTATCTATCAGTTAGATAGATGTACTTATACTTTATCTGTGTAATGTACTCTGGTCAGTTGAGACTAAAATTGAGCTTTTTGGCCATCAAGGAAAACACTATGTCTGGCACAAACCCAACACCTTTCATCACCCCGAGAACACCATCCCCACAGTGAAGCATGGTGGTGGCAGCATCATGCTGTGGGGATGTTTTTCATCGGCAGGGACTGGGAAACTGGTCAGAATTGAAGGAATGATGGATGACGCTAAATACATTTTTGAGGGAAACCTGTTTCAGTCTTCCAGAGATTTGAGACTGGGATGGAGGTTCACCTTCCAGCAGGACAATGACCCTAAGCATACTGCTAAAGCAACACTCGAGTGGTTTAAGGGGAAACATTGAAATGTCTTGGAATGGCCTAGTCAAAGCCCAGACCTCAATCCAATTGAGAATCTGTGGTATGACTTAAAGATTGCTGTACACCAGCGGAACCCATCCAACTTGAAGGAGCTGGAGCAGTTTTGCCTTGAAGAATGGGCAAAAATCCCAGTGGCTAGATGTGCCAAGCTTATAAAGACATACCCCAAGCGACTTGCAGCTGTAATTGCTGCAAAAGGTGGCTCTACAAAGTATTGACTTTGGGGGGGGTGAATAGTTATGCACGCTCAAGTTTTCAGTTTTTTTGTTTCACACACAAAAAAATTGCATCTTCAAAGTGGTAGGCATGTTGTGTAAATCAAATGATACAAACCCCCCAAAAATCAATTTTAATTCCAGGTTGTAAGGCAACAAAATAGGGAAAATGCCAAGGGGGGGTGAATACTTTCGCAAGCCACTCTATATCATCTTTAAGTCCGTGTTCATTTTCCCTCAGTACAATAATATTACTTTAATAAGTTGTGTTGAAATCCATTCCTGTATCTGATCAGATGACGTAATGTAGTCAGTCTACCGCGTCATTCTAACTCATTCATCCACGAGCTCCCTCTTCCCCCCCGGGCTCTTTCACAGGATCAAGCCAGGGGAAAACGATGATGTCTTCTCAAGCTCCACATCCCAAACTCTAAGGTCCAGAACTCTCCTCCTAAACCGTCGTCTACTCACTGATGTAGCGTGGCCACTGACCAATCACTGAACGCTCCAAGTCACCCCTCTAGTCCCCTGCTTGTATGAAACACTACCCACCCCATTGCACCGCTCTTCACAGCATCATCACATCTGTCACTGGAGATTCATGTCTGCATTCTTCTTGGATTGAATCAATCGGCCTAATCAGTTGTTCAGCTCTGCAGTTCCAGTCTACCCTGCACTAGAGCTGGGCTCCAGAGCCCTGAACCTCCCAGCCCTGAACGTCCCGGCCCTGAACGTCCCGGCCCTGAACTTCCCGGCCCTGAACTTCCCAGCCCTGAACTTCCCAGCCCTGAACTTCCCAGCCCTGAACGTCCCAGCCCTGAACGTCCCGGCCCTGAACGTCCCAGCCCTGAACTTCCCGGCCCTGAACGTCCCAGCCCTGAACGTCCCAGCCCTGAACGTCCCAGCCCTGAACGTCCCAGCCCTGAACGTCCCAGCCCTGAACTTCCCAGCCCTGAACGTCCCAGCCCTGAACGTCCCAGCCCTGAACTTCCCAGCCCTGAACTTCCCAGCCCTGAACGTCCCAGCCCTGAACTTCCCAGCCCTGAACGTCCCAGCCCTGAACGTCCCAGCCATGAGCCTCCTAGCCCTGAGCCTCCCAGGCACGCAAGCAGGCAGCTAGGCAGGCAAGCACATAGGCTACATCACATCAGATTGGTTCTATCTTCTATCCTGTATCCCCCCCATCCCTCCCTGACTTGCTGGTATCTTTCTGCCTCTCTCTGCACACACTTGCGAAGATTCTCCACAATGTACCTAGTCTTCGTTGTTATGCTTAAGACCAGTTCTATGCCACCAGTTCTATGCCACCACCAGTTCTACGCCACCAGTACTATGCCCCCACCAGTTCTATGCCACCAGTTCTACGCCACCAGTTCTATGCCACCACCAGTTCTACGCCACCAGTTCTATGCCCCCACCAGTTCTATGCCACCAGTTCTACGCCACCAGTTCTATGCCCCCACCAGTTATATGCCACCAGTTCTACGCCACCAGTTCTATGCCCCCACCAGTTCTATGCCACCAGTTCTACGCCACCAGTTCTATGCCCCCTCCAGTTCTATGCCACCACCAGTTCTATGCCACCAGTTCTATGCCACCACCAGTTCTATGCCACCAGTTCTATGCCCCCTCCAGTTCTATGCCACCAGTTCTATGCCACCAGTTCTATAATACCACCAGTTCTATGCCACCACCAGTTCTATACCACCATTTCTATACCACCAGTTCTATGCCACCAGTTCTATGCCACCACCAGTTCTATGCCACCAGTTCTATGCCACCAGTCCTATGCCACCAGTTCTATAATACCACCAGTTCTATACCACCAGTTCTATACCACCAGTTTTATGCCACCAGTTCTATGCTACCAGTTCTATGCCACCAGTTCTATGCCACCAGTTCTATGCCACCACCAGTTCTATGCCACCACCAGTTCTATACCACCAGTTTTATGCCACCAGTTCTATGCTACCAGTTCTATGCCACCAGTTCTATGCCACCAGTTCTATGCCACCACCAGTTCTATGCCACCACCAGTTTTATGCCACCAGTTCTATGCTACCAGTTCTATGCCACCAGTTCTATGCCACCAGTTCTATGCCACCACCAGTTCTATGCCACCACCAGTTCTATGCCACCAGTTCTATGCCACCAGTTCTATGCCACCAGTTCTATGTCACAGCTCGTTGTGAGGCCAAATTATGAAAACAAAGAGTTGTATATAAACGAGGAAACAAGTGATTGTGTCTCTAACACTCTCCTCTCCTATTCTGTTCTATTCTCTGCCTCTTCCAATAGGGTGGGCTTTATGTGTTCAAGCTGTTTGACTACTACTCTGCCAGCGGAATGTGCCTGCTCTTCCTGGTTTTCTTCGAGTGCGTCTCCATATCCTGGTTCTACGGTGAGTCAGTGACATCACTTCCTGTTAGTGCTATGGTGACATCACTAACCTGACGTTGATGACCATGTCTTCAGACTGATGTGTAAAGAATTGTCCAGCGCAACTCAATAGTCTGTGTGCAAAAGTATTGGGGTCCGCTCAACATAATAGTCTTTGGGTCTGCTTAACGTAATAGTCTTTGGGTCTGCTCAACGTACTAGTCTTTGGGTCTGCTCAATGTAATAGTCTTTGGGTCTGCTCAACATAATTGTATTTGGGTCTGCTCAACATAATAGTCTTTGGGTCTGCTCAACGTACTAGTCTTTGGGTCTGCTCAACATAATAGTCTTTGGGTCTGCTCAACGTACTAGTCTTTGGGTCTGCTCACATAAGTCTTTGGGTTCTCAATGCTAGTCTTTGGGTCTGCTCAACATAATAGTCTTTGGGTCTGCTCAATGTACTAGTCTTTGGGTCTGCTCAATGTAATAGTCTTTGGGTCTGCTCAACGTAATAGTCTTTGGGTCTGCTCAATGTAATAGTCTTTGGGTCTGCTCAACGTAATAGTCTTTGGGTCTGCTCAACGTAATAGTCTTTGGGTCTGCTCAATGTAATAGTCTTTGGGTCTGCTCAATGTAATAGTCTTTGGGTTGCTCAAGTAATAGTTTGGGGTCTGCTCAGAAATAGTTTTGGGTCGGGCCTCAATGTTTGTAAAGTCTTTGGGTCTTCAATGTTTAATAGTTTTGGGTCTGCTAAAGTAATAGTCTTTGGGTTGCTCAAGTAATAGTCTTGGGTCTGCTCAATGAAATAGTCTTTGGGTCTGCTAAAGTAATAGTTTTGGGTTGCTCAAGTAATAGTCTTTGGGTCTTGCCCGTAAATAAGTCTTGGGTAAAGGTTGGGCTGCTCGCTTCGAGTTGGTACAAATTCATATCTAAAGGACTGCTCAGTTGAGTGCAGCTTCTTGTCTTCAATCATAGGACATTTGACCTACAATGTCTTGTATATGTTGCAGGTGCCGATAAGTTCCTTGCCAACATTGAGGAGATGATTGGCCACAGTTTAGACTGCCTTGTTGGTCGAAGTACTCTTTGGGGTGCAAGTAGGGTTCAACGGGGTGGCTAATCTGTTCGTTTGTCTACTCTTCTGTCTCTTTCTCAGAGAAGAGCGCTGTGAGTAGAGTCGGCTCTCAGAGAGTTGGGAGCCGGGTGGCAGGGCGAGGTGAGGCTGGAGTGGGGGTCCAAGGAGCGAGATATCGAGGGCGGACGAGAGAGGAGAGAGGAAGGAGAGAGCGAGCAGAGAGAAGGAGGATAGGAGAACGAGGGAGAGAGGACGAGAGGGGAGAGAGCGAGAGGAGCCGGGAGGAAGACAGGAGAGGAGAGAGAAGAGAGGAGAGAAAGAGAGAGAGGAGAGGAGAGGAGAAGAGAAGACGAAGGAAGGAACGAGGAGAGAGGAGGGAAGGAGCGAGAGAGAGGAGCAGAGGGGCGGAGAGGAGACGAGAGAGGAGGACGAGCGCGAAGCGACGGAACGACCGAGCGAGCGCCCGCAGGCGAGAGACGAGAGAACGGAAGAGAGCGAAGAAGAGCGCGGAGAGGAGCGAGACGAGAGAGAGGAGAAGAAGAAGAGCGGAGAGGAAGCGAAAGAAAAGAGAGGAGAGAGAGGAGGGAAGAGAGAGGAGAGAGAGAGGGAAGGAGAGAGGAGAGAGAGAGGAGCAGGAGAGAGCGCGAGAAGAGACGAAAGGAGAGAGAGAGGAAGAAAGGACGAGAGAGAGAGAGAGGGAGAGAGAGAAGAGGAGGCGAAGAGAAGAGAGGGAGAGAAGCGAGAGAGAGAGAGAGAGAAGAGAGAAAGAAAAAGGGAGAGAGAGCGTAGAAAAAGCGAGCGAGAAGATATGATGCCAAGAAAGAGAGATAGGAACCGAGCAGTGATGCAGAGAGCATCGGGGACAAGAGCTAAGGCGATACGAAATACCAGAGAGAAAGTCAGAGAGGCTCCCCTCTCTCTTCCTCCTCTCTCTTCTCTCACACATATTCTCTCTCTCTATCTATCCCTCCTCCTCTCTCCTTCCTCACCCCCTCATCCTTCTCTCTCTATATCTCTTCCCCTGTCTCAGTCTTTCTTCTCTCTACACTCTTAAAGCATAGCACTACAAATCAATGTCAAATCATGAATTTTGGTCAACTACCACAATGTATACAACTGTCTGGTGTTATTGTATGGAGGGCTGTTAGTGCCAAAAATAAAGAACAAACTATACAACATATTTTTGTCATTAACAACTCTCCATATTCCTGCAACCTTGGTCAAATCAAATCAAATGAAATTGTATTTGTCACATGTGCCGAATACAACAGGTGTAGACTTTACCGTGAAATGCTGACTTACGAGCCCTTTCCCAACAATGCAGAGTTAAAAAGTAAGAAAAATTAGCTCAAATAAAAAAGGAAATAGTAACACAATAAAATAACAATAATGAAGCTAGAAGCAGTAGAGGTACTGAGTCAATGTGCAGGGGTACGAGGTAGTTGAGGTTGAGGTTGTATATGTAGGCGGTCATCCCCCTCTTCAAAGGGGGTGACACTCTAGTTTCAAACTGCTACAGACCTATATCCATCCTGCCCTGCCTTTCGAAAGTATTTGAAAGCCTAGTTAACAAACAGATCACAGACCATTTCGAATCCCACCGTACCTTCTCCGCTATGCAATCTGGTTTCCGAGCTGGTCATGGGTGCACCTCAGCCACGCTCAAGGTCCTAGACGATATAATAACCACGATCGATAAAAGACAGTACTGTGCAGCCATCTTCATCAACCTGGCCAAGGCCTTTGACTCTGTCAATCACCGCATTCTAATTGGCAGACTAAATAGCCTTGGTTTCTCAAATGACTGCCTCGCCTGGTTCACCAATTACTTCTCAGATAGAGTTCAATATGTCAAATCGGAGGGCCTGTTGTCTGGACCTATGGCAGTCTCTATGGGGGTGCCACAGGGTTCAATTCTCAGGCCGACTCTATTCTCTGTGTATATCAATGATGTCGCTCTTGCTGCTGGTGACTCTCAGATCCACCTCTATGCAGACGACACCATTTTGTATACATCTGGCCCTTCATTGGACACTGTGTTAACAAATCTCCAAACGAGCTTCAATGCCATACAACACTCCTTCCGTGGCCTCCAACTGCTCTTAAACGCTAATAAAACTAAATGCATGCTCTTCAATCGAACGCTGCTTGCACCCGCCCGCCCGACTAGAATCACTACTCTCGACGAGTCTGACTTAGAATATGTGGACAACTACAAATACCTAGGTGTCTGGTTTCCAATAGGTTGTTCTTCTGTCTTCTCTTCCAGGGAGTTTTCCTGTTCAGTGCTGTCCAGATGGTTCCTCTCACCATGAACAACTATGTGTTCCCCGCCTGGGGCCAGGGAGTGGGCTGGTGCATGGCCCTGTCCTCCATGCTCCTGATACCTGGATACATGATCTACATGTTCCTCAACCTCAAGGGGGATTACAAAGAGGTATGGACATCTTCTTCTTTCTTCCTCAGCTGCTGCCAATCACTATATATATATATATATTATATATATATATATATGTATATATATATGTATATATATATATATATATATATATATTATATATTATATATATATATATATATATATATATATGTATATTGTATTTGTATTTATTATGGATCCGCATTAGTTCCTGCCAAGGCAGCAGCTACTCTTCCTGGGGTCCAGCAAAATTAAGGCAGTTATGCAATTTTTAAAACATTACAGTACATTTCACAACAGATATCTCAACACATTAAGTGTGTGCCCTCATGCCCCTACTACATCCATACAACACTAAATCCATGTGTACGTGTTTGTAGAGTGCGTGTGTTAGCATGCGTATGTGTATGTGTGTGTCTGTAACTGTGTGTGTGTGTGTGTCTCTTCACAGTCCCCGCTGTTCCATAAGGTGTATTTTTATCTGTTTTTTAAATCTGATTCTACTGCTTGCATCAGTTACCTGTTGTGGAATAGAGTTCCATGTAGTCATGGCTCTATGTAGTACTGTGCGCCTCCCATAGTCTGTTCTGGACTTGGGGACTGTGAAGAGACCTCTGGTGGCATGTCTTGTGGGGTATGCATGGGTGTCTGAGCTGTATGCTAGTAGACACTACTTGTATTTGTGAGAGGTATTGACATGTTGACTGCACCGAGCTGTCTGTTTAATCTTTCCTCTACTTTGAGCCAGGAGAGATTGACATGCATATTATTAATACAAGCTCTCTGTGTATATTTAAGGGTCAGCCGTGCTGCCCTGTTCTAGGCCAATAGTAATTTTCCTAAGTCCCTCTTTGTGGCACCTGACAACACGACTGGACAGTAGTCCAGGTGCGACAAAACTAGGGCCTGTAGGACCTGCCTTTTTGATAGCGTTTTTAAGAAGGCAGAGCAGCGCTTTATTATGGACAGACTTCTCCCCATCTTAGCTACTGTTGCTTCAATATGTTTCAACCATGACAGTTTACAATCCAGGATTACTCCCAAGCAGTTTAGTCTCCTCAACTTGCTCAATTTCCACATTATTCATTACAATATTTAGTTGAAGTTTAGGGTTTAGTGAATGATTTGTCCCAAATACAATGCATTTAGTTTTTGAAATATTTAGTACTAATTGATTTCTTGCCACCCATTCTGAAACTGACTGCAGCTCTTTGTAAAGTGTTGCAGTGATTTCACTCGCTGTAGAAGCTGACGTGTATGGTGTTGAGTCAACAGCATACACTACATGTTATGACAAGTTTCTCGGGTGTTCAAGTAATCAAAGATGTAAGAATGTAGTTGGACACTTTGTAGAAAGTTAATGCAAATGTTTTATTAATCGGTACCGGGTTAGAGACAACAATGGACAGAGCTTTGCCTTTTGCTGTTTCCAACTATCGAACAAAGATTCACTCTCCCTTATATACCCTTAGTTATCTTCCTTTCACATACATCTGGCACTCCCTTTCTCTGTTGTTATTACCCTTTGCCCCAGGTCATTATATCCTGTCCATCAATCACACGACCCTAAACATCACTAATCTCCTTTGACATAAGGAATGTAGACTTCATGCCCCAAAACCAATTATCTCATAACTACCTCGGTCCTCACACTATTATGACATGACATCATTACACTACCGTTCAAAAGTTTGGGGTCACTTAGAAATGTCCTTGTTTTCCATGAAAACATACATGAAATTAGTTTGAATAGGAAATATAGAAAAATGAACAGGAAATGTAGTCATTGACAAGGTTAGAAATAATGATTTTTAATTGAAATAATAATTGTGTCCTTCAAACTTTGCTTTCGTCAAAGAATCCTCCATTTGCAGCAATTACAGCCTTGCAGACCTTTGGCATTCTAGTTGTCAATTTGTTGAGGTAATCTGAAGAGATTTTACCCCATGCTTCCTGAAGCACCTCCCACAAGTTGGATTGGCTTGATGGGCACTTCTTACGTACTATACGGTCAAGCTGCTCCCACAACAGCTCAATAGGATTGAGGTCCGGTGACTGTGCTGGCCACTCCATTATAGACAGAATACCAGCTGACTGCTTCTTCCCTAAACAGGTCTTGCATAATTTGGAGCTGTGCTTTGGGTCATTGTCCTGTTGTAGGAGGAAATTGGCTCCAATCAAGCGCTGTCCACAGGGTATGGCATGGTGTTGCAAAATGGAGTGATAGCCTTCCTTCTTCAAGATCCCTTTTACCCTGTACAAATCTCCCACTTTACCACCACCAAAGCAACCCCAGACCATCACATTGCCTCCACCATGCTTGACAGATGGCATCAAGCACTCCTCCAGCATCTTTTCATTTGCTCTGCGTCTCACAAATGTTATTCTTTGTGATCCGAACACCTCAAACTTTGATTCGTCTGTCCATAACACTTTTTTCCAATCTTCCTCTGTCCAGTGTCTGTGTTCTTTTTCCCATCTTTAATCTTTTATTTTTAGTGGCCAGTCTGAGACATGGCTTTTTCTTTGCAACTCTGCCTAGAAGGTCAGCATCCCGGAGTCGCCTCTTAACTATTGACGTTGAGACTGGTGTTTTGTGGGTACTATTTAATGAAGTTGCCAGATGTGGACCTGTGAGGCGTCTGTTTCTCAAACTAGACACTCTAATGTATTTGTCCTCTTGCTCAGATGTGCACCGGGGCCTCCCACTCCTCTTTCTATTCTGGTTAGAGACAGTTTACGCTGTTCCGTGAAGGGAGTAGTACACAGCGTTGTACGAGATCTTCAGTTTCTTGGCAATTTCTTGCATGGAATAGCCTTCATTTCTCAGAACAAGAATAGACTGACGAGTTTCAGAAGAAAATTATTTGTTTCTGGCCATTTTGAGGCTATAATCGAACCCACAATTGCTGATCCTCCAGATACCCAACACGTCTCAAGAAGGCCAGTTTATTGCTTCTTTAATCAGCACAACAGTTTTCAGTTGTGCTAACATAATTGCAAAAGGGTTTTCTAATGATCAATTAGCCTTTTTTTTAAATGATAAACTTGGATTAGCAAACACAATGTGCCATTGGAACACAGGACTGATGGTTGCTGATAATGGGCCTCTGTACGCCTATGTAGATATTCCATAAAAAATCAGCCGTTTCCAGCTACAATAGCCATTTACAACATTAACAATGTCTACACTGTATTTCTGATCAATTCGATGTTATTTTAATGGACAAATTTTTTTTGCTTTTCTTGTTCGAAAACAAGGACATTTCTAAGAGATCCCAAACTTTTGAACGGTTGAGTACGTAGACACATAGGTCATTAGTAAATACTTTAAAAAGTAAGGAGGAGCTTTTTAGCAGACACTTTTATCCAAAGCAACTTAGTCATGCATGCATACATTTATTGTTTTCCCGGGAATCGAACCCACTATCCTGGCGTTGCAAGAGCTCACATACTGTCTCACATGCTGTATATTCAGAGTCAAGGGGCGGCCATTTTCTGTCCACAAAACAGCACAGCCCTTCGCAACTCCTAAAGCTTAATATAAAGAAATAACCATATCATGTGTCTCAGAAAGAGATCCGTCTCGAAGGACAAATGGCCTGCAGCTGAGAGTTTGGGGGCTTGCTTCCCAAGCTGTAGGATTTTGTAGTATTTTAAATAAATGGGAAGGCACTTAATCCAAAACAAGTTTGGAATATTGCTGCTGGCGATTACTGTTTTGATCTTAATCCGCATAAATAATCGTTGCATTCTCACAGACACAGTAGAAGCAAAGTTTGAGGACAGCAAATGTTGCCCGTTATGTCTTGAGCGTCATGGCTCGAGCATTATGTCTTAGACTTGGACAGACTCAGACAGACAAATACAGTGCCTTCAGAAAGTAGTCACACCCCTTGACTTATTCCACATTTTGTTGTGTTCCAGCCTGAATTCAAAATGGATTAAATATATTTTTCTCTCTCACCCATCTACACACAATACCCCATAATGACAAAGTGAAAACATGTTTTTAGAAATGTTAGGACATTTATTGAAAATGAAATGCAGAAATATCGAATTTACATAAGTATTCACACCCCTGAGTCAATACATGATAGAATCACCTTTGGCAGCGATTACAGGTGTGAGTATTTCTGAGTAAGTCTCTAAGAGCTTTCCACACCTAGATTGTGCAACATTTGCCCATTATTTTTTTTCAAAATTCTTGGTCTTTGATCATTGCCAGAGGTTATTGTCCTGCTGAAAGGGGAATTCAGCTCCCAGTGTCTGGTGGAAAGCAGACTGAACCAGGTTTTCCTCTAGTCTCCCAGTGTCTGGTGGAAAGCAGACTGAACCAGGTTTTCCTCTAGTCTCCCAGTGTCTGGTGGAAAGCAGACTGAACCAGGTTTTCCTCTAGTCTCCCGGTGTCTGGTGGAAAGCAGACTGAACCAGGTTTTCTCTAGTCTCCCGGTGTCTGGTGGGAAAGCAGGACTGAACCAGGTTTCCTCTAGTCTCCCAGTGTCTGGTGGAAAGCAGACTGGACCAGGTTTTCCTCTAGTCTCCCAGTGTCTGGTGGAAAGCAGACTGAACCAGGTATTTCCTCTAGTCTCCCAGTGTCTGGTGGAAAGCAGACTGAACCAGGTTTTCCTCTAGTCTCCCAGTGTCTGGTGGAAAGCAGACTGGACCAGGTTTTCCTCTAGTCTCCCAGTGTCTGGTGGAAAGCAGAGTGAACCAGGTTTTCCTCTAGTCTCCCAGTGTCTGGTGGAAAGCAGACTGAACCAGGTTTTCCTCTAGTCTCCCAGTGTCTGGTGGAAAGCAGACTGAACCAGATTTCCTCTAGTCTCCCAGTGTCTGGTGGGAAAGCAGACTGAACCAGGTTTTCTCTAGTCTCCCAGTGTCTGGTGGAAAGCAGGGACTTGAACCAGGTTTTCTCAGTCTTTCCCAGTGTCTGGTGGAAAGCCGACTGAACCAGGTTTTCCTCTAGTCTCCCAAGTGTCTGGTGGAAAGAAGACTGAACCAGGTTCGTCCTCTAGTCTCCCAGTGTCTGGTGGAAGGGTGGAAAAGCAGACTGAACCCGGTTTTTCCTCTAGTCTCACAGTGTCTGGTGGGAAAGCAACATAACCAGGTATTTCCTTAGTCTCCCAGTGTATTGGTCCGGAAACGCACGACTGTAACCAGGTTTTTTTCCTCTAGTCTCCCAGTGTATGGTGTTGAAAGCAGACTGAACCAGGGTTTTCCTCTAGTCTCCCAAGTGTCTGGTGGAAAGCAGAACTGAACCAGGTTTTGCCTCTAGTCTCCCAGTGTCTGGTGGGAAAAGCAGACAATGAAACCCAGGTTTTCCTCTAGTCTCCCAGTGTCTGGTGGAAAGCAGACTGAACCAGGTTTTCCTCTAGTCTCCCCAGTGTCTGGTGGACAGCCGATGAACAGGTTTTCACTATAGTCTCCCAGGTCTGGTGGAAAGCAGACTGAACCAGGTTTTTCCTTAGTTCTCCCCAGTGTCTGGTGGACAGCAGACTGACCAGGTTTTCCTCTAGTCTCCCAGTGTCTGGTGGAAAGCAGACTGAACCAGGGTTTCCTCTAGTCTCCCAGTGTCTGGTGGAAAGCAGACTGAACCAGGTTTTCCTCTAGTCTCCCAGTGTCTGGTGGAAAGCAGACTGAACCAGGTTTTCCTCTAGTCTCCCAGTGTCTGGTGGAAAGCAGACTGAACCAGGTTTTCCTCTAGTCTCCCAGAGTCTGGTGGAAAGCAGACTGAACCAGGGTTTCCTCTAGTCTCCCAGTGTCTGGTGGAAAGCAGACTGAACCAGGTATTTCCTCTAGGAGTTTGCGTGTGCTTGGCTCCTTTCTGTTTCTTTTTTTTCATCCTGAAAAACTCCCCAGTCTTTAACGATTACAAGCATACCCATAACATGATGGGCATAACGTGATGCACCCACCACTATGCTTTCATACCTGTATAATTAAAAAAAGTTTGAAAAGGTAGTGGAATGGATTTAGTGTGGTGTGTGAAGAATCCAATACTTTAACTTGTTTGCGGTACAAATCACATTATTGTGGGATCACCTCCTCTAATAGTATAAATTCGGATGTTTGAAAAGGTTTGAATCCTAAGCAACCTGCATACACATAGTTTGAAGTACAGTAGACCAACATAGCTACTGTAGTAGGTCAAAGCTGTGTGCTGGAAACCCTTGGTAGAGCATGGGTGCATTGTGGAGTTCATGTGAATTTAGTTTCTTTTTCGGCTTCAGACCAATCCCTACTTCTACCTTAAAATGTAGTTTTTTGTTTAGAATTTTTAGACTTAGGCATTGGTATACATATAGAACTAGACAGAGACAGAGACAGAGACAGAGACAGAGACAGAGAGACAGAGAAGAGAACGAAAACTAGACAGAGACAGAGAGACAGAGAGACAGAGAGACAGAGACAGAGACAGAGACAGAGACAGGACAGGACAGAGACAGAGACAGAGACAGAGACAGAGAGACAGAGAAAGAGAAAGAGACAGAAAACTAGACAGAGACAGAGACAGAGACAGAGACAGAGACAGAGACAGAGACAGAGACAGAGACAGAGACATACACATAAAACTAGACATAGACAGAGACAGAGACAGAGACAGAGACAGAGAGACAGAGAAAGAGACAGAAAACTAGACAAAGACAGAGACAGAGACAGAGACAGAGACAGAGACATACACATAAAACTAGACATAGACAGAGACAGAGACAGAGACAGAGACAGAGACAGAGACATACACATAAAACTAGACATAGACAGAGACAGAGGCAGAGGCAGAGACAGAGGCAGAGACAGAGGCAGAGAACAGAGACAGAGACAGAGACAGAGACAGAGACAGAGACAGAGACAGAGACATACACATAAAACTAGACATATACAGAGACAGAGACAGAGGCAGAGACAGAGGCAGAGACAGAGGCAGAGACAGAGACAGAGACATAAAACTAGACAGAGACAGAGAGAGACAGAGACATACACATAAAACTAGACAGAGACAGAGACAGAGACAGAGACAGAGACAGAGACAGAGACATAAAACTAAACAGAGACAGAGAGAGACAGAGACATAAAACTAGACAGAGACAGAGAGAGATCGAGACATACACATAAAACTAGACAGAGACAGAGACAGAGACAGAGACAGAGACAGAGACAGAGACAGAGACAGAGACAGAGACAGAGACATAAAACTAGACAGAGACAGAGAGAGACAGAGACATACACATAAAACTAGACAGAGACAGAGACAGAGACAGAGACAGAGACAGAGACAGAGACAGAGACATAAAACTAGACAGAGACAGAGACAGAGACAGAGACAGAAAACTAGACAGTGACAGAGAGAGACAGAGACATACACATAAAACTAGACAGAGACAGAGACAGAGACAGAGACAGAGACAGAGACAGAGACAGAGACAGAGACAGAGACAGAGACAGAGACAGGTACATGAAACATAGACATAAAACTAGACAGAGACAGAGACAGAGACAGAGACATAGACAGAAAACTAGACAGAGACGGAAACAGAGACATGGACACAGACATAGACAGAGACAGAGACAGAGACAGAGACAGAGACAGAGACAGAGACAGAGACAGAGAGACAGAGAGACAGAGACATAAAACTAGACAGAGACAGAGACAGAGACAGAAAACTAGACAGAGATGGAAACAGAGACATGGACACAGACATAGACATAGACATAGACAGAGACAGAGACGGAGACAGAGACAGAGACAGAGACGTACCTATTGGCCATCAATTTATTGATTTAACATATTCCTTTATGTGTATTTTCACAGGAATGGGTGGAATAAGGTTGTCAGATCCCGTCCAAATATCTGTCTGTGAACATACACATACTAAGAAATAGACATAGACATAGACGTTCAGTTGAAAAGGTCATAGAGAGGAATATGAGGCCGGTCAGTGAAAGACTGATCAGTAATTGTTGGTTTGGGTGTTGTCAAGGATGGAGCGCTGCGGTCATCACTTGTAACGAGATGAGCAGCTGTCAGCCCCTTTGTGTCAGTCAGTGGAGTCTTGATTGCCTAAATTGTAGCAATCAGTTCCTTGATTAGTATGTGCCAAGCAGCAGACGGAGGCTGGTTCTCGCAGACACTGAGCCAGCTAGCTATCTAGTGCATTATACAATGTTTAGCAAGATTTTCGATGGCAGCAATGCGAAAGCTTAATTTACTGCAGTGGGCTAAATCAGGGTCACACAGAGTGTTTCTTGGTAGTCTTAAACAAATCTACTTTGAAACAGAAGTACACACCTCACACACATGGTTATGGGCTTTAAAAAAAGAAGACACCTGTACCATGTCAGATATAGAGTTGAAGTGTATTCAATTTGGAGTTTTCCTCCCAATATTACACTTTATATACATCACAGAAGACTGAAATATAACAAAACCATTTGACATAGAAACACCGGATTTTTGGCGGCTTTTTTGAAATAATGTTTATTCATTATTAAATAATGAAAAATATTAATAATATTCCACCCATGAGGCCACTAGGTCATTTGACTGCAGGAAAGGGCTACAGATGTCAGCAAGCGGACTGATGTTTTTAGAAACATATGGTTTCGTTGCAGCGTCTGCAGATAGCATGGTAAAGTTGTAACTCACTGCCAACAATGCCTAAAGATGTCAGCACAGCTGTCGTATTTTGAATGTATCGTTCTCTTACACATTGCAGCGTCTGCGGATAATGATCCAGCCCCCGGTGATGGTGAAAGGAGAACGCCAGGAGAACGGCCCTGAGCAGACTGCAGCAGAAGCAGAGAACCTGGCCCCAGCCACTGAAGAGGCTTACATTTAAACCACGTTACATCTGAACCCCTGCCCGTCTCCGAGGCCAACTCTCTGCAGAAAACAACGTAATCAAGGTGAAGCGCAACCAAGGGATTCGTCCCAAATGGCACTGTATTCTCTATGTAGTGCACTACGTTTGACCAGGGCCCGTATGGGTAGTATTCCATATGGGTAGTATTCCATATGGGTAGTATTCCTTATGGGTAGTATTTCATATGGGTAGTATTCCATATGGGTAGTATTCCATGTGGGTAGTATTTCATATGGGTAGTATTCCATGTGGGTAGTATTTCATATGGGTAGTATTCCATATGGGTAGTATTCCATGTGGGTAGTATTCCATGTGGGTAGTATTTCATATGGGTAGTATTCCATATGGGTAGTATTTCATATGGGTATTATTCCATATGGGTATTATTCCATATGGGTAGTATTCCATATGGGTAGTATTTCATATGGGTAGTATTCCATATGGGTAGTATTCCATATGGGTAGTATTTCATATGGGTAGTATTCCATATGGGTAGTATTTCATATGGGTAGTATTTCCATATGGGTAGTATTTCATATGGGTAGTATTCATATGGGTAGTATTCCATATGGGTAGTATTTCATATGGGTAGTATTCCATATGGGTAGTATTCCATATGGGTAGTATTTCATATGGGTAGTATTCCATATGGGTAGTATTCCATATGGGCCCTGGTCAAAAGTAGTGCACTACATAGGGAATAGGGTGTCATTTGAGATGCAAAAAAAGGACTTTGATGTCTGATATCTAATCACCTACCTCCAGGGGAAACATGTGACCAACCTGATTACAATGTACTTTTCTTTTCTTTTCGTTCGTTTGTAAAAAGAAAACAAGATAGTTAGTATTTCAGAAAGACAAACTACCCGGCTGTTATTGTGAACGTTTCTATTTCATATGCAAACATTTTAGTATTTCTAAAATTGTTACCTAGAAAATTACTGTAATTTGAATTATAATTTAAATTTGGAGGCCCAATGTGATTCAACACTACCGTGCTAATTTAAGATATTTACTTAATTAATCTATTAAAAATACAATTATTGTAAAAAGGTAAGATATAGATTATAATCCATGTGTTTGTATTTGAAAGAAATACAGAAAAATTAATGGAATGTATTACAGTAAGTAGTCAAATAAATGCAATAAGGAAGTTGCATAGTGGAATTGAATATTGACCAATTATAAGCAATGACCATTATGGGAAAGTGCAACCTGCAAGGCCAAAATACCACATCTATGTATATAATATTATCACTCCTTTCCGAGACCCTGCCGTTTTTACCACTATTTTACCCTTACTTATTATCCGGGGCAACCTTTGAAAAGCACAAGGCCAGTATGGACCTCAAATCATCCCGTTCAGCGTAACTATTACAAAACGCAGATTAACATTACGTACGAGAGACTGTTAAATTGTATCTTTGTTTTCTAAAGAACAATAACTTTGTATGCGTCTGAAACAATTTTTTTTTTTTAGAATCATTTGTAGGACGTTTTCTACGTAAGGGTGAGATGGACAAAAAAATCATACGCATGTGAAAATGCCAAGATTACCAACCTATTGACATGAGAGGCATCCCTGACATCCCACCACTGCAGATAAGCATTATTATCACATAGGCAGCATTTGAGCAGTGACTGCCTGACAATCCCTTCTAACAACCCAGTCCAGTCCAGACCTCAGGATCAGTCGTGAAAAAGTGACCAAATTATCTGATGAAACTACCGAGACGAGAGCCACTCGTCAGTTGTTAGTCAGCCATTCTAGTCCAAGCCTAGTCTGACTGTGAAGGTTTCCAATGTCAGGTTCTGAGAGAGAAACCTTAGAGATGGACCACAGTTGAACCTGGTCTGAAACCATAGGCCAATATTACTACTGAAATTATACCTTTTTTTGTTAGTAAAAAAAAAGGAAACATGAATTATAAAGTTGTTTTTCAATATATATATATATATATATATATATATATATATATATATATATATATATAGTCCGATTATATATTAATTCCACAAATGATCAAGGTTGTATTTCTATAAGGATAAAGCTAGTTTGCTTCTATGGCAGCTGCAAGTGACCGGGATCTGGTTTAAATGAGTCATTTTATTCTCTGCAAAGATTATACAACTAAAAATGTGCAATGAATTTTGTATAAAGTTACCATACATGCAGTTTTCTGTCTTAAATGATGTTGTAAAACTCTACTGTGTAATACATGTAACTGTGAACGTCCGTATGACCAGGTTTTAGTCTAAATGTTGAAAAATCTGATATTATTTGCTGTTTTCTGCAATAATATGATTATCTCAGAAACTAAAGCACATATCTTTCTGAAATGTAAAAAATAATAAATGACAATAACAAATAATAGTATAATAATGACGTCATAGATACACTGTCTAGTCAAAGAATCTTGTTTTGTATATTTCTAACTGTTTCATGGGCCTAATGTAAAATATTGTATGTAAAATATATAATAAATGTCTTTAGATGGTGTTATATGAAAAAGCATGATTGTCATATATGTTATCTGCAGAAGTAAATAAAGAACTATAGATTATAACGTGTACTTTTTATAATGTATATTATTTGGGGGAAATATTTGCATATATATATTTTTTCGTTTTTTTACAGCTGATTTATTTCAAACAAATTTTATTTAAATCAGATTTCAAATGTTATTAGATATATTATTACAGAGAGTAAGTAGATATGTTTTATGTATCAGTAAAATGGTTATGACACTGAGACTGAGACAGTCTACTAATTGCTTTGAAGAATAACTGCATCTTGCACCTTAAAAGCACAGGGTATAAATGAGATCCACCAGACAATGTGCATTTTATTGGAACATGTCATTTGGATTTAAAATGACAGGTTTTAGTTTTTACAATGCATGAACAATGGGATTCTTCCACAGTTTGAGTTTGATGGAATCCTGCCTTTTAATACACATTATAAATGTATGTGATTTATATTGGCGTAATTGGGCGCCATTGGTGATCCCATCATATTACCTTTCCTTTGAATAATGAAATATTTTTTTTTAACATTAAATCATTTTGAGTGAGCACTAAATTTAGCAGGGGACGGCTATTGTAGACTTGCTTTCACGTCTGATTTCTTAGCATACTCCAAAATCACCATTGATACAACTCCTGCTTATCATTGAATCATCTTACCAGACTTGAGCAACCTTGACTTAATAACAAGATATTAATTCATTATTAATAAAGAACATCCATCCAGATGCACTATAGCCAGGGCTGGAATTGGGGGGAACGCAATTTATTTTGACATTTTAAGATGCTAGGTTTTACATTGTTCAGGTACCAGCCTTTTCTCCAATTGTTTCCCTGACAACATTACATTTTAGTCATTTAGCAGAGGTTCTTATCCAGAGCGACTTACAATTAGTGCATTCATCTTAAGATAGCTGGGTGAGACAACCACATATCACAGTCGTAGCAAGTACAATTTTCCTCAATAAAGAAGTTATAAGCAAAGTCAATGCTAAATGGTAAAATACATATTTTGTTATGTATTGTAACAGGTTAGTGCAGGAGTATATATATATATTTTATGAGTGAACAAGTATTTGATACACCGCCGATTTTGCAGGTTTTCCTACTTACAAAGCATGTAGAGGTCTGTAATTTTTATCATAGATACACTTCAACTGTGAGAGACGGAATCTAAAACAAAAATCCAGAAAATCACATTGTATGATTTTTAAGTAATTAATTTGCATTTTATTGCATGACATAAGTATTTGATACATCACAAAAGCAGAACTTAATATTTGGTACAGAAACCTTTGTTTGCGATTACAGAGATCATACGTTTCCTGTAGGTCTTGACCAGGTTTGCACACACGGCAGCAGGGATTTTGGCCCACTCCTCCATACAGACCTTCAGGTTTCGGGGCTGTCGCTTGGGCAATACGGACTTTCAGCTCCCTCCAAAGATGTCTTATTGGGTACAGGTCTGGAGACTGGCTAGGCCACTCCAGGACCTTGAGATGCTTCTTACGGAGCCACTCCTTAATAATAATAATAATATGCCATTTAGCAGACGCTTTTATCCAAAGCGACTTACAGTCATGCGTGCATACATAATTTTTTTTGTGTATGGGTGGTCCCGGGGATCGAACCCACTACCTTGGCGTTACAAGCGCCGTGCTCTACCAGCTGAGCTACAGAGGTCCTTAGTTGCCCTGGCTGTGTGTTTCGGGTCGTTGTCATGCTGGAAGACCCAGCCACGACCCATCTTCAATGCTCTTACTGAGGGAAGGAGGTTGTTGGCCAAGATCTCGCGATACATGGCCCCATCCATCCTCCCCTCAATACGGTGCAGTCGTCCTGTCCCCTTTGCAGAAAAGCATCCCCAAAGAATGATGTTTCCACCTCCATGCTTCACGGTTGGGATGGTGTTCTTGGGGTTGTACTCATCCTTCTTCTTCCTCCAAACATGGCGAGTGGAGTTTAGACCAAAAAGCTCTATTTTTGTCTCATCAGACCACATGACCTCCTCCCATTCCTCCTCTGGATCATCCAGATGGTCATTGACAAACTTCAGACGGGCCTGGACATGCGCTGGCTTGAGCAGGGGGACCTTGCGTGCGCTGCAGGATTTTAATCCATGACGGCGTAGTGTGTTACTAATGGTTTTCTTTGAGACTGTGGTCCCAGCTCTCTTCAGGTCATTGACCAGGTCCTGCCGTGTAGTTATGGGCTGATCCCTCACCTTCCTCATGATTATTGATGCCCCACGAGGTGAAATCTTGCATGGAGCCCCAGACCGAGGGTGATTGACCGTCATCTTGAACTTCTTCCATTTTCTAATAATTGCGCCAACAGTTGTTGCCTTCTCACTAAGCTGCTTGCCTATTGTCCTGTAGCCCATCCCAGCCTTGTGCAGGTCTACAATTTTATCCCTGATGTCCTTACACAGCTCTCTGGTCTTGGCCATTGTGGAGAGGTTGGAGTCTGTTTGATTGAGTGTGTGGACAGGTGTCTTTTATACAGGTAATGAGTTCAAACAGGTGCAGTTAATACAGGTAATGAGTGGAGAACAGGAGGGCTTCTTAAAGAAAAACTAACAGGTCTGTGAGAGCCGGAATTCTTACTGGTTGGTAGGTGATCAAATACTTATGTCATGCAATAAAATGCAAATGAATTACTTAAAAATCATACAATGTGATTTTCTGGATTTTTGTTTTAGATTCCGTCTCTCACAGTTGAAGTGTACCTATGATAAAAATCACAGACCTCTACATGCTTTGTAAGTAGGAAAACCTGCAAAATCGGCAGTGTATCAAATACTTGTTCTCCCCACTGTATGTGGGTGTGTATGTGTGTGTATTTGTATATGTATGTGTATGTGTGTGTGTATGTGTGTATGTGCATGTGTATATACACTGCTAAAAAAAAAAGGGAACACTTAAACAACACATCTTAGTACTGAATGAATGAAATAATCTTGTAATTGTCTGCATATATATATATAATAATTTTTTCTTTACATAGTTGAATGTGCTGACAACAAAATCACACAACAATTATCAATGGAAATCAAATTTATCAACCCATGGAGGTCTGGATTTGGAGTCACCCTCAAAATTAAAGTGGAAAACCACACTACAGGCTGAT
Organism: Coregonus sp. 'balchen'; assembly: GCA_902810595.1. Lineage (NCBI taxonomy): Eukaryota > Metazoa > Chordata > Actinopteri > Salmoniformes > Salmonidae > Coregonus > Coregonus sp. 'balchen'. The sequence continues at coordinate 59,546,989 of LR778264.1, read as the reverse complement.
CCAACTTTGATGTAATGTCCTTAAAACAAGTCAAAATGAGGCTCAGTAGTGTGTGTGGCCTCCACGTGCCTGTATGACCTCCCTACAACGCCTGGGCATGCTCCTGATGAGGTGGCGGATGGTCTCCTGAGGGATCTCCTCCCAGACCTGGAGTAAAGCATCCGCCAACTCCTGGACAGTCTGTGGTGCAACGTGGCGTTGGTGGATGGAACGAGACATGATGTCCCAGATGTGCTCAATTGGATTCAGGTCTGGGGAACGGGCTAGCCAGTCCATAGCATCAATGCCTTCCTCTTGCGGGAACTGCTGACACACTCCAGCCACATGAGGTCTAGCATTGTCTTGCATTAGGAGGAACCCAGGGCCAACCGCACCAGCATATGGTCTCACAAGGGGTCTGAGGATCTCATCTCGGTACCTAATGGCAGTCAGGCTACCTCTGGCGAGCACATGGAGGGCTGTGCGGCCCCCCAAAGAAATGCCACCCCACACCATGACTGACCCACCGCCAAACCGGTCATGCTGGAGGATGTTGCAGGCAGCAGAACGTTCTCCACGGCGTCTCCAGATGCTGTCACGTCTGTCACATGTGCTCAGTGTGAACCTGCTTTCATCTGTGAAGAGCACAGGGCACCAGTGGCGAATTTGCCAATCTTGGTGTTCTCTGGCAAATGCCAAACGTCCTGCACGGTGTTTGGCTGTAAGCACAACCCCCACCTGTGGACGTCGGGCTCTCATACCACCCTCATGGAGTCTGTTTCTGACCGTTTGAGCAGACACATGCACATTTGTGGCCTGCTGGAGGTCATTTTGCAGGGCTCTGGCAGTGCTCCTCCTGCTCCTCCTTGCACAAAGGCGGAGGTAGCGGTCCTGCTGCTGGGTTGTTGCCCTCCTACGGCCTCCTCCACGTCTCCTGATGTACTGGCCTGTCTCCTGGTAGCGCCTCCATGCTCTGGACACTACGCTGACAGACACAGCAAACCTTCTTGCCACAGCTCGCATTGATGTGCCATCCTGGATGAGCTGCACTACCTGAGCCACTTGTGTGGGTTGTAGACTCCGTCTCATGCTACCACTAGAGTGAAAGCACCGCCAGCATTCAAAAGTGACCAAAACATCAGCCAGGAAGCATAGGAACTGAGAAGTGGTCTGTGGTCACCACCTGCAGAACCACTTCTTTATTAGGGGTGTCTTGCTAATTGCCTATAATTTCCACCTGTTGTCTATTCCATTTGCACAACAGCATGTGAAATTTATTGTCAATCAGTGTTGCTTCCTAAGTGGACAGTTTGATTTCACAGAAGTGTGATTGACTATTTTTTGGAGCAGTGTATATATATATATATATATATATATATATATATATATATATATATATATATATATATACACACACATACATATATATATATATATATATATATATATATATACACACACATACATATATATATATATATATATATATATACACACACTTACATACATATATATATACACATACATACATATATATATATATATATATATATATATATATATATATGTATGTATGTGTGTGTATATATATATATATGTATGTATGTGTGTATACATATGTATATATAAATAAAACATGGGGGATTGGAAGTGATGCAGACAATTACATTGATGGAAGTTACATTGATGTGGTCCTCTGTAGCTCAGCTGGTAGAGCACGGCGCTTGTAACGCCAAGGTAGTGGGTTCGATCCCCGGGACCACCCATACACAAAAAATTTATGCACGCATGACTGTAAGTCGCTTTGGATAAAAGCGTCTGCTAAATGGCATATTATTATTATTATTATTATCTATCTGCAATATTGAGCTGATCTATCCCCAAGAAAAAAGATAAACCTTTTTTTCTTTTACAAAAATTAAAATAAATAAAGTCAATGCTAAATGGTAAAATTCATATTTTGTTATGTACTGTAACAGGTTAGTGCAGGAGGTAGATTATGTACTGTAACAGGTTAGTGCAGGAGGTAGATTATGTACTGTAACAGGTTAGTGCAGGAGGTAGATTATGTACTGTAACAGGTTAGTGCAGGAGGTAGATTATGTACTGTAACAGGTTAGTGCAGTAGGGGTGTAGATTATGTAAGCGGATAAGCGCTCGTAAATATGCACATCAACTCTGCGGCCCATGACTTAGTTATTATACTGTAGAATTAATCAGTGATTCACAGCCTGTGGGTGCAGTCTCCTGTCAGCATGGCTTCTGTCATCACAGCGTTGTGTCCTCGTTTCATCCTGCTTGTATTGGATCTCCTCAAGCTGTGGTACGCTGTGTTATCAATATCCAACAGATGACAATTTGTCAAATTATTCATAAAACATCTAGAGAGAGAAAAAAAAGAAAAAAAAAGGAAATGCCACAAAGTGATGTGGTGCACGGAAACTTCACATTACAGGAAGTCTTGTTTTCAGTATTGCATCAGTCACTGGAACGCACACATCTCAAATGCCAATCACTTCATGGCACTTATTAACGCATTACCTCATCATGGCACTTATTAACGCATTACCAGTCTGCAATTGCCCTGTGATGTGCAGGGAAAGAGATTGCATTGAAATTAGTCTCTGATTGGGTCCAAGACATGCAAAGCAGTGGTGGTGGATGACGAAGACAGAGAGAGAGCCTCTTAGGATCCATCAGCGTAGTGACAGTGACAGATTCAGTCTAGCGCAGGTGGTCTACTCCAGACTAAGGGGCTAGCTAAATCTGTTCCCCTGCTCTCTCTCTCTCTGCTCTCCTCTGCCCTGTTCTGCCTGGCACAGCTCTCTTTCTGCTCTGCTCTCTCTCTGCATAACAATAAATCTGGATGACATGCTAGTAGACTAACACAGTCTAACGCAGCACCCCCATCTCTTATCTGTTACCCTATATACCCTGTTACCCTATATACCCTGTTACCCTATATACCCTGTTACCCTATATACCTGTTACCCTATATACCCTGCTACAGACCATGTTACCCTATATACCCTGCTACAGACCATGTTACCCTATATACCCTGCTACAGACCCTGTTACCCTATATACCCTGTTACCCTATATACCCTGCTACAGACCATGTTACCCTATATACCCTGCTACAGACCATGTTCCCTATAACCCTGTTCCCCTTTATACCTGTTACCCTATGTACCCTTTTTACTCTATATCCCCCTGTTACCCTTATACCCGCACAACCCTGTTACCCTATATACCCTGTTACCCTATATACCCTGTTTACCCTATATACCCTGATACCCTATACCCCTGTTCCCCCTATATCCCCTGTTACCCTATATACCCTTGTTACCCTATATAACCCTGTTACCTAAATACCCTGTTCCCCCCTATATACCCCTGTTACCCCTATATACCCTGTTCCCTTAAAGCGGTTACCCTATATACCTGTTACCCTATATACCCTGTTACCACTATATACCCTGTTACCCTATATCCTGTTACCTATATACCCTGTGACCCTATATACCTGTTACCCATATACCCTGTTACCCTATATACCCTGTTACAGACCCTGTTACCCTATATACCTGTTACCCTATATACCCTGCTACAGACCCTGTTACCCTATATACCTGTTACCCCATATACCTGTTACCCTATATACCCTGTTACCCTATATACCTGTTATCCTATATACTTGTTACCCTATATACCTGTTACCCTATATACCCTGTTACCCTATATACCCTGCTACAGACCCTGTTACCCTATATACCTGTTACCCTATATACCTGTTACCCTATATACCTGTTACCCTATATACCCTGTTACCGTATATACCCTGTTACCCTATATACCCTGTTACAGACCCTGTTACCCTATATACTCTGCTACATACTCTGTTACCCTATAGACACTGTTACCCTATATACCTGTTACCCTATATACCATGTTACATACCCTGTTACCCTATATACATGTTACCCTATATACCTGTTACCCTATATACCCTGTTACCCTATATACTCTGTTACCCTATATACCCTGTTACCCTATATACCCTGTTACACTATATACCTGTTACCCTATATACCCTGTTACCCTATATACCTGTTACCCTATATACCTGTTACCCTATATACCTGTTACCCTATATACCCTGTTACCCTATAAACCTGTTACCCTATATACCCTGTTACCCTATATACCCTGTTACCCTATATACCCTGTTACCCTATATACCTGTTACCCTATATACCCTGTTACCCTATATACCTGTTACCCTATATACCTGTTACCCTATATACCCTGTTACCCTATATACCCTGTTACCCTATATACCCTGTTACCCTATATACCTGTTACCCTATATACCCTGTTACCCTATATACCCTATTACAGACCCTGTTACCCTATATACCTGTTACCATATATACCCTGCTGCAGACCATGTTACCCTATATACCTGTTATCCTATATACCTGTTACCCTATATACCTGTTACCCTATATACCCTGTTACCCTATATACCCTACTACAGACCCTGTTACCCTATATACCTGTTACCCTATATACCTGTTACCCTATATACCCTGTTACCCTATATACCCTGTTACCCTATATACCCTGTTACCCTATATACCATGCTACATACTATGTTACCCTATAGACACTGTTACCCTATATACCTGTTACCCTATATACCTGTTACCCTATATACCCTGTTACCCTATATACCCTGTTACCCTATATACCCTGTTACCCTATATACCCTGTTACAGACCCTGTTACCCTATATACCCTGTTACCCTATAGACACTGTTACCCTATATACCTGTTACCCTATATACCTGTTACCCTATTTACCTGTTACCCTATATACCCTGTTACCCTATATACCCTGCTACAAACCCTGTTACCCTATATACCCTGTTACCCTATATACCGTGTTACAGACCCTGTTACCCTATATACCCTGTTACCCTATATACCCTGTTACCCTATTTACCCTGCTACAGACCCTGTTACCCTATATACCCTTTTTACCCTATATACCCTGTTACAGACCTTTTACCCTATATACCCTGTTACCCTATATCCCTGTTTACCCTATATACCCTGTTACCCTATATACCTTACAGACCCTATTACCCTAAAATCCCCCGTTACCCTATATACCCTGTTACAGACCCTGTTACCCTATATACCTGTTACCCTATATACCCGTTCCCCTATAACCCTGGTTCAGACCCTGTTACCCTAAATAACCCTGTTACACAAATAACACCTGTTACCCTATATACCATGTTACCCTTAATCCCCTGTTACCCTTATACCCTGCTACAGACCCTGTTACCCTATAGACCTGTTACCCTATATACCCTGTTACCCTATATACACCTTTACCCTATATACCCTTTTTACCCTATTTTACCCTGCTACAGACCCTGTTACCCTATATACCTGTTACCCTATATACCCTGTTACCCTATATACCTGTTACCCTATATACCCTGTTACCCTATATACCCTGTTACCCTATATACCTGTTACCCTATATACCCTGTTACCCTATATACCCTGTTACCCTATATACCCTGTTGCCCTATATACCCTGTTACCCTATATACCCTGCTACAGACCCTGTTACCCTATAGACACTGTTACCCTATATACCCTGTTACCCTATATACCCTGTTACCCTATATACCCTGTTACCATATATACCCTGTTACCCTATATACCCTGTTACCCTATTTACCCTGCTACAGACCCTGTTACCCTATATACCTGTTACCCTATATACCATGTTACCCTATATACCTGTTACCCTATATACCCTGTTACCCTATATACCCTGTTACCCTATATACCTGTTACCCTATATACCCTGTTACTCTATATACCCTGTTACCCTATATACCCTGTTACCCTATATACCCTGTTACCCTACATACCCTGTTACAGACCCTGTTACCCTATATACCTGTTACCCTATATACCCTGTTACCCTATATACCCTGTTACCCTATATACCCTGTTACCCTATATACCCTGTTACAGACCCTGTTACCCTATATACCTGTTACCCTATATACCCTGTTACCCTATATACCCTGTTACCCTATATACCCTGTTACAGACCCTGTTACCCTATATACCTTTTACCCTATATACCCTGTTACCCTATATACCCTGTTACCCTATATACCTTGTTACCCTATATACCCTGTTACCCTATATACCCTGTTACCCTATATACCTGTTACCCTATATACCCTGTTACCCTATATAGCCTGTTACCCTATATACCCTGTTACCCTATATACCCTGTTAGCCTATATACCCTGTTACCCTATATACCCTGTTACCCTATATACCCTGTTACCCTATATACCTGTTACCCTATATACCTGTTACACTATATACCTGTTACCCTATATACCCTGTTACCCTATATACCTGTTACCCTATATACCCTGTTACCCTATATACCCTGTTACCCTATATACCCTGTTACCCTATATACCCTGTTACCCTATATACCCTGTTACCCTATATACCTGTTACCCTATATACCCTAATACAGATCCTGTGATATCTCCCCATTGATTCTTGAAGACTTATAATTTATAAATGCCTCATGAGCTTAGTTCAACTGTCATAACCCAAAATATAACTCACTGGGCACAGACGTCAATTCAACGTCTATTCCACGTTGGTCCAATGTAATTTTACTGAAATGGCGTGTAAACTAATGTTGTTTAAACCAGTGTGTGCCCAGTGAAAAGTTTGTTTGACTCCTTTGTAATGGACTGTAAACAAACACTGTATAGCCTCAAAATATGGTCAAAACTATCATTCTGATATCATGGATGGTCAGTCCCTGCATCCATAGCTCCATCTATGAATTTGAGAGTGGTTACATTTCATCAGGCCCATCCATCAGCTTTTTACCAAAACAGAGGCGGGTGGGCGCTTTGTTACTGTTTCAACTGCAGATTGGCCCTTTAAAGATAATGGGTTAAAGCAAAGATTTCTATTATATTGACAAGATATTTGAGTGACCGCTCTAACAATGGAAATACATGTCCTAACAGATGGAAGGCAGGAGGAAGGAGACGAGATCAGGTGGGACAATTCTAGCCAATTAGAGGGCAGATACGCGTATGAACAACAATATAAAGTAGTCTGCTGAAATGCCTCGTGTGTCCACTTATATCAGTGCATTCGTAACAACCCAACCATTGCGAAACTTCTATTAGATCAAATAAGCCACACGTAGCAAATTAGCAATTACAGTTTTTGTTGACCAAATACGACACTCTCTCTTAGACCACACTCATTCCTTGCTTCGTGGTTTTATTTTCGTGTACATATTTTTAGGAGGAGTAAACCCTCTCGCTTCTCCTATTCCTCTCTGGTTAAATGCAGACTACCTCCTCTAGACCGCTGATTGGTCAGCTCATCCTCCTCTAGACCGCTGATTGGCCAGCTCATCCTCCTCTAGACCGCTGATTGGCCAGCTCATCCTCCTCTAGACCGCTGATTGGCCAGCTCATCCTCCTCTAGACCGCTGATTGGCCAGCTCATCCTCCTCTAGACCGCTGATTGGCCAGCTCAGTATCCTCTAGACCGCTGATTGGCCAGCTCAGTATCCTCTAGACCGCTGATTGGCCAGCTCAGTATCCTCTAGACCTACCTACCTATACCTATACCTACTTCAAATCAAATCAAATCAACTTTTATTGGTCACATGCGCCGAATACAACAGGTGCAGACATTACAGTGAAATGCTTACTTACAGCCCTTAACCAACAGTGCATTTATTTTAAACAAAAAAGTAAGAATAAAACAACAACAAAAAAAGTGTTGAGAAAAAAAGAGCAGAAGTAAAAAATAAAGTGACAGTAGGGAGGCTATATATACAATAGAATAAAGTGACAGTAGGAGGCTATATATACAGGGGGGGTACCGTTGCATAGTCAATGTGCGGGGGCACCGGCTAGTTGAGGTAGTTGAGGTATATGTACATGTGGGTAGAGTTAAAGTGACTATGCATAAATACTTAACAGAGTAGCAGCAGCCGTAAAAAGGATGGGGTGGGGGGGCAGTGCAAATAGTCCGGGTAGCCATGATTAGCTGTTCAGGAGTCTTATGGCTTGGGGGTAGGAAGCTGTTGAGAGTCTTTTGGACCTAGACTTGGCACTCCTGGTACCGCTTGCCGTGCGGGTAGCAGAGAGAACAGTCTATGACTAGGGTGACTGGAGTCTTTGACAATTTTGAGGGCCTTCCTCTGAAACCGCCTGGTATAGAGGTCCTGGATGGCAGGGAGCTTTGCCCCAGTGATGTACTGGGCCGTCGCCTTTTGGGATCTCCTCAAGCGGTGGTACGCTGTGTTAAAATCCAAACCCCGATGAAAATTTTGCCCAAATTATTCAAAAAAACTCTAGAGGGGGGGGGGGAGAAAAAAAAAAAAAAAAAGGGGGGAAAAATTGCCCCCAAAGTGATGTGGTGCAGGGGAAAACTTAAAATTTAACGGGAAGTTTTTTTCAGTATTGCACCCGTCAGGGGAAAGGCACAAATCCAAGGCCAATACTTCATGGCACTTATTAAGCTTTTCCCTCACCCTGGAACTTATTAACCAAATTACCAGTTGCAATTGCCCTGTGATGGGGGGGAAAGAGTTGCATTGAAATTAGTCTCTGTTGGGGTTTCCAAAGACAGAAAAGAGTGGTGGGGTGACGGACGGGAGAGAGAGCCTCTTAGGCCCTTTCAGCGTAGGGGACAGGGGCCCAAAAATTCGGAAAGCGCAGGTGGTCTACTCCAATAAGGGGCTAGCTAAATCTTTTCCCCCCTTTTTCCCCTCGTTTGCTCTCCTTGCCCTGTTCTGCCGGCACGGGCTTCTTTCTGCTCTGTCTTTTTGGGAATAACAAAAAAATCGGGATTGCTAGTAGACTAACAAAATTTCAACGAGCACCCCCATTTTTTATCTGTTCCCCTATATCCCCCTTTTACCCTATTCCCCTGTTCCCCTATATACCCTGTTACCCAAATTCCCCTGTTACCCTATATACCCTGCTACAAAACAGGGGTTCCCCCTATATACCCTGTACAAAACCATTTACCCTTTTATTACCCTGCGACAGCCCCTTTGGTTACCCCTTAACCCCTTTTTCCCCTTTTTATACCCTGCTACAGACCATTTTTCCCCTTTTTTCCCCTGCCAGCCCATGCCCCCCATATCCCCCTTTTCCCCCTTAACCCTGTTCCCCAATGTCCCCTGTTTATCTATTTTCCCCTTTGTTACCCTTTTCCCCTCCCTCCCCCCCCCTTACCCATTCCCGTTACCCTATATACCCTTTTAAACCCAAACCCCTGAAAAACCCAAATTACCCCCTGCCCCCCATTTCCCGGTTACCAAATATCCCCCGGGTTACCTATATACCCTTTTTCCCCAAAATACCCTTTTTCCCCCTTATTACCTGTTACCCTATATCCCTGTCCCCTTTTAAAGGTGCCTTATACCCTTTTACCCTATATAACCCTTTTACCCTTATACCCTTTCCCTTTTCCCCTTTTACCCATTATCCCCTGTTCCCCTTTAAAAACCCTTTTACCCTATAACCCTTTTTACCCTATATACCCTGTTACGGGACCCTTTTTTACCCTTTTTTCCCTGTTCCCTTCCCCCCCTGCTCCAACCCCTTGCCCCCCTAATCCCCTTTTCCCCCAAAACCCTGTTCCCCTATTTACCCTGTTACCCTTATCCCTGTTTTTTTTCCCTTTATTGTACCCTTTACCTGTTCCCCCCTTTAAAAATACCCTGTTACCTAATCCCCGGGCCTAAGCCCCTTTTCCCCTTTTATCCCCGGGTTACCCTTTTCTTTGTTACCCTCTTTTACCTTTTTTCCCTTTTTATCCCCGGTTTACCGTATTTTTCCCCCTTTTCCCCTATTTACCCGGGCCCAGACCCTTTTCCCCTAAAAATTTCCCTACAAATTTTGGGGGACCCATGGGACATTTTCCCCCCTTTTCCCCCTTTAAACCCTAATCCCATGTTACATCCCCTTTTCCCCTTTTAATACCTTGTTTACCCTAAACCCGGGAAACCCTTTTAAAACCCGGGTTCCCCTTATTACTCTTTACCATAACCCTGTTACCCTATTTTTTTTCCCCGGGTTACCTATATCCCTGTTCCCCTATTTTCCCCTGTTCCCCTAAAACCTTTCCCCCAATTCCCTTTCCCCAAAAACCCTTTCCCATATCCCTGTACCCTAAAACCTTTACCCCCAGAACCCTGTTACCCTATTCCCTTTTTGTTACCCAATACCTGTTACCCAAAACCTGTTACCCTATATCCCCTTTTACCCAAATTCCCTGTTACCCTATAACGGTTTCCCCCTTTCCCCCTTTTTACCCTAAAATACCCTGTTACCCAAATTCCCCTTTTACCCTAAATCCCTGTTACCCTATTTTCCCTTTTTCCCCTATATCCCTTTTAAGACCCTGTTACCCTATATACCTTTTAAACCCATATTTTACCCTGCTGCCGGACCATTACCTATCCCCGGTATCCTTTTTCCCTTTTCCCCCTTTCCCTTTTTCCCCAATATCCCCCGTTACCTTTAAAACCCTATACAGCCCCTTCCCCTAAAACCCCTTTTACCCTTTTAAAAATTTTCCCCTAATACCCTTTTTACCCTAATCCCCTTTTTACCATAAAACCCTTTTAAACCCTTTTTTCCATGTACATATATGTTACACTTAGAACTTTTACCCTTTTTAAAAATTTTAAAAAATCCCTTTTTAACCCTATAAACCCTTTTTACCCTATATCCCCGGGACCCTAACCATGTTACCCATATCCCCGGGTTAAAGCCCCTTTTTAACCTTTTATAACCTTTTTTTACCCTTTTAGGACCTTTTTCCCCCTATATACTTTTAAACCCAAATTACCTTTTACCCTTTTTACCTGTTACCCTTAACCTTTACCCTATATCCCCTGCTCCAAAACCGGGTTCCCCTTTATATCCCCTTTTCCCCCTATTTTACCGTGTTACAGCCCCTGCCCCCCTTTTATCCCCTGTTCCCCTATATACCTTTTTTACCCTATTCCCTCCCTACAGACCCTTTTCCCCTAAACCCTGTTACCCTAAACCTTTTTACAAAACCCTTTTCCCATATCCCCGGGTTCCCCTTTTTATACCTTTTACCCTTTTTTCCCCCTTTTTTACCCTAACCCCCTGTTACGACCCTTTCCCCCTATTTACCTGTTCCCCAATACCTTTTCCCGCCCCTTTTACCCAAATATCCCTTTTCCCCTTATACCTGTTACCCTTATCCCCGTTCCGGCCCCTGTCCCCATAACCCGGTTAAATAAATCCCCTTTTACCTTATCCCCTTTTACCCTTATATACCTTTTAAACCCTTCCTTACCCTGCTCAGACACTTTTCCCTTGGACTTTTACCCAAATTTTCCCCCTTTTACCCTAAACCCTGTTACCCTATTTTACCATGTTCCCCTTATCCCCCTGTTTACAGACCCGGGTTACCCTATATCCCTGTTACCCTTCCCCCTTGTTCCCCTTTTAAACCTTTTTCCCCCTAATCCCGTTCCCCTTATACCCTTTTCCCCTAATACTGTTCCCCCAAAAAACCCTTTTACCTATAAAACCTTTTTCCCCCATATACCCTTTTCCCCCTATATCCCGTTACCTTTTTAACCCCGCTACGGGACCGTTACCCTATAGAAATGCCCCCTATATACCTGTTCCCAAATTTACCCTGTTACCCTTTTAAAACCCTGTTACCATTATCCCCGGGTTCCCCTTATATACCCGGGTCCCCTATTCCCCTGCTAAAGCCCCTGTTACCCATATCCCTTTTTACCCTATAACCTTTTTTACCCTTCCCTTTCCCCTAATCCCCTGCCCCTATATACCCGGGTTCCCCTATATACTTTTACCCTTTTATACCCTTTTACCCCTAAAAACCCTTTTCCCTATATCCCCTTTTTCCCCTATATCCCCTTTTCCCCTCCCTCCCCGTTCAGCCCCTTTTAAACCCTATATACCTGTTCCCTAATCCCGGGGGTTCCCCCTATATCCCCTTTTACCCATATCCCCTTGTTACCCTTTTCCCCTTAAAAACCCGGTTCCCCTATTCCCGTTCCCTATATCCCCTTTTACCCTTTTTACCGGGTTAAACCCTAAAAACCCTGTTACAGACCTTTCCCCTATATCCCCTTTCCCCTTTTTATACCCTTTTTCCCCTTTATTTTCCCCTGTTCCCCTATTACCTTTTTTACCCTATATCCCCGTTCCCCTATTACCTGTTCCCCTTTAAAACCCTGTTACCCTATATCCCCTGTTCCCCTATATAGTTTTACCCATAAAACCCTTTTCCCCTATAACCCTGTTAGCCTATTTTTCCCCTGTTACCCTTACCCTTTTCCCCTATAACCCTGTTACCCTAAAACCCTGTTCCCCAAATACCTGTTCCATATATATTTTACCCTATTTTTCCCCGGGTTACCCTATATACCTGTTCCCCTAATCCCCTTTTTAATTTTTTTTAACCCCTGTTACCCCCCCCCTTTTAAACCTATATACCCTGTTACCCAAATTACCTGTTACCATTTTACCTTTTTCCCCTATTACCCAAATCCCAAACCCTTTTGTTTTCCCCCCCTTGATTTTTGAAGCCTTAAAATTTAAAAACCCTTTAGAGTTATTTTCAACTGTCATAACCCAAAATATAACTCACTGGGAAAGACGTAAACAACGTCTTTTCCCCGTTGGCCCAAATTAAATTTTTACTGAAATGGCGTGTAAAAAAATGTTTTAAAAAACCGTGTGTGCCAGTGAAAAAAGTTTGTTTGACCCTTTTAAGGCCTGAAAACCCAAAACATGTATACCCTCAAAATAGGGTTTAAAAACCCTTCATTCGAACCCTTGGTTTGGTCCGTCCTGGATCCCATGGGCTCCATTTAATTTTTGAGGGGGGTTGGTTTTCCCTTTCATCGGGGGCCATCCTCAGCTTTTTACCAAACAAAGGCGGGGGGCGTTTTGTATTTTAAAACTGAGTTTGGGCCCTTTAAAGAAAAGGGGGTTTTAAAGCAAAGATTTCATTATATTGACAAGATTTGAGTGACCGCCAACAAGGGAAAATTTAATGCCAAAGATGGAAAGGCAGGGGAAAAGGGAGACGAGATCGGGGGAAACCTTTTACCCAAATTAAGGGCAGATCCGCGATGCCCCAACCAATAAAAGTAGTCTGCTGAAATGCCTCGTTTTGTCCACTTTTATCAGGGGTTTCGTAAAAACCCAAACCCTTTGGGAAAAACTTCTTTAGTCCAAAAAAGCCACCCGAGAAATTAGCAATACATTTTTTTGTTGCCAAAAAAAAAAATTCCTTTTTATTAGACCACACCCCAATTCCTTGCTTCGTGGTTTTTTTGGGTTTTTTACATATTTTTAGGAGGGTTTAAACCCCTCGCTTTTCCTATTCCTTTTGGTTAAAATTTTGAAAAACCCCCTACCTCCTCTAGCCCGCTGATTGGCCAGCTCAATCCCCCCTTTTGAACCGCTTTTTTTGGCCACTGGGGGCCCCCCCTCTGACCGTTTTTTGGTTTGGCCAGCTAATCCCCCTCTAAAACCGCTGATTGGCCAGCTCATCCTCCTTTTAGGACCGTTGATTGCCAGTAATCCTCCTTTTAGCCCGGGGTTTATTGGAAAGCTCGGGATCCCGGGGAACGGGATTGGCCAGGCCCGGTATCCTCTAGACCGGTTTGGCCGGGAAAGGAACCCAGGCCACCAAAAACAAAAACCCCAAACCTTCAAATCAAAAAAAAATAAAATTTTTTTGGTAAATGCGCGAATACAACAGGTGCGGGCCCTTACAGAAAAAAGTTATTTAACCCCCCTTAACCCAACAGGCATTTTTTTTAAAACAAAAAATTAAAAATAAAAAAACCCAACAAAAAAAGTTTTAAAAAAAAGGAAAAACAAATGGCAAAAAAAAAAGGGTAAAAAAAATAAAGTGCCCAGTAGGGAGGTTTATATCCCCCCCCCATAGAATAAAGGGAAGGGGGTTTGGGGGAAGGCTTTTTATTAAAAAACCAGGGGGGGTTAAAACGTTTGTTTGCATAGTCAATTTTTGGTGGGGGGGGAACCGGTTTAGTGAGGTTTAAAGGTTGGGGTTTCTTTTTTTCTTTAAAAATTTTGGGGAGGGGTTTTAAAAGGGGGACTTACCCCCAATAAAATTCCCTTAACAAGAATTTGCCCCCAGGTAAAAAGGATGGGGGGGGGGGGCCGGGTGCCAAATTTGGGTCCGGGTCCCCATTAAGTTTTCGGAAATTTTTCCTTAAATGTTGGGGGGAAAAAAGGAAGGCTTTTTTTTGAGACGTTTTTGGGGACCTAAAAATTTTTTTGGCACCTCCGGGGCCCCCCCGCTCCCCGGGCGGTTGCGGGAAGGGGGACCCCGTCGGGGGGGACTGGGGGGGAGGGGGAATGGGATTCTTTTTGGGACAATTTGGGGGGCCCTTCCTCGGAAACCACCCCCCTGGAAAAAGAGGCCTTTTGGATGGCGGGGGAGCCTTTTGGCACCCAAGTGTGTATTGGGGGCCCCGTACGCACTACCCTTTCTGAAAGTGCCTTCCCGGTAGGGGCCCCAAGCGGGGTTGCCCTTTTAACCAGGGGTAAAGGGGCAACCCAGTCCGGATGCTCTCCCCCTGGGGCCCGGGGCTTTTTTAAGAATTTTTTGGGAGGATTTTTTTGAAGGGAAAAACCCACCCCAAAATTCTTTTTTTTAAATTTTTCTCCCTTGAGGGGGAAAATTTTTTAAAGGCTTTGGTCTTTTGGGCCCTTTTCCAAACCGGAACTTGCCCCCTTTTTTTTTTGTGTTTTGGGAACCCATGGGATCTTCGTGGGTTGTTTTGTTGGGACCCCAACCCCCGGAAACTTAAAAAGCTCCCCAAAACCTGTTCCCATCCCGGCCCCTTTTTGTTTTTGAGAATGGGGGTTTTTGCCTCCATTTTTCCCTTTTTTTTCCTTGTGTCCCCAACCCAAACCCCTTTGCTTGGGTTGCCCGTTAGGGAGAGGGGGGGGAGGGTTGTTGTCCTGGCCCCCACCCCCCGGGCCCTTGGAATCCCCGGAAACCTCCCCTTTTTATTAGGCTATTCTTCGTTGTCGGTGAGGGAATCCGGCCTACCCATTGTTGTGTCGTGGCCCCAAAATTAAAATGGTGGTTGTTGGGGGTCGTGCCTTTGGGCCATTGGGCCAGATGGGGTGACACAAAATTTTTAAGGCGGGGGGACTGAGCCGCCAACCCCTAAAAAGGGGGAACCCCCGGTTTTGGGGCGGACCCCATTGTGGCCCCATTGTGTTCCCTACCCCTTAAAAACCACCCCGGGGGGGGGCCCGTCAGAAGGTTTCCGGCCCAGTTGCAGAGGGAGGTTTTTATCCCAGGATTTTAGGTTTAGTGATGACTTTAGGGCCATTTTTATGGTGTTGAATCCCCCGGGGAGCTCTTTTTGGGTAAAAATGTTTTTTAAAGGCTTTTTCCCCACGTAGGGTTAAAAACCCCCTTGGTCCAAAAGGGTTGGGGAAAAGGGGCGGGTTTTTGGGTTGGAGTCCCGGGGAATGGGGAGTTTTTGGCATCCCTTTGGGGGGAATCTTTTTGGGGCGGTAGCAAACATGGGTCCCGGGTTTTGGGGGTTTTTCTGGGCTTTTTGCGGGGTTTGAGGGGAGGGGAACCAGTCTTTTCAAAAGGCCCAAATTTTCTTTTGGCTTACCAAGACTTTAAGTCCCAACCGGGCCTTTTTCGTGGGCCCCCTTTTTTTTAAGGCCCGGGTTTTTTTACCCTTAAAAAAAAGGGTTTTTTTTTGGGCACGGGTTTACTATTGGTTTTTTGTTGGCCCCCTTGATTTGAAAAACATGTGGGTTTTTAAACCAAGGGACTAAAGTTTCCAGGGACAATTTGGTTTGAAAATTTTGTAAAAAGTGAAGAAACCCAAAAACTTGGCCCCCGTTTGCGTCAGCATTTTTGTTTCGGAGTTCCCCAAGTCCGGGAACCCGTTGGCCCTGCTGGTTTGTGTTTTGTTGACCTCCTTTAAAATTTCTTCTCACATCGGCAAAGGAGACCCTTTTAAATTTTTCCACAAAAGTCGTGGACCAGCTGTGCCCCCTCATGGCCAATCCCCCCGTGTTGTTCCTCAAAGGGCGACTTTAAAAAGGGGTTTTTTAGCTGTGGGTTAGGTTTTTTGTCACTGGGCAGCTCGGGGGCTGTGTTTCCCCTTTTGTAGTCTGTAAAAGTTTTCAACCCTGCCCACCGACAAAGCGTAAAGGGGGCCCAGTGTGGATGTTTCAATCTTAGACCTTTTGAATTGATTTTCTTTTGCCTGTGAGTATTTTTCGGGGAAAGGGTAAATAGGGGGGGGGAAAATTTTTTTCTTAAAAAAAGGGGCGGTTCGGGGTTTTTTTTTTTTAAAAGTCCGGGTTTCCCCCCTTGCCCAAAGCGGGCCCCCAGCCAATCTTTTCCTACCTTTACCCTCCCCAGTTTGCGGAAAAATGTTTCCCCCTGTAACCAGGGGTTCGGGTTTTGGGGAAAGGGACTTTAACCGGTTTTTAAAATTTTGGTGGAGGGGCCCATCATTATCCCTTTATAAATTAAAAACCCCCCAGTAAATGATGTGGTTTGTATCCTAAATGCTGTTTTAAAAGCATCCCGGAAAAAACCATGTTCCAGTCTGTTCTAGCAAAACCGTCCGTACCCTTAGCATTGCGTCCCCTGACCCCCCTTTTTATTACCGAGTCACTGGGTGAAATTTTTTCCCTGCTTCATTTGTGTTTTTTATATACCCGGGAATCAGGAGGGGGACTAGCTTTTAAAATGGTTAGATTTTTGGGCCAAAAGGGCGGCGGGGGGGGAAGGAGGGGGCCTTTTAATGCGTTTTTCCCTGTGTGTGGAGAAAGGGGGGTGGTGGTCTTCTGGGTTTTTTCCCCTTGTTGCCCTTTTAAAACCCTTTTTTGGGTTTTAGAAATCCCCCGGGTTTTTAGAAGGTTTTAAGGGTCCCGGCATTAAAGCCCCGCCTAGGAGGCTGTTTTCTGGATGAGCGTTTTCCCTGTTTGGAATTAATGGCCCCTTTTGTTACAATCCCTTCAGTGCAATTCCTTTTAATGCCACCCTTTTTGGTTTTTGTGGTGGTAAAAATAGCCCGTTTATAAAAAGTATAGTAAAAAACTCTTTTGGAAATAGTGGTCTACAGTTTATCATAAATACTCTACGGGGCCGAGAAAACCGTTGGGCCCCCCTTTTTTTTTTAGTTTTGGGCTTTTTTGCAAAAGCTTTGTTTACAAAATCAGAGACCGCCCCCCCCCTTTCGTTCCCCGAGTCCCCCCTTTCCCTGTCCTAAAAAGTTCCCCGATTAGCCGGTACCCGAATGTTGTCTTTTTTGTTTTTTCTTTCCCCCACCCCTCCTTTTGAAACCCCCAAAGTATTCCCGGTTTTTTAATGCCCCTTGGGGTTTTAGGATAAAAATTTTTTTTAAATTTTATTTTATTTTCCAAAGTTTTTTTTTTTTGAACTTTGGCAAATTAAGGATTGATGGGAAAAGGCATTTTAGGGTTCCCCCGTGGACCTTACAAGGCACCCCGACTGGGCCACGATATCGCGCCCTTTTTCCCCACGCGAAGGGGGGGGGGATTGGGCCCTTGTCCGGAGTCGTAAAAATATCCTTCGGGAACGCCTCGTTGAAAAAAAAAGTGGGTCCAAGGGAAGGTGAGTAATCGTGCCCGGATACCCAGAAGCCTTTTTTGGTTTATAAGGGACGATGGCAAAAACATTATTTTTTAAAAAAATTAAATTAAAATAACGCGGAAAAAAAAAACCAAAATTAATGTAAAAATTGGTTGAGGGCTTTTAAAAGGAAAACCCCCTTTTTGGCGTTTTTTGGTATCTAAAAATCATGGGGTTTTGTACAACGGTACGGGCACAGGGCGGGGTTCTGTTTTTTAACCCAAGGTTCAGACAGGACACATTCAAACCCCCTTGAACCCCCTTTTTGCCTGAAACCAGATGTTGGGGTTTTTGGAATCTTGGCCAAAACAGTTGCAAATTTTCTTTTCCCTTTTTAAAGAAACTTTTTTTTAAACAGAACGGGGGAAATTTAAATTCCCCCTGGACACATTTTTAGTTTTTGTCCAAGATAATTTTTATAATAAAAGTAAAAATAATCCTAATTTAGCACCCAAAAAGTGAATGAGGGGCTAACAAACCCCGGGGGGGAAGGGAAAAAAATTAAAGGGGGGGGGCAAAAACCCCCATTCAATTTTTTCCCTACCATTTTTTTTGGCTTCCTTTGTTAAAATTTTAATTCCCCCCCATTTTCCCCCCCCCCCCAATTTTTTCCTTTTTTGGTTGCCCTTAAAAACCCCCCAATTGGCCCCTTTCCCAAACGAACCTTTTTTTGGGGCGGTTTGGGGGGTTTTATCATTTGTTTTACACAACATGCCTCCCCCTTTTTGAAGATGAAACCCTTTTTGGGGGGAAAAAAACAAGAAAAAAAAGACAAAAATACGGAAACCCCGACCCATGCAAACTATTCACCCCCCCCCCCCCCCCCCCCCCCAAAGTAAAACTTTGTAGACCCCTTTTTTTGCAAAAATTTACAGCGAAAGTCTTTTGGGGTTTGTCTCTATAAGTTGGAACTTTCTGCGATTGGGTTTTTGGGCCCATTTTTAAAGGCTAAATCCCTCCAGCCCCTTTCAAGACTGGGCCCCTTCCAAAAGACTTTTAAATTTTCCCCTTTAAACCCAATAAAGGGTTGCTTTACCCCTTTTATGATTAGGGTCTTTCCCGCCCTGTTGGAGGTGAACCTCGGCCCCAGTTCAAATTTGGGAATTCAGCCAATTAGAGGGCAGATACGCGTATGAACAACAATATAAAGTAGTCTGCTGAAATGCCTCGTGTGTCCACTTATATCAGTGCATTCGTAACAACCCAACCATTGCGAAACTTCTATTAGATCAAATAAGCCACACGTAGCAAATTAGCAATTACAGTTTTTGTTGACCAAATACGACACTCTCTCTTAGACCACACTCATTCCTTGCTTCGTGGTTTTATTTTCGTGTACATATTTTTAGGAGGAGTAAACCCTCTCGCTTCTCCTATTCCTCTCTGGTTAAATGCAGACTACCTCCTCTAGACCGCTGATTGGTCAGCTCATCCTCCTCTAGACCGCTGATTGGCCAGCTCATCCTCCTCTAGACCGCTGATTGGCCAGCTCATCCTCCTCTAGACCGCTGATTGGCCAGCTCATCCTCCTCTAGACCGCTGATTGGCCAGCTCATCCTCCTCTAGACCGCTGATTGGCCAGCTCAGTATCCTCTAGACCGCTGATTGGCCAGCTCAGTATCCTCTAGACCGCTGATTGGCCAGCTCAGTATCCTCTAGACCTACCTACCTATACCTATACCTACTTCAAATCAAATCAAATCAAATTTTATTGGTCACATGCGCCGAATACAACAGGTGCAGACATTACAGTGAAATGCTTACTTACAGCCCTTAACCAACAGTGCATTTATTTTAAACAAAAAAGTAAGAATAAAACAACAACAAAAAAAGTGTTGAGAAAAAAAGAGCAGAAGTAAAAAATAAAGTGACAGTAGGGAGGCTATATATACAATAGAATAAAGTGACAGTAGGGAGGCTATATATACAGGGGGGTACCGTTGCATAGTCAATGTGCGGGGGCACCGGCTAGTTGAGGTAGTTGAGGTAATATGTACATGTGGGTAGAGTTAAAGTGACTATGCATAAATACTTAACAGAGTAGCAGCAGCGTAAAAAGGATGGGGTGGGGGGGCAGTGCAAATAGTCCGGGTAGCCATGATTAGCTGTTCAGGAGTCTTATGGCTTGGGGGTAGAAGCTGTTGAGAAGTCTTTTGGACCTAGACTTGGCACTCCGGTACCGCTTGCCGTGCGGTAGCAGAGAGAACAGTCTATGACTAGGGTGACTGGAGTCTTTGACAATTTTGAGGGCCTTCCTCTGACACCGCCTGGTATAGAGGTCCTGGATGGCAGGGAGCTTTGCCCCAGTGATGTACTGGGCCGTACGCACTACCCTCTGTAGTGCCTTGCGGTCAGAGGCCAAGCAGTTGCCATACCAGGCGGTGATGCAACCAGTCAGGATGCTCTCGATGGTGCAGCTGTAGAATTTTTTGAGGATCTGAGGACCCATGCCAAATCTTTTTAGTCTCCTGAGGGGGAATAGGCTTTGTCGTGCCCTCTTCACGACTGTCTTGGTGTGTTTGGACCATGATAGTTCGTTGGTGATGTGGACACCAAGGAACTTGAAGCTCTCAACCTGTTCCACTACAGCCCCGTCGATGAGAATGGGGGCGTGCTCAGTCCTCTTTTTTTTCCTGTAGTCCACAATCATCTCCTTTGTCTTGGTCACGTTGAGGGAGAGGTTGTTGTCCTGGCACCACACGGCCAGATCTCTGACCTCCTCCCTATAGGCTGTCTCATCGTTGTCGGTGATCAGGCCTACCACTGTTGTGTCGTCGGCAAACTTAATGATGGTGTTGGAGTCGTGCCTGGCCATGCAGTCATGGGTGAACAGAGAGTACAGGAGGGGACTGAGCACGCACCCCTGAGGGGCCCCCGTGTTGAGGATCAGTGTGGCAGATGTGTTGTTACCTACCCTTACCACCTGGGGGCGGCCCGTCAGGAAGTCCAGGATCCAGTTGCAGAGGGAGGTGTTTAGTCCCAGGATCCTTAGCTTAGTGATGAGCTTTGAGGGCACTATGGTGTTGAATGCTGAGCTGTAGTCAATGAATAGCATTCTCACGTAGGTGTTCCTCTTGTCCAGGTGGGAAAGGGCAGTGTGGAGTGCGATAGAGATTGCATCGTCTGTGGATCTGTTGGGGCGGTATGCAAATTGGAGTGGGTCTAGGGTTTCTGGGATTATGCTGTTGATGTGAGCCATGACCAGTCTTTCAAAGCACTTCATGGCTACAGACGTCAGTGCCACGGGTCGGTAGTCATTTAGGCAGGTTATCTTAGAGTTCTTGGGCACGGGGACTATGGTGGTCTGCTTGAAACATGTTGGTATTACAGACTCAGTCAGGGACATGTTGAAAATGTCAGTGAAGACACTTGCCAGTTGGTCAGCACATGCTCGGAGTACACGTCCTGGTAATCCGTCTGGCCCTGCGGCCTTGTGAATGTTGACCTGCTTAAAAGTCTTACTCACATCGGCTACGGAGAGCGTGATCACATAGTCGTCCGGAACAGCTGGTGCTCTCATGCATGCTTCAGTGTTGCTTGCCTCGAAGCGAGCATAGAAGTGGTTTAGCTCGTCTGGTAGGCTTGTGTCACTGGGCAGCTCGCGGCTGTGCTTCCCTTTGTAGTCTGTAATAGTTTTCAAGCCCTGCCACATCCGACGAGCGTCAGAGCCAGTGTAGTATGATTCAATCTTAGACCTGTATTGACTCTTTGCCTGTTTGATGGTTCGTCGGAGGTCATAGCGGGATTTCTTATAAGCGTCCGGGTTAGAGTCCCGTTCCTTGAAAGCGGCAGCTCTACCCTTTAGCTCAGTGCGGATGTTTCCTGTAATCCATGGCTTCTGGTTGGGGTATGTACGTACGGTCACTGTGGGGACGACATCATCGATGCACTTATTGATGAAGCCAGTGACTGATGTGGTGTACTCCTCAATGCTGTCTGAAGAATCCCGGAACATGTTCCAGTCTGTGCTAGCAAAACAGTCCTGTAGCTTAGCATCTGCGTCATCTGACCACTTTTTTATTAGCCGAGTCACTGGTGCTTCCTGCTTCAGTTTTTGCTTATAAGCAGGAATCAGGAGGATAGAGTTATGGTCAGATTTGCCAAATGGAGGGCGAGGGAGAGCTTTGTATGCGTCTCTGTGTGTGGAGTAAAGGTGGTCTAGAGTTTTTTTCCCCTCTGGTTGCACATTTAACATGCTGGTAGAAATGAGGTAGAACGGATTTAAGTTTCCCTGCATTAAAGTCCCCTGCTACTAGGAGCGCTGCATCTGGATGAGCGTTTTCCTGTTGATTAATGGCCTTGTACAACTCATTCAGTGCAATCTTAATGCCAGCATTGGTTTGTGGTGGTAAATAGACAGCTATGAAAAGTATAGATGAAAACTCTCTTGGTAAATAGTGTGGTCTACAGCTTATCATAAGATACTCTACCTCAGGCGAGCAAAACCTTGAGACTTCCTTAGTATTTGATTTTGTGCACCAGCTGTTGTTTACAAAAATACAGAGACCGCCACCCCTCGTCTTACCCGAGTCTGCCGTTCTGTCCTGCCGATGTAGCGTATAGCCTGCTAGCTGAATGTTGTCATTGTTGTCATTCAGCCACGACTCCGTGAAACATAAGATATTACAGTTTTTAATGTCCCGTTGGTAGGATAACCGTAATCTTAAATCGTCCATTTTATTCTCCAAAGCTTGAACGTTGGCTAATAGGATTGATGGGAGAGGCAGTTTACTCGTTCGCCGTCGGATCCTTACAAGGCACCCCGACCTACGTCCACGATATCGCCGTCTCTTCCTCACGCGAATGACGGGGATCTGGGCCTTGTCCGGAGTCTGTAGAATATCCTTCGCGAACGCCTCGTTGAAGAAAAAGTGTTCGTCCAACGCGAGGTGAGTAATCGCTGTCCTGATATCCAGAAGCTCTCTTTGGTTATAAGAGACGATGGCATAAACATTATGTACAAAATAAATTACAAATAACGCGGAAAAACACACATAATAGTACAATTGGTTAGAGGGCTGTAAAACGGCAGCCATCTTCTTCCGGCGCTGGTTGTATCTAAAAATCATGAGGTTGCTACAACGTTTACGTGCACACGTCGAGATTCTGTTGTTGTAATCAAGGTGTCAGACAGTGACACATTCAATACCGCCTTGCACACTCTTGCCTGCATCCAGATGATCTGGGGTGTAATCGTTAGTCCAACAGTTGCAAAGTTTCTATTCCATTTAAGAAACGTTTTTTTCAACAGAATCGGCGGAATGAATATACCCCTGGACACATTATTAGTGTGTCCAATGATAATCTATATATAATATGTAATAATAATCCTAATTTAGCAGCCTAACAGTGAATGAGTGGCTAACGACCCGCCGAAGGAAAAGCTAATCTAGTCATCTCCTACAGTGGCTTGTAAAAGTATTCACCTCCCCTTGGCATTTTTCCTATTTTGTTGCCTTACAACCTGGAATTAAAAGGAATTTTTTGGGGAGGTTTGTATCATTTGATTTACACAACATGCCTACCACTTTGAAGATGCAACATTTTTGGGGTGTGAAACAAACAAGAAATAAGACAAAAATACAGAAAACTCGAGCATGCATAACTATTCATCCCCCCCCCCCCCCCCCCAAAGTCAATACTTTGTAGATCCACCTTTTGCAACAATTACAGCTGCAAGTCTCTTGGGGTATGTCTCTATAAGCTTGGCACATCTAGCGACTGGGATTTTTGCCCATTCTTCAAGGCTAAACTGCTCCAGCTCCTTCAAGACTAGGCCATTCCAAGACATTTAAATGTTTCCCCTTAAACCACTCAAGGGTTGCTTTAGCAGTATGCTTAGGGTCATTGTCCTGCTGGAAGGTGAACCTCGGTCCCAGTCTCAAATCTCTGGAAGACTGAAACAGGTTTCCCTCAAGAATTTCCCATCATTCCTTCAATTCTGACCAGTTTCCCAGTCCCTGCCGATGAAAAAATCCCCACAGCATGATGCTGCCACCACCATGCTTCACTGTGGGGATGGTGTTCTCGGGGTGATGAGAGGTGTTGGGTTTGCGCCAGACATAGCGTTTTCCTTGATGGCCAAAAAGCTCAATTTTAGTCTCATCTGACCAAAGTACCTTCTTCCATATGTTTGGGGAGTCTCCAACATGCCTTTTGGCGAACACCAAACGTGTTCGCTTTTTTCTGGCCACTCTTCCGTAAAGCCCAGCTCTGTGGAGTGTATGGCTTAAAGTGGTCCTATGGACAGATACTCCAATCTCCGCTGTGGAGCTTTGCAGCTCCTTCAGGGTTATCTTTGGTGTCTTTGTTGCCTCTCTGATTAATGCCCTCCTTGCCTGGTCCGTGAGTTTTGGTGGGTGCCTCTCTTGGCAGGTTTGTTGTGGTGCCATATTCTTTCAATGTTTTTATAATGGATTTAATGGTGCTCCGTGGGATGTTCAACGTTTCGGATATTTTTTTATAACCCAACCCTGATCTATACTTCTCCACAACTTTGTCCCTGACCTGTTTGGAGAGCTCCTTGGTCTTCATTGTGCCGCTTGCTTGGTGGTGCCCCTTGCTTAGTGGTGTTGCAGACTCTGGGTGTTACGTTCGTCAATGACGGGACAGACCAAGGTGCAGTGTGATATACGTACATGTTTATTCAACTAAATAAACACACGACAAAACAACAAACAAACAAAACGTGAAGTCCTAAGGTTGTACATACAACGAACCTTACCCGGAACAAGATCCCACAACCCACTAGTGCCAATAGGCTGCCTAAGTATGATCCCCAATCA
The DNA here is from genome assembly GCA_902810595.1 of Coregonus sp. 'balchen'. NCBI lineage: Eukaryota > Metazoa > Chordata > Actinopteri > Salmoniformes > Salmonidae > Coregonus > Coregonus sp. 'balchen'. The sequence goes on along the minus strand of LR778264.1, from coordinate 59,522,426 downwards.
GAAACAACGAGCGACAGCTGCCTCTGATTGGGAACACACAACAAAGAACACGTCCGCACTGCTACGCCATCTTGGATGATAAGAACGTAACTATCCAATTATGATTCAGGAAATCAGGACCAATCAGACTGCTGGGTGTCCCTCCTCGCGTGCAGTGGCAGTCGATGCCCTTTAAGATGAGGGAGGATGATCAATTTTTTCATGAGCATGGCCTTATTTCTATTACAGCATAATGGATGACTGTCATTCATATTCCATTCACCCAGCTCAATGTAACATCGATAGGCTTCTACATGATACTCGAATTTTCCCTGTACCCATCATGAGGTTGCTACAACGTTTACGTGCACACGTCGAGATTCTGTTGTTGTAATCAAGGTGTCAGACAGTGACACATTCAATACCGCCTTGCACACTCTTGCCTGCTTCCAGATGATCTGGGGTGTAATCGTTAGTCCAACAGTTGCAAAGTTTCTATTCCATTTAAGAAACGTTTTTTTCAACAGAATCGGCGGAATGAATATACCCCTGGTCACACGCAAACACAATTCACTTTCATGGCAGCCACATAATAACAGCAGTGGTGGAAAAAATACTCAATTGTCATACTTGAGTAAAAGTAAAGATAGCTTAATAGAAAATGACTCAAGTAAAAGTGAAAGTCACCCAGTAAAATACTACTTGTGTAAAAGTCTAGAATTGTGTGGTTTTAAATATTCTTAAGCATAAAAAGTCAATGCAAATACTAATATATACTAATGTATCAAAAGTAAAAGTATGAATCATTTCAAATTCCTTATATCAAGCAAACCACACAGCACAATTTTCTATAAAAACATATACATATATATATATATATATATATATATATATATATATATATATATATATATACAGATAGCCAGGGGCACACTCCAACACTTAGACATAATTTACAAACGAAGCATCTGTGTTTAGTGAGTCAAAAAGATCAGAGGCAGTAGAAATGACCAGGGATGTTCTCTTGATAAGTGCGTGAATTGAACCATTTTCATGTCCTGCTAAGCATTAAAATGTAACGACTACTTTGGGTGTCAGGGTAAAATGTATGGAGTAAAAAGTACATTATTTTATTTCGCTCTGGATAAGAGCGTCTGCTAAATGACGTAAATATAAATGTAGTGAAGTAAAAGTAAAAGTTGTCAAAAATATAAACAGTAAAGTAAAGTGCAGATACCCCCAAAAAAACTACTTAAGTAGTACTTTAAAGTATTTTTACTTAAGTACTTTACACCACTGAAAAAGAGCATGATCACTTTGCTCGTTGTATATGTAATTCAACTGTTCCTCTCACCTTTTCCCTTCGCTTATGGACTTCATCATCAGCTGACTATGACCAGGCGAAAAAACCTTTCCAAGCCAAACCTTCACATCATGACCGCTACACACAGCCTACACCGTTGTCATGTCATAGTCAACATAGCTACTAGAACTAACGCGTTAGTAAACCCGCTACAATCATGCAGTACAGTGTACAGGCAGAAAGCAGTTTAGCAGCTACACCGGCGGGCCCCGGTGGCAATACATTTATAAAATCAAAAGCTTACATTGACTTAGAAGAGTTCCAGAATTGGATAGTCATAGCCAGCTAGATAACATAGCATCCCTTTCTGTTTGAGCCGGGTGTTTGAGTAGGCTAAACTAGCTAGCTGCATTTGCTAGCTAAGTGAAAGTCTTAAAAAATTACGAAATCTCTCTCTATCTCTCTATTTCTCTCTTGCTTCTTCTCAATTTTGGAAGAAATGAATTTGTTCAAAACTGTTCAACTATTGTCTTTCTCTCTCTTTGAGTCAACTACTCATCACATTTTACATTGTAGAATAATAGTGAAGACATCAAAACTATGAAATAACACTTATGGAATCATGTAGTAACCAAAAAAGTGTTAAACAAATCAAAATATATTTTATATTTGAGATTCTTAAAAGTAGCCACCCTTTGCCTTGATGACAGCTTTGCACACTCTTGGCATTCTCTCAACCAGCTTCACCTGGAATGCTTTTCCAACAGAGGAGTTCTCACATATGCTGAGCACTTGTTGGCTGGTTTTCCTTCACTCTGCGGTCCAACTCATCCCAAACCATCTCAATTGGGTTGAGGTCGGGTGATTGTGGAGGCCAGGTCATCTGATGCAGCACTCCATCACTCTCCTTCTTGGTCAAATAGCCCTTACACAGCCTGGAGGTGTGTTTTGCGTCATTGTCCTGTTGAAAAACAAATTATAGTCCAACTAAAGGCAAACCAGATGGGATGGTTGTAGCCTTGCTGGTTAAGTGTGCCTTGAATTCAAAATAAATCACAGACAGTGTCACCAGCAAAGCACCCCCACACCATCACACCACCTCCTCCATGCTTCATGGTGGGAACCACACATGCAGAGATCATTCGTTCACCTACTCTGCATCTCACAAAGACACGGCGGTTGGAACCAAAAATCTCAAATTTGGACTCATCAGACCAAAGGACAGATTTCCACCGGTCTAATGTCCATTGCTCGTGTTTCTTGGCCCAAGCAGGTCTCTTCTTCTTATTGGTGTCCTTTAGTAGTGGTTTCTTTGCAGCAATTTGACCATGAAGGCCTGATTCACGCAGTCTCCTCTGAACAGTTGATGTTGAGATGTGTCTGTTACTTGAACTCTGTGAAGCATTTATTTGGCTGCAATCTGAGGTGCAGTTAACTCTAATGAACTTATCCTCTGCAGCAGAGGTAACTCTGGGTCTTCCTTTCCTGTGACGGTCCTCATGAGAGCCAGTTTTATCGTAGCACTTAATGGTTTTTGCGACTGCACTTGAAGAAACTTTTCAAAGTTCTTGACATTTTCTGGATTGAATGACCTCCATGTCTTAAAGTAATGATGGACTGTTGTTTCTCTTTGCTTATTTGAGCTGTTCTTAACATAATTTGGTCTTGGTCTTTTACCAAATAGGGCTATCTTCTGTATACCACCCCTACCTTGTCACAACACAACTGAATGGCTCAAACGCATTAAGAAAGAAAATTCCACAAATTAACTTTTAAGAAGGCACACTTGTTAATTGAAATGCATTCCAGATGACTACCTCATGAAACTGGTTGAGAGAATGCCAAGAGTGTGCAAAGCTGTCGTCAAGGCAAAGGGTGGCTATTTGAAGAATCTCAAATATAAAATATATTTTGATTTGTTTAACACTTTTTTGGTCACTACATGATTCCATATGTGTTATTTTATAGTTTTGATGTCTTCACTATTATTCTACAATGTAGAAAATAGTAAAAATTAAGAAAAACCCTTGAATGAGTAGGTGTGTCCAAACTTTTGACTGGTATTGTATGTATACTTTTGAAGCCACCTGCTGTATTATTTGTGCAACTGCATCTCTGTGCATATACGTGCATATGATCGCGCCGGATCCAGCTAAAGACTTGTTCAAATTTGATGGAGGTATGTATCGTGATCCATGCTGCACCAAGTGTTTTCACTTAAAAAAAATATATCTAATGTATGTCAGGCTGAAAATGATATTGTTTCGTAATCCCTATCGATGTTGACATGTTATGTGATAGTGTTACAGAGTTGTGTCCTGTATTTACAATTTTATGGACATTTTACAAAGTTAGCACGTTGTTGTATGCTAAAGGCTAGCTAGCGTCCGTCCTGTACCTTCCTTGCTATGAGGTTAGTCGCCTCATGAAGCATACCTTTATTTTTATTTCATGTCACTCCGAGTTCATGACGGATTTGCAGTTGCTCTGAAGTTTACACATTGTGTTGTGTCTGCAGATACCCGCTCCCAAACGGTTATGGAACAATGTTATGTTACCTGTGTAGCCCATGTGCTGCGGCGCTGTGTTATGGCCATCAGACGGAGTCATTAGAAGTTGAGCGCTCCTCTGTAGTCACGTTGTTATAATTTAGATGTAATGATGCATAAAATGCATATTGTACATTTAGCGTTTAGCATTTAGCTTGGAGAATAAACTGTGTACAGCGCTGTGCCCTTTGCCATCCATGTGAGAACCCGTTACACATACTCGCTAAATAACGCAACAGTTTTTTGTGACTAAACCATCAGTAGAGTTGAAAATGTGATGGGTACCCATTTAACTTGTACGTTTTATTCGGTGCACGGGAATTTAACCGCAAAAGGTATTTTTTTTTGTGCACTACGTCATCACACAGACTTTTATCCGCAAGATTTGATGGAAACATTTCTTGTGGGAAAATATGCAACAACAAAAATTAAAGCAGATTTTAGAATATTTGCGTGAAAATCTGTTGCCAATTGGATGGAAACCTAGCTAGTATTGCAATTCATGCATCAAGGAAGGAATTACTACAGAATGAAGGAGACAGTAAAAAATGAGGAAATGCTTCTATTGTGTGGTTGGTTGTGGCCTGAACCAATAGGTTTGGTTTTCTCTGGGAACTCTTTCCTCTTTGATGAATGAAGACAAGGCATCTCTCTGTGTCAGATCAGCCAGGCAGCCAGCTAAATACCGTGACATCCAGCTGGATCGGACAGGTTTCTCCCATGGCAGAGACAATAAGGAACCTTTGGCTGGCTGGATCCCCTGGTCACACATCACCTCTTCTCTTCCTTTCAAAAATGATTAGCAGAGAAGATTAGCCTGGTCCCAGATCTGTTTGTGCTGGGTAGCCATCTACTATGCTGTGGCTGGGTTCATTGGGCCCGACTTGGGGTTTGAACAGCAGAATCCTGCCTGTGGCTGGGTTCACTGGTTCCGACTGGGGTTTGAACAGCAGAATCCTGTCTGTGGCTGGGTTCACTGGTTCCGACTGGGGTTTGAACAGCAGAATCCTGTCTGTGGCTGGGTTCACTGGGCCCGACTGGGGTTTGAACAGCAGATTCCTGTCTGTGGCTGGGTTCATTGGGCCCGACTGGGGTTTGAACAGCAGAATCCTGTCTGTGGCTGGGTTCACTGGGCCCGACTGGGGTTTGAACAGCAGAATCCTGTCTGTGGCTGGGTTCACTGGGCCCGACTGGGGTTTGAACAGCAGATTCCTGTCTGTGGCTGGGTTCACTGGTTCCGACTGGGGTTTGAACAGCAGATTCCTGTCTGTGGCTGGGTTCACTGGTTCCGACTGGGGTTTGAACAGCAGATTCCTGTCTGTGGCTGGTTTCATTGGGCCCGACTGGGGTTTGAACAGCAGAATCCTGTCTGTTGCTGGGTTCACTGGGACCGACTGGGGTTTGAACAGCAGATTCCTGTCTGTGGCTGGGTTCACTGGTTCAGACTGGGGTTTGAACAGCAGATTCCTGTCTGTGGCTGGGTTCACTGGTTCCGACTGGGGTTTGAACAGCAGATTCCTGTCTGTGGCTGGGTTCACTGGTTCCGACTGGGGTTTGAACAGCAGATTCCTGTCTGTGGCTGGGTTCACTGGTTCCGACTGGGGTTTGAACAGCAGAATCCTATCTGTGGCTGGGTTCACTGGTTCCGACTGGGGTTTGAACAGCAGAATCCTGTCTGTGGCTGGGTTCACTGGGCCCGACTGGGGTTTGAACAGCAGATTCCTGTCTGTGGCTGGGTTCACTGGGCCCGACTGGGGTTTGAACAGCAGATTCCTGCCTGTGGCTGGGTTCACTGGTTCCGACTGGGGTTTGAACAGCAGAATCCTGTCTGTGGCTGGGTTCACTGGGCCCGACTGGGGTTTGAACAGCAGAATCCTGTCTGTGGCTGGGTTCACTGGGCCCGACTGGGGTTTGAACAGCAGATTCCTGTCTGTGGCTGGGTTCACTGGTTCCGACTGGGGTTTGAACAGCAGATTCCTGTCTGTGGCTGGGTTCACTGGGCCCGACTGGGGTATGAACAGCAGAATCCTGTCTGTGGCTGGGTTCACTGGGCCCAACTGGGGTTTGAACAGCAGAATCCTGTCTGTGGCTGGGTTCACTGGTTCCGACTGGGGTTTGAACAGCAGATTCCTGCCTGTGGCTGGGTTCACTGGTTCCGACTGGGGTTTGAACAGCAGAATCCTGTCTGTGGCTGGGTTCACTGGTTCCGACTGGGGTTTGAACAGCAGAATCCTGTCTGTGGCTGGGTTCACTGGGCCCGACTGGGGTTTGAACAGCAGAATCCTGTCTGTGTCTGGGTTCACTGGTTCCGACTGGGGTTTGAACAGCAGAATCCTGTCTGTGGCTGGGTAAAAGTAAAGATAACTTAATAGAAAATGACTCAAGTAAAAGTGAAAGTCACCCAGTAAAATACTACTTGAGTAAAAGTCTAAAAGTATTTGTTTTTAAATATACTTAAGTATCAACATTTGATGTAATTGCACAAATATTTGTATACTTAAGTATCAAAAGCAAAACTACAAGTATAAATCATTTTCATGTTTTTTTTAAATTTACAGATAGGCAGGGGCACACTGCAATACTCAGACATAATTTACAAACGAAGCATTTGTGTTTAGTGAGTCCGCCAGATCAGAGGCAGTAGGGATGACCAGGGATGTTTTCTTGATAAGTGTGTAAATTGGACCATTTCCTGTCCTGCTAAGCATTCAAATTGCAACGAGTTCTTTTAGGTGTCAGGGAAAATATATGGATTAAAAAGTACATTATATTCTTTAGGAATGTAGTGAAGTGAAAGTAAAATTGTCAAAAATATAACTAGTGAAGTAAAGTACAGATACACGCCATTTCCTGGTTGCTAAATTTCTAATAGTTCGCCTAATTTCAGTTTAATGTATGTGACAAAACAAGCAGTCATTGTGTAGAGAATCATTGTACCATCTAAACCACTGTGAAATATGTTTTCCATAACCAAATATATTGTATATTAAACTGTTTGAAGCTGGTGTACAAAACCGAAAGTAATGGACGCAAAAAATGAAACTTCAGAACGGGAAGCATAGAAACAGCACACATAGAACAGATCTACCACTTTTAGACATTGCTTTCAACGGGAATGGAAGATCTATAACTCACATTTCTATGTGAATTTGGTCAGGTCGCCCAAAAAGTTACATATTGTAACTTTAAGTAGTACTTTAAAGTATTTTTACTTAAGTACTTTACACCACAGGTTGTATTCCATACTGTACTAGTCAGTCTTTAGGTGTCTTGCACTGTAATCTACTACAGCTCTATATAATGCATATTAAATGACAAGGCGTTTGACCAGAGGGAAGCGGTCTGCAGGCTACATTTCCCTGATAACTGTCTGCAGGCTACGTTTCCCTGATAACTGTCTGCAGGCCACGTTTCACTGATAAAGGTCTGCAGGCCAACGTTTCACTGATAAAGGTCTGCAGGCCAACGTTTCACTGATAAAGGTCTGCAGGCTAAATCATATCAAATCCCAAAACACCCAAACAGCAAGCAATGCAGATGCAGAAGCTACATTTCACTGATAACAGTCTGCAGGCTACGTTTTCACAGGGATTCAACATGAAACACAACGGGAGAGCAGAGCAGAGGAGAGGAGATATGTACACGTTTACACAGTGTGTGTGTGTGTGTGTGTGTGTGTGTGTATTGTTCACGCGAGTCACACCGCATTTACACAACCGCCATTGCCATCAGAGCATAGTGCAACGTGACATCACTGGTTGAAGTTAAAGGGTAAAGCAGTCTTAATGGTAATGACTAGGCTACAGACGTACATTTTAAAGGGCCAATCAGCAGCTGCTACTTTTATTTTTGGACTTATGAATTAATTATACATTACTCACTGATTCTTGAAGAATATAATTTAGAAACGCCTCATGAGTTTAGTTTAACCCCATCAGAACCATCAAATAAAAGCTTTTTTTACTCCAATGTTTGTAAACATTGTAAACATAAACAAAAAAACTGTATAGCCTCAAAATATGCTTAAAATGATACGTTTGATATCATGGATAGTCTAGTCCTTGCATCAATAGCTCTGTCTATGATATTTTTTGTTGCTGTTAATTTCTCCATGCCCATCACGAAGCTTCTTACCAAAACAGAGCGCCTTGTTGTTGTCACTATCATATACTGTACAGTGAGGGGGAAAAAAGTATTTGATCCCCTGTTGATTTTGTACGTTTGCCCACTGACAAAGAAATGATCAGTCTATAATTTTAACGGTAGGTTTATTTGAACAGTGAGAGACAGAATAACAACAAAATAATCCAGAAAAACGCATGTAAATTTTTTTATAAATTGATTTGCATTTTAATGAGGGAAATAAGTATTTGACCACCTCTCAATCAGAAAGATTTCTGGCTCCCAGGTGTCTTTTATACAGGTAACGGGCTGAGATTAGGAGCACACTCTTAAAGGGAGTGCTCCTAATCTCAGTTTGTTACCTGTATAAAAGACACCTGTCCACAGAAGCAATCAATCAATCAGATTCCAAACTCTCCACCATGGCCAAGACCAAAGAGCTCTCCAAGGATGTCAGGGACAAGATTGTAGACCTACACAAGGCTGGAATGGGCTACAAGACCATCGCCAAGCAGCTTGGTGAGAAGGTGACAACAGTTGGTACGATTATTCACAAATAGAAGAAACACAAACTAACTGTCAATCTCCCTCGGCCTGGGGCTCCATGCAAGATCTCACCTTGTGGAGTTGCAATGAACATGACAACGGTGAGGAATCAGCCCAGAACTACACGGGAGGATCTTGTCAATGATCTTTGGGGGTGTTTCACCGCATCAAAGGGACGATGGACGGGGCCATGTACCGTCAAATCTTGGGTGAGAACCTCCTTCCCTCAGCCAGGGCATTGAAAATGGGTCGTGGATGGGTATTCCAGCATGACAATGACCCAAAACACACGGCCAAGGCAACAAAGGAGTGGTTCAAGAAGAAGCACATTAAGGTCCTGGAGTGGCCTAGCCAGTCTCCAGACCTTAATCCCATAGAAAATCTGTGGAGGGAGCTGAAGGTTCGAGTTGCCAAACGTCAGCCTCGAAACCTTAATGACTTGGAGAAGATCTGCAAAGAGGAGTGGGACAAAATCCCTCCTGAGATGTGTGTAAACCTGGTGGCCAACTACAAGAAATGTCTGACCTCTGTTATTGCCAACAAGGGTTTTGCCACCAAGTACTAAGTCATGTTTTGCAGAGGGGTCAAATACTTATTTCCCTCATTAAAATGCAAATCAATTCATAACATTTTTGACATGCATTTTTCTGGATTTTGTTGTTGTTATTCTGTCTCTCACTGGTCAAATAAACCTACCATTAAAATTATAGACTGATCATGTCTTTGTCAGTGGGCAAACGTACAAAATCAGCAGGGGATCAAATACTTTTTTCCCCTCACTGTATGTAGTATAACATGCCAACTCCACTGACTGTTTAAAATACAACAAGGAAATAAATGCCATCCTCTTGTTGTCACAGTAAGGACAGGATATTAGATGTGAAGGGGCCATGTCCAGCTACTCAGAGGGGTGCTCAGGTGCGCGTGTGTGTGTGTGTGTGTGTGTGTGAGTGTGTGTGTGTGTGTGTGTGCCTTCGCCCATTCGTCATCCCTGTCCACAACCCCCTAGCAGCTGCGAGTCTACTGGATGGCGATAGATCTCTCCGTGTGGCCGATATTGAAGTCTCCAGACATCCTGGACAAACATTGAATATCGCCTTGGATATGGTGTACCATCCCTGGCTGTGCTACCATGTTACTCTGCCCCGAGCTGTCAGAAGGCCATCACTCTCCTCCGTCTCTCCCCCGTCTCCCCCACCTCTCCCCCGTCTCTCCCCCGTCTCCCCCACCTCTCCCCCGTCTCTCCCCACCTCTCCCCCGTCTCCCCCACCTCTCCCCCGTCTCTTCCTCACCTCTCCCCACCTCTCCCCCACCTCTCCCCCGTCTCTCCCCCACCTCTTCCCCGTCTCTCCCCCACCTCTGCCCCATCTCTCCCCCACCTCTCCCCCGTCTCTCCCCCATCTCTCCCCACACACAAAATCGTTCTGCCGTCTCTGACTGTAGCCGGTAGCCATTTTCTATATTAGAGAATAGAGGAGAACTAGAGTCTAGAGGAGAGATAGAGGTTAGAGGAGGATACATAGAGGATAGAGAGACTGAGAGAGAGAGAGAGAGAGAGAGAGAGAGAGAGAGAGAGAGAGAGAGATAGAAGAGAGCTAGACAGAAGAACAGAGACAGAGACAGAGACAGAGACAGAGACAGAGACAGACAAAGAGAGAGAGAAGAGACAGAGACATAGAAGCAGAGACACAGACAGAAGACAGAGAGAGAGAGAGTAACGAGACAGAAACTGAGAGAGAGACAGAGAGAACAGAGACAGAGAGAGAGAGATAGAGAGAGAGAAGAGAGAGCGTAGAGAGGAATAGAGAGAGATAGAATAGAGAGAAGAGATAGAGAGATAAGGAGAGACTCGATACAGATATCTATATATAGAGTCTCTCCTAACTATCTCTCATATATCTAGAGAGATGAGAGAGAGAGAGCGAGAGAGACTCCTACAGTCACCTCATGTTGAAGATGTTCGTCAGCGGAAAGACATACTGTGCATTTACTGCCTCCATAATTAACATACTGTGCAGCAGACTTTACAGTAGAGCCTTGACATATGTGAAGAAATGCAAAACTATGTTTGTAGATAATGTGGTGCTGATTGGGACATAAAAGGGGAAATGGTCGTTGGATCTTATTGGAATAAATGACTCCAGTGTAGGAGCTCTGGAGCTATGCAAAATACTTATTTTCCAGCATAATTTGCAAATAAATTCATTACAAATCCTACAATGTGATTTTCTGGAGTTTCTTTTCTCATTTTGTCTGTCATAGTTGACGTATACCTATGATGAAAATTACAGGCCTCTCTCATCTTTTTAAGTGGGAGAACTTGCACAATTGGTGGCTGACTAAATACTTTTTTCCCCCACTGTAAATTATTGAGGTAGATGAGGTTTAGGTAAATGATTGAGGTAGATTATGTTTAGTTAAATGATTGAGGTAGATGAGGTTTAGCTAAATGTAGTGATTGAGGTAGATGAGGTTTAGCTAAATGATTGAGGTAGATGAGGTTTAGCTAAATGTAGTGATTGAGGTAGTTTAGGTTTAGCTAAATGTAGTGATTGAGGTAGATGAGGTTTAGCTAAATGTATACAAACAAAAAGTAGTACAATGGTATCACCAATGTAACCCTATTTCACCATTCGTGATCCCATTATAGTAACTTTGGGTTGAAATACAAACCCATCTCTTTACCTTATACTATACAGCTCTGGAAAAAAGGAAGAGACCACTGCAAAATTATCAGTTTCTCTGGTTTTACTATTTATAGGTATGTGTTTGGGTAAAAATAACATTTTTGTTTTATTCTATAAACTACTGACAACATTTCACCCAAATTCCAAATAAAAATATTGTCATTTAGAGCATTTATTTGCAGAAAATGACAACTGGTCAAAATAACAAAAAAAAGATGCAGTGTTGTCAGACCTCGAATAATGCAAAAAAAATAAGTTCATGTTCATTTTTAAACAACACAATACTAATGTTTTAACTTAGGAAGAGTTCAGAAAACAATATTTGGTGGAATAACCCTGATTTTTCAATCACAGCTTTCATGCGTCTTGGCATGCTCTCCACCAGTCTTCCACATTGATGTTAGGTGACTTTATAGCACTCTTGGCACAAACATTCAACCAGCTCGGCGTTGTTTGATGGCTTGTGACCATCCATCTTCCTCTTGATCACATTCCAGAAGTTGTCAACGGGGTTCAGGTCTGGAGATTGGGCTGGCCATAACAGGGTCTTGATCTGGTGGTCCTCCATCCACACCTTGATTGACCTGGCTGTGTGGCATGGCGCATTGTCTTGCTGGAAAAACCAATCCTCCGAGTTGGGGAACAATGTCAGAGCAAAAGGAAGCAAGTTTTCTTCCAGGACAACCTTGTACGTGGCTTGATTCATGCGTCCTTCACAAAGACAAATCTGCCCGATTCCAGCCTTGCTGAAGCACCCCCAGATCATCACCGATCCTCCACCAAATTTCACAGTGGGTGCGAGACACTGTGGCTTGTAGGCCTCTCCAGGTCACCGTCTAACCATTAGACGACCAGGTGTTGGGCAAAGCTGAAAATTGGACTCATCAGTGAAGATGACCTTACTCCAGTCCTCTACGGTCCAATCCTTATGGTATTTTGCAAACCTCAGCCTGGCTCTTCTTTGCTTCTCATTGATGAAGGGCTTTTTTCTAGCTTTGCACGACTTTGGCCCTGCCCCTAGGAGCCTGTTTCGAACCCTCCTCGCCATGCACTTCAACCCAGCTGCCGTTTGCCATTATTTTTGTAGGTCACTTGATGTCATCCTACGGTTGTTGTTGAGTGACATTCGAATGAGTTGGTGGTCATCCCGGTCAATAGAGAGTCGTTTTCGCCCTCTGCCGGTCTGTAGCTTTGTTGTCCCCAATGTCTGCTGCTTGACCTTGTTCTTATGAACCGCCGTCTTTGACATTTTAAGGATGGAAGCAACCTGATGCTCACTGTATCCCTCTGCCAGTAAAGCCAGAATTGAACCCTTCTTTTCCTCACTCAAAACTTTCCTTTTCAACTCTTTTGGCATGGTCAAGAGTTATTTATTGATTAATATTACTTTTGAGGTGCTATTAGCACTGTTTTTGCCATCCAGTTGGTCCTATTGCAAGAGGATAGTGATGACCACAGCAGTGGTTTTTATACTTTTCCTCGTTAAATAAGATTTGGTTCAGGTGATCACCTAATCAGTACCTAATTCAGTAGAATGAGGTGTGCCTGGGTTGGAATTCAACAGACACTGGAATGGAATGGCTGTCATACATGTAGAGATGCTGATTTAAGAAAAAATGTTCAGTGGTCTCTTAATTTTTTCCACAGCTGTACATTATAGATAGAAACAAGATGTCTTCCTTCACAGTCCGTGGAAGTGGTTAAGACTGCAAAGAGACATGGTGACCGGGCGGCAGGTAACTTAGTGGGTAAGAGCGTTGTGCCAGTGACCGAAAGGTCGCTCGTTCTAATCCCGGAGCCAACTAGGTGAAAAATCTGTCGATGTGCCCTTGAGCAAGCGTCTGCTAAATGACTAAAATGTAAAATGTGACTGAACTGGCTGTGATAGGCCACATTAGGCAGAGCAGCTCCAAGACACGGGCCTCGAGAATCTGTTCCATCTGACAGACATCCAGTACACACAGATATAATTCCACTATATCGTTCAACGCCAATGTTTTAAATCAGAGAAGCATAACAAATCCTCAGGGGGGGGGGGGGGAACAGTTGGTTTGTTATTTTTGATTAAAACAAAAACGCTTTCCATGAATGCGAATACAGAACTTGTTTTTTGCATGGATTCCACGACCTGGTTAGCTTTTAACAGCTAAGACCGCTATTTCTTGTCCCGGAATCCCGCTTAAGAGACAGCCTGCTTGACAGAGACGCTAAGCTGATAGCCATCAAGCTAACGAAGTTAGTACCAGATTATTTTTGCAATGGAGCCCTCTTTGTCTGGAGAACTAAATGAGCTGAAGGAGCTGCATCTATTACGCTTTGTTATCGGGACAAACCGGATCACTCAGAGTTCCAATGCGGCAATTGTTTACTTGCCGAGGATTATAGGCTTGAGGTGGCTTCGTTGATCATGTACAGTGGGGAAAAAAAGTATTTAGTCAGCCACCAATTGTGCAAGTTCTCCCACTTAAAATGATGAGAGAGGCCTGTAATTTTCATCATAGGTACACGTCAACTATGACAGACAAAATGAGATTTTTTTTCTCCAGAAAATCACATTGTAGGATTTTTTATGAATTTATTTGCAAATTATGGTGGAAAATAAGTATTTGGTCAATAACAAAAGTTTCTCAATACTTTGTTATATACCCTTTGTTGGCAATGACACAGGTCAAACGTTTTCTGTAAGTCTTCACAAGGTTTTCACACACTGTTGCTGGTATTTTGGCCCATTCCTCCATGCAGATCTCCTCTAGAGCAGTGATGTTTTGGGGCTGTCGCTGGGCAACACGGACTTTCAACTCCCTCCAAAGATTTTCTTTGGGGTTGAGATCTGGAGACTGGCTAGGCCACTCCAGGACCTTGAAATGCTTCTTACGAAGCCACTCCTTCGTTGCCCGGGAGGTGTGTTTGGGATCATTGTCATGCTAAAAGACCCAGCCACGTTTCATCTTCAATGCCCTTGCTGATGGAAGGAGGTTTTCACTCAAAATCTCACGATACATGGCCCCATTCATTATTTCCTTTACACGGATCAGTCGTCCTGGTCCCTTTGCAGAAAAACAGCCCCAAAGCATGAAGTTTCCACCCCCATGCTTCACAGTAGGTATGGTGTTCTTTGGATGCAACTCAGCATTCTTTGTCCTCCAAACACGATGAGTTGAGTTTTTACCAAAAAGTTATATTTTGGTTTCATCTGACCATATGACATTCTCCCAAACTTCAGACGGGCCTGGACATGTACTGGCTTAAGCAGGGGGACACGTCTGGCCATGCAGGATTTGAGTCCCTGGCGGAGTAGTGTGTTACTGATGGTAGGCTTTGTTACTTTAGTCCCAGCTCTCTGCAGGTCATTCACTAGGTCCCCCCGTGTGGTTCTGGGATTTTTGCTCACCGTTCTTGTGATCATTTTGACCCCACGGGGTGAGATCTTGCGTGGAGCCCCAGATCGAGGGAGATTATCAGTGGTCTTGTATGTCTTCCATTTCCTAATAATTGCTCCCACAGTTGATTTCTTCAAACCAAGCTGCTTACCTATTGCAGATTCAGTCTTCCCAGCCTGGTGCAGGTCTACAATTTTGTTTCTGGTGTCCTTTGACAGCTCTTTGGTCTTGACCATAGTGGAGTTTGGAGTGTGACTGTTTGAGGTTGTGGACAGGTGTCTTTTATACTGATAACAAGTTCAAACAGGTGCCATTAATACAGGTAACGAGTGGAGGACAGAGGAGCCTCTTAAAGAAGAAGTTACAGGTCTGTGAGAGCCAGAAATCTTGCTTGTTTGTAGGTGACCAAATACTTATTTTCCACCATAATTTCCTAATAAATTCATAAAAAATCCTACAATGTGATTTTCTGGATTTTTTTTCTCAATTTGTCTGTCATAGTTGACGTGTACCTATGATGAAAATGACAGGCCTCTCTCATCTTTTTAAGTGGGAGAACTTGCACAATTGGTGGCTGACTAAATACTTTTTTTCCCCCACTGTAGGTCGCCAGCCTACGTAAGAAACTGGGGAAAATGCAGAGTGGAATGTTTGTTGGATGCATCTCCGCCTTGTCGTTTGTCGTTATCCGACTGGCCGGTGTTGCCCGGTGCTTCCCCATCTGATAGCTTCTCCATCTGTCAGAGGCCTGCATCCTGTGAAGCGTGGGAGTGGGCGGATTTCCTCGTCCTTCTCGCCAGCCGTGATTTTGGGCAACTCCATGGTAAGAAATGTGACCATTCCTGGTGCAAAAACAATGTCCTATCCCGGAGCTCGAGTAAATGACATTACTAAGCTGCTCCCGAATGTACTAAGTCAGGACATGGAAATTGATTCTAGCATAGTACGTGTGGGTTTTATTGACATTATGAAGGGCAGCTCTGAACAGTTGAAACTGGATTTTAAAGAACTGATTGACTCTCTGCTAGACACTAACAAAAAACCCATCATATCTGGCCCTGTGCCCTCTCTGAATCATGGCATGGAACGTTTTAGCATGATTCTTGCTCTTCACAACTGGCTACGTGATTATTGCAGCTCAATGGTAGTAACTTTTGTTGAAAATTTAGATACCTTTTGGAAACAAAACATGTTTTATAAGGAGGATGGGATCCAACCAAATCATTTGGGTTCCTGGATCCTTTCACAGAACTATAAGGCTGCGTTGAGACAATGACTTATCAATGACCCAAGCCCAGCTCAGCTAATCCTTACTATTGTGATGCTGAGTTGTCAAAACGCTTCAGCAAATGTACATTACATCAGGGGCGTCGGTAGACACAATATAAGTAACCTAATTTATGTCATTCTAACTGCCCTGAATTCCTCTGCTGATCCTACAGCTATTGTAGGCAGTAATTATGAGCCTATGAACCAGATTTATACTGTTAGCACTGAGCTGGTGTGCCTGAGGAGGAAGTCCACTGTGTGCAGCTCACCCTGCACTAACATAAAGAACATGAGCACATCTACTTCTGCTAAGCTTCCCAGTAAAGCAATAAAAACAAGTAAGCGTCCCAGAAGAAAAGTGCTCAAAATAGCCCACGTTAACATATGTAGCTTAAGAAACAAGGTTCATGAAATCAATAACTTGCTAGTAACAGATGACATTCATATTCTGACTATCTCTGAAACTCACTTAGATAATACCTTTGATGATACAGTGGTAGCAATACAAAGTTATAACATTTACACAAAATATAGAAATGCCAATGGGGGCGGTGTTGCTGTTTATATTCAGAACCACATTCCTGTGAAGATTAGAGAGGATCTCATGTTAAATACTGTTTAAGTAATATGGCTACAGGTTCATCTGCCTCACCTAAAGCCCATTCTGGTGGGAAGCTGCTATAGACCACCAAGTGCTAACAGTCAGTATCTGGATAACGTGTGAAATGCTTGATAATGTATGTGATATCAATAGATAGGTATACTTTCTGGGTGATCTAAATATTGACTGGCTTTCATCAGGCTGCCCACTCAAGAGAAAGCTTCAAACTGTAACCAGTGCCTGCAACCTGGTTCAGGTTATCAGTCAACCTACCAGGGTAGTTACAAACAGTACAGGAATTAAATCATCAACATGTATTGATCATATCTTTACTAAGATTTTTTGAAAGCAGTATCCGAATCCATTGGATGTAGTGATCACAATATAGTAGCCATATTTAGGAAAACCAAAGTTCCAAGGCTGGGCCTAATATTGTGTATACGAGGTCATACAATACGTTTTGTAGTGATTCCTATGTTGTTGATGTAAAGAATATATTTTGGTCTGTGGTGTGCAATGAGGAGCAAACAGACACTGCACTTGACACATTTATGAAATGGCTTATTCCAGTTACTAATAAGCATGCACCCATTAAGAAAACGACTGTAAAAACGGTTAAATCCCCGTGGATTGATGAGGAATTGAAAAATGTTATGGTTGAGAGGGACGAGGCAAAAGGAATGACAAATAAGTCTGGACAACCGATTTTCAATTTCATTTGAGCCTACTAGAATATGTCTGCTTATATGTCAACTTGGTCTGACAACTTGGATGGAAAATTACTGAGGATAATAGCGGACGATATTGCCACTCCTATTTGCCATATCGTCAATCTTTGCCTACAAGAAAGTGTGTGCCCTCAGGCTTGGAGGAAAGCAAAAGTCATTCCGCTACGTAAAAATAGTAAAGCCCCCTTTACTGGCTCAAATAGCCAACCAATCAGCTTGTTACCAACCCTTAGTAAACTATTGGGAAAAATTGTGTTTGACCAGATACAATGCTATTTTACAGTAAACAAATTGACAACAGTCTTTCAGCATGCTTATAGAGAAGGACATTCAACAAGCACAGCACTTACACAAATGACTGATGATTGGCTGAGAGAAATTGATGATATAAGATTGTGGGGACTGTTTTGTTAGACTTCAGTGCGGCTTTTGACTTTATCGATCATAGTCTGCTGCTGGAAAAACGTATGTGTTATGGCTTTACTCCACCTGCTATATTGTGGATACAGAGTTACCTGTCTAACAGAACACAGAGGGTGTTCTTTAATGGAAGCCTCTCCAGCACAATCCAGGTAGAATCGGGAATTCCCCAGGGCAGCTGTCTAGGCCCATTACTGTTTTCAGCGACTGAAATGACTGCAACACTTAACAAAGAGTTGCAGTTAGTTTCAGAGTGGGTGGCAAGCAATAAGTTAGTCCTAAATATTCCTAAATATTTAATTCACTAAACCCTAAACCTCAACTAAATCTAGTAATAAATAATGTGGAAATTGAGCAAGTTGAGGTGACTAAATTGCTTGGAGTAACCCTGGATTTTAAACTGTCATGGTCAAAACATATTGATACAACAGTAGCTAAGATGGAGAGAAGTATGTCCATAATAAAGCACTGCTCTACCTTCTTAACAGCACTATCAATAAGGCAGGTCCTACAGGCCCTAGTTTTGTCACACCTGGACTACTGTTCAGTCGTGTGGTCAGGTGCCACAAAAAAGGACTTAGGAAAATTTCAATTGGCTCAGGACAGGGCAGCATGGCTGGCCCTTGGATGTACACAGAGAGCTAATATTAATAATATGCATGTCGATCTCTCCTGGCTCAAAGTGGAGGAGAGATTAACATCATCACTACTTGTGTTTATGAGAGGTGTTGACATGTTGGGTGCACCGAGCTGTCTGTTTGAGCACACAGCTCGGTCACCCATTCATAACCCACAAGACATGCCACCAGAGGTCTCTTCACAGTCCCCAAGTCCAGAAAAGACTATGGAAGGCACACAGTACTACATAGAGCCATGACTACATGGAACTCTATTCCACATCAAGTAACTGAAGCAGGTAGTAAAATTAGATTTAAAAAACAGATTAAAAAAAACACCTTATGGAACAGCGGGGACTGTAAAGCAACACAAACATAGGCACAGACACATGCACACACACACACAATAACATACGCACTATATACACACATATTTTTGTACTGTAGATATGTGGTAATGGTGGAGTAAGGGCCTGAGGGCACACAGTGTGTTGTGAAATCTGTGAATGGTATTTACTGCCTTAATTTTGCTGGACCCCAGGATGAGTAGCTGCTGCCTTGGCAGCGGCTAATGGGGATCCATAATAAATACAAATACAAACCCGAGTTAAGCGCGAAACGTAATTCTCCTTTTATGCACTTTTCTCTCTATGCTTATTCTGACCTTGAACTTGAGCATGATCGATTAAATGAAGGTGGAGGTATGTCTACAGATACTCCATATTCTGACCTTGATTTAACTCCACAACAAATTAATAAGGTCAAGGGAACCTGCCGGTTCTAAGTGAAAAAGCATCTATATTCTTTATTTCCCATAGAAATAACAGAATTCTCCATGCACTGTAATTTATAAATCGATAAGAGTTGTTGATAACAGCTAGGTAGACTGGCTTGCGAAAGTATTCAACCCCTATAAACAAGAAATAAGACAAAAAAACAGAAAACTTGAGCGTGCATAACTATTCACCCCCCAAAGTCAATACTTTGTAGAGGCACGTTTTGCAGCAATTACAGCTGCAAGTCTCTTGGGGTATGTCTCTATAACCTTGGCACATCTAGCCACTGGGATTTTTGCCCATTCTTCAAGGCAAAACGGCTCCAGCTCCTTCAAGTTGGATGGGTTCCGCTGGTGTAAACAGCAATTCTTAAGTCATAGCCACAGATTAAATGTTTCCCTTACACATTGAGT
>LR778264.1:59440040-59502936 GCA_902810595.1 Coregonus sp. 'balchen' | reverse complement strand
GTTCTTCCACCCCCCCACCCGCCTCTCCGCTGTCTGACTTTGTTACCCAGCAGTGGTCTGCTAACCCCTAAATTGTTGTGAGTGTGTATGTGAATGTGTTCCTGCATGGTCGAAGAGTGTGTGTGCGTGCGTGCGGAGTGTGTGTGTGTGTGTGTGTGTGTGTGTGTGTGTGTGTGTGTGTGTGATGTCACAGCAGCAGGTCCCCAGCAGGAGAGGAAGGTGTTTAAGGGTCTATACATTTTCCGAGCACCTCTGATTGCAGATAATTACCTCTGATGTGAGGGGACAGAGAGGTCGGCCTGCGGCCTGTGCCTAGAGAGACGTTCAGACCTCCCTCCCTCCCTCCCTCCCTCCCTCCCTCCCTCCCCCCTTCTGCCTGCCTCCCTTCCCCCTCCTGCCTCCCTCCCTCCCTCCTGCCTCCCTCCCTCCCTCAAACAAAGAGACCAGCGGAGCGGCGCTATTCAATCAAAGCCACAATGCATTAACGTTATTTATAGACAGAGCAGAATTACAGTATAAAGACCCCCCCCCCCCATTAGTCAAATAAAATACCTGAATGGTTTTGGTGTTTCAAGGTTCTGTATGAATTCCAGATAGACTGACTGCATTCACAGGAAGGTGCTAACCTTTCTCAATGGAACAATGGACTGTTGGATACTGTACAGAGGTTGCTATGGAAGAATTGATTGAATTCTTTGTTGATAATCCTGCAGTGATGACTGATTTTCACCTTTTCAGCTAGCCCGCTGGGCTAATCACTTTGACAGTGTGACCACCTCCAAAAGTACAATGCTGTAATACTTCAGGAAAACCACCTCTGGACCAAAGAAACTGTGGAGCGAATCAAGGAGCCAGCTTCGGTCCTCCATCAATGAGACTTTGGAAGAAGGAGAATATAGATTGCATTTATTTTTGTTTGGGTTTGATATCATCAGTTTATTCTCTATCGTGAGTGTTGTTACTCTCTCTCTCTGTGGCAAATGGCTGTCTCTGTCCTCTCAGGTCTCTCAGGGAAAATAAATTGTTTATCAAAGCACAAAATCAGTTTTTTATCTGAAAATAAATCAATATTGGTCTATATTTGAAAGCTATAATACTGTAACCAGGGATGGATATGAAGCTAGCACGGTACTGTTCAGTCCAAGATAGTAGAACACGTGATAAACTAGCCTGCCAGCTAGAGAAACGTTGTCCTTTCAAATATCGCATGCAACAGATTTTGGACCCGGGCTAGTAGAAGTTGTGGTCTGTCAAAAGCCTGAAGTTCCTTGAATGTAACCAACATGACAATTCTATGATCTAAAGGCCATAAGACTTAATGGTGAGTATGGTGTCTGACTGTCCATAAAACATACAATTAGAAGTCCCTTATTCTGAAGAGCCGTGTCCCTTCTAAAAAATTATATTTAAATGCATCTGTCTGCTGTATTATGCTACAAAACAATTTTGAGGAAAATAATTTTGAAGAAGGCACATTTTATAAACAAGGAAAGACATTTAAGTGTATAATAGGCCCATCTAATCAAAGCTGATATGAACAGCTACTCTGTACTCTACTGACATGTACTCTCTTCTCTAACTATTCCTCAGGCCGTAGCCCAATGTCTGCCTTCAATTAATTTATTTCCAACACTCTCTTTCCCCTCTTTGCCTATTTTGACCAACCTTTCCCAATCCCCTCCAACTCACAAGGCAGGTAATACGCTTGACCTCTTTACTAGAGGCTGTTCTCCTACTAATCTCACTGCAACCCCCCTCCAGGTCTCTGATCACTACTTTGTTTCCTTTTCTGTCTCCCTTTCCTCCAACCCTACCCCACCCAGCCCCTACCCTGATGGTCATGCACCATTGCAATCTTCGCTCTCTGTCTCCCACTGCTCTCTCCTCTTCTATCCTATCATCTCTCCCGTCTACTAAATCCTTCTCCCTCCTGTCTCCTGATTCTGCCTCGTCGACCCTACTCTCCTCCCTTTCCGCATCCTATGACTCGCACTGTCCCCTTTCCCCCCGGCCGGCTCGGCCCTCCCCTCCTGCTCCGTGGCTGAGTGACAGAACAGGGCTGCGGGCAGCTGAGTGACAGAACAGGGCTGCGGGCAGCTGAGTGACAGAACAGGGCTGCGGGCAGCTGAGTGACAGAACAGGGCTGCGGGCAGCTGAGTGACAGAACAGGGCTGTGGGCAGCTGAGTGAAAATGGAGGAAAACGAAACTTCCAGAGGACCTATCATCCTTTCCCTCCCTCCCTCCTCTCTACCTTCTCTTCCTCTGTATCTGCTTCACTTTCTACCACTCTACATTTCAAGCTTCTGCCTCTAACCCTTGGAAACTATTTTCTACCTCCCCCTCCCCCCTCCCCCTCAACACCCCCCCCCCCACCCCCTCCTCCCTCTCTCCGGACGACTTTTTCAACCACTTTGAAAAAAAGGTTGACGACATCCGCTACTCATTCACTCAGCCTATTGAGTCCACTGGTCTCACTCACACAGAATTACCCTACACCTTAACCTCTTTCTCCCCTCTCTCTCTCCATCCTGCAACTAGTGAGGTCTGACAACCTGCTTGCTCGACCCCATCCCCTCCTCCCTTCTCCAGACCATCTCTGGAGACCTTCTCACATTCCTCACTTCCCTCATCAACTCAACCCTGACCACCCTCTGACTTCAAAATGGCCCGAGTTGCTCCCCTCCTCAAGAAACCAACACTTGACTCATCGAACTATTCCCCAGGTCGTAGACCATGTACTTACATTCTTACAGACACATTGACAACACTTCAGGTCCATCAGCACAGAGACAATATCAGAATCTTACATTTTACATTATTTAGCATTATTGAGCGACTTACAGTTAGTGAGTGCATACATTTTTCATACTGCCCCCCCCCCCCCCCCCCCCCCGGGAAACAAACCCACAATCCTGGCGTTGCAAGCGCCATGCTCTACCAACTGAGCTACAGGGTTGTCGTTAAAAATACCTTCTTAGGTAATCCTTCCCCAGTATGTTATAGTCCATTAGCCTCAAGACCGTTCTCTCTGTAGCAGAAGAACAGAAGGAGTGAAGAAGGCCAGAAGATAACATTTTTAACATTTTAGTCATTTAGCAGACGCTCTTATCCAGAGCGACTTACAGGAGCAATTAGGGTTAAGTGCCTTGCTTAAGGGCACAGCGACAGATTTTTCACCTAGTCGGCTCGGGGATTAGAACCAGCGACCTTTCGGTTACTGGCACAACGCTCTTACCCACTAAGCTACCTGCCGCCCCGAAGGGATGTTCAGTCTGTAGCGGTACACTGGACACACAAAGCCTTCATGGAAAAATCCACCTAAAACCACTAATTCCTATAGTTTTGTGTTAAATAACAATATTTTTTTTTTGTGAACAAATGTTTTATATTGTCGTTATAATAAGGTTAGTAGCAACGTGAACGTTGTTGTGGAAATCAAGTCGACTACAAATCCCACAATGCAATGTTCTCTGTGGGCTGACTTACTGTATGTTGCTGACTGCTGAGGTGTGCTACCTCAATGTTATTGTTCAACTTTGGAAATGGATACATTATCTGAGTTTATGAACTTGATCTCAGAAAACGTTTGAATAGATTGTGATTGTCTCAATCGATGTTGCAGGCTTAAAGGACAAATCCACCCAAAACCACTCATTCCCGTAATTTGGTGTTACATAACACTAATATATGAGAACAATATTTTTTGCGAACAAATGTTTCATTTTGTCGTTATAATAAGGTTGGTAGCAACGTGAATATCGTTGTGGAAATCTGTTGCAGCTCAAATCGACTACAAATCCCACAATGCAAAGCTCTCTCTCTGGGCTGGCTAGCTAGGTAGCAAACGTAGCTACACACAACAACACCAAAGTCAATAACAACATGTGAAGGAGCTAGTTATTTATAAACAAACTGCACTATCTATTTAGGAGTCTACAATCTCACCATGTTCAACCTGCAGAACGGCACCAGGCAATGCACCCTGGACTGAAGAGGCAGACCAATAGGAGAAATGAGTTAGACCCTCTGTTAAATTACACATTTCTCGAGGTAGGAATATCGCAAAAATATGATCAATGGCTCATTCGAGAGAAGACAACCTCCCACGTTATGATATCGGCCAGTATTGAAATCTTCCATTTTAGTCATACTTACAGGTGCAATTAGGGTTAAGTGCCTTGCTCAAGGGCACATCGACAGATTTTTCACCTAGTCAGCTAGGGGATTAGAACCAGCAACCTTTCGGTTACTGGCACAACGCTCTTAACCACTAAGCTACCTGCCGCCCCCGGCAAGCCAAAAGTCGTATTCTTATTAACTTCCCGTAGAGTGAGAGCTGCTTTATTGCAACGCTATGTCATACAGGACGGATTTCTGGCTGCTTGAAAGGCATTAGCTCAGATACACATGAAAACACGGAATGGCCCCGGGAATAGACAGAAACGTCGCTCAGAGATGCACAAAAACAATATAACATTCAAAATGGGGGAATCTTTCCTTTAAGAGTGAATCCCCCCATAGTACACTGCAAACACAAAGCCTTAAGAGTGAATCCACGGCCCCTTTATAAAGTTAAAGAATGCTAGTGGAGACGCTGGGGGAGAAAAGACTGGGGTCGAGGACTGGTGACTAGTGATCCGTGATGGCTTTATAATGCTACACTACACTAGAGCAGTTCTGTTCTGTACTGTGTGTGCGTGTGTGTGTGCGTGTGTGTGTGCGTGCGTGCGTGCGTGCGTGCGTGTGTGTGTGTGTGTGCGTGTGTGTGTTTTTTAACAAAGGAACAGGGCTGCAGTGCCGTCCTTGAATTTAGAGAAGCTGTCGTGATTACCACAATAATCCTGAGTGTGTTTCTATGGGCCTGCTAATAACCTGCCGTACTGTAGCTGTCTAATTGTCCCATAGTACACTCCACAGTATGTACAATTACAGTGCTGCATTGTCAATAAATGTTATATTTGACAGGTATTCTACCCCCCTGGTCATGGCAAGAGCAGTTACAGCTGGCTTTTGAGACTTGGCAGAGCCGTTCATATCACGACGTGTTGATTTGGGATTTGTTTTTTCCGTTTGTAATGAGCAACTCTCCAGAAATGGCTTCCCCTCTGATGTCCTTCTAATCAAACAGACCAGATAGAGCAGAAATGAGCCTGTAAGAAGATATCTGTATTTTGCTAAGCTCCCTCCCCCACTCCCCCCCCCCCCCCGCTCCCCATTTCTAAATCCAGTGATCTGTAACAATACTGTCTCCAGCGCCTCCAGGCCGGCTATGTCTTCTAGCTCTTTCTATCCTCGGAGCTGAGGCAGAGCTGACGACCCAATCTCAGCCTATTTTTACAGAGCTGAGCACGAACACTTTATGTAAATGCCAGTGATGGCGTGGAGAGTCCCAAACCTGCCACGGCTGCTCCTAATCAAACAACATCACATAGCCTAGATGCTCAGGGCGGAAGCCATTTTCATTCTATAGCTTGGACGAAGAAGGCATGAATCTGGAATTAATCTCTTCTCCCCAGATAGAGGAAATTAATCTATTCTGCCCAGATAGTAGGCATGAATCTGTTCTCCCCAGATATGAATCTGTTCTCCCCAGATAGAAGGAATGAATCTGTTCTCCCCAGATAGAAGGAATGAATCTCTTCTCCCCAGATAGAAGGAATGAATCTGTTCTCTCCAGATAGAAGGAATGAATATCTTCTCCCCAGATAGAAGGAATGAATCTCTTCTCCCCAGATAGAAGGAATGAATCTCTTCTCCCCAGATAGAAGGAATTAATCTGTTCTCCCCAGATAGAAGGAATGAATCTGTTCTCCCCAGATAGAAGGAATGAATCTCTTCCCCCCAGATAGAAGGAATGAATCTGTTCTCTCCAGATAGAAGGAATGAATCTCTTCTCTACAGATAGAAGGAATGAATCTGTTCTCTACAGATATAAGGATGAGTGTGGCACCCCTTCCTCAAGCTGAAAATAGCCCACTCTGAGGCTATGTCCCAAACGGTACCTTATTCCCAATACCCATAGACTCTGGTCCAAAGTAGTGCACTGTATAGGGAATAGGGTGCCATTCTCTGGTCCAAAGTAGTGCACTGTATAGGGAATAGGGTGCCATTCTCTGGTCTAAAGTAGTGCACTGTATAGGGAATAGGGTGCCATTCTCTGGTCCAAAGTAGTGCACTGTATAGGGAATAGGGTGCCATTCTCTGGTCTAAAGTAGTGCACTGTATAGGGAATAGGGTGCCATTCTCTGGTCCAAAGTAGTGCACTGTATAGGGAATAGGGTGCCATTCTCTGGTCTAAAGTAGTGCACTGTATAGGGAATAGGGTGCCATTCTCTGGTCTAAAGTAGTGCACTATATAGGGAATAGGGTGCCATTTGGGACGCACAGTCTGAGAAAGCTGCTGTTGGATTAATAATGATAATATAATAATATTAATACGATCTGTAGAAACAATGAGATTAACAATCAGGACAGAGACACAAGGCCTCTGCTGTGAAGCCTCACGGTCTGCATAAACTACTGAGGTCGGATCTTCATTTGAGCCAGTTTGCTACAGCAGGAAAATAATCCTGCAGCAACATGAAATGTGAATTATGTGGATTGTAATTAATGGTAATTTTTGTAAGGATTGATTCACTTTTTTTGTTAGGGCAAATCAAGTCTGAAATTACAAACTTCAGAAGCATTTTTAAACCTTGAATACACTACAAGTTTGCATTTCCTGCAACAACAGGATGATCAAATTAAGATATGGCATCTGTTATCTCCTGAGTGGCGCAGTGGTCTAAGGCACTGCATCGCAGTGCTAACTGTGCCACTAGATCCTGGTTTGAATCCAGGCTCTGTCGTGACCGGGAGACTCATGGGCGGCGCACAATTGGTCCAGGGTAGGGGAGGGAATGGCCGGCAGGGATGTAGCTCAGTTGATAGAGCATGGTGTTTGCAATGCCAGGGTTGTGGGTTCGATTCCCACGGGGGGCCAGTATAAAAAAAATATGTATTCACTAACTGTAAGACGCTCTGGATAAGAACGTCTGCTAAATTACTAAAATGTAAATGTATCTGTATATGCCAAATGAACATCCTAAAATACAGTTTCAGATCTAGTAGTTAACCTCTTAAGCTGACAGTCCTAGAATTACTTAAAAATATATCTAAATGTTTACATGACTTGTTTTATTGATTTCCCACCGTTTTATAAGTCAGAAGACAGCCATCCAGACCTTCATAGTAACATGTAAACGTCCTCTGTCGAATAAACTTGTATTTGCCTCCCTCTGGTGGTCGAATGCATCATTACATCCATTTATAACACTTCAATGCAACGTTACGTCAAAGGGGCGGTCCTTAGGAAAACATTTATCCAGCTCGACTGCTTCACGGCATAGACATGTCAAAGCAATCGCTGAATTTGTCTCGAGCAGGCGGAGCTAAATACATAACTTTCATACCTCTACGATAAAGAATGCGACCTACACACTTCCTTAAACCTAAAATAAGTAAATAAGTAATTTTGTGTGGAAGTCAAACATTTGTTTTACATCGGAGGCAGACACATTTCATATGCTCAGAACGACAAAATGAAGCCCTTTACATAGCACTTCTACCCTTGTCTAGAGGAGGGACGCACGCTGTTTAAATGGACCAAACGTTGATTAAGACGTTCACAAATGTAACAGATTTTGACTATCACTGATGTCATGATATGTTTGGTAAAGTACAGTGGCTTGCGAAAGTATTCACCCCCCTTGGCATTTTTCCTGTTTTGTTACCTTACAACCTGGAATTAAAATAGATTTTTTGGTTAGCTGTGCCACTAGAGATCCTGGTTCGAATCCAGGCTCTGTCGTAGCCGGCCGTGACCGGGAGACCCATGGGGCGGCGCACAATTGGCCCAGGGTAGGGGAGGGAATGGCCGGCAGGGATGAAGCCCAGTTGGTAGAGCATGGCGTTTGCAACGCCAGGGTTGTGGGTTCGACTCCCACGGGGGGGCATGAAAAATAAAAGAATAACGTATGCACTAACTGTAAGTCGCTCTGGATAAGAGCGTCTGCTAAAATGACTAAAATGGAAATGGTCATTGGGCAGAACAGCAACATTACAATCTCCTGGGTTCCTAAACCGACAGCAGTTCAGTCAATCAATAGAATCATCTGAAATAAATGGAATACAACCGTGAACTGAAGTATTGTTATGTAGATGGCAGGTATGGAATACAACTGAGACCTGAAGTATTGTTATTTTGCCTGAGATGATATGATCAGCTCCAACCATGTGTATCCTGTCACCTGTCTGGGATCTGGTCACGTCTCCTCCCGTTGCTCCCCTCCGACGCTCTGATTCGCAGGTCTACTGAGCCACCGGTCTGAGCGCACCACCTCGGCAAACACAGGAATGGAAACCCAACGCACCCTAAATCACCTCCAGCGCACCTGCACCTCATCATCTCATCACCAGCCCCTATATAGCCCTGGACTGTTCAGTGGTGTGTTGTGTGTGATTGTTAGTGTCTTGTCGTGTACTCGCTCTTTGTTGTTCTCTTGCTCAGTGTTAAGTAAACCTTTACATTGTTGATTCCTGCGTCTGCTTCCTGCCTTTTCGTATCCTCGGTACTCGTCACATGATCAAACCAACAGCATTACACAGTCTGTTTCTAAACTTCCACAATCCCCCATGGGAGATAAAGCTACTGGCTACAGCTAATAGATTTCTATTTTTCCATTATCACAAAATGATTAAAATTGTGTAATTGGCCAGTCAGTTATTATTTTTTAACTACAATTGACAAGATTCGTGAGTTATCTGATCCAATATCCCTGCCGTCTAAAGGCCTAAGGCTGAATAGGTGCACTGAGGTACACAGATGTTGACTAATGATCTCTCTGTCACACACACACACACACACACACACACACACACACACACACACACACACACACACACACACATCCAACCCCCTCATGCCTTCATCCCACAGACATTTGGATAGATCTATTTACCATATTTAGGGTGCCTTCCTCCGATGCAACATGGTAGAGAGCATTCAATCTATCTCATGTGCTCTTTCACAACACTATCGAGCCAGTGGCTAAATTAAATGGATAATATCTAATTAATGATTTCGAGAGAATATTCATGGGTAATTTACCTTGTGTGTTCTACCGTGTGGATAATCGTCTCATTAAATGGTTGACAGTGACTGTGGATTCGTCTTTTCAGATTTTATTCCAAAGTAATTCAAAGGGCTCATATTGTACAACCATAAGTTTCTATTTTCCCGGTGGTGTAGTCGGAACCACAGAGTTCTATGGTCTGAACCACAGAGTTCTATGGTCTGAACCACAGAGTTCTATGGTCGGAACCACAGAGTTCTATGGTCTGAACCACAGAGTTCTATGGTCTGAACCACAGAGTTCTATGGTCTGAACCACAGAGTTCTATGGTTGGAACTCTTATGACAAATGTACAGTGGCTTGCGAAAGTATTCACCCCCCTTGGCATTCTTCCTGTTTTGTTGCCTTACAACCTGGAATTTAAATGGATTTTTTTGGGGGGGGGTTGTATCATTTGATTTACACAACATGCCTACCACTTTGAAGATGCAAAATAATTTTTTTTGTGAAACAAACAAGTAATAAGAAAAACAAACAGACAACTTGAGCGTGCATAACTATTCAACCCCCCAAAGTCAATACTTTGTAGAGCGACCTTTTGCAGCAATTACAGCTGCAAGTCTCTTGGGGTATGTCTCTATAAGCTTGGCACATCTAGCCACTGGGATCTTTGCCCATTCTTCCAGGCAAAACTGCTCCAGCTCCTTCAAGTTGGATGGGTTGCGCTGGTGTACAGCAATCTTTAAGTCATACCACAGATTCTCAATTGGATTGAGGTCTGGGCTTTGACTAGGCCATTCCAAGACATTTAAATATTTCCCCTTAAACCACTCGAGGGTTGCGTTAGCAGTATGCTTAGGGTCATTGTCCTGCTGGAAGGTGAACCTCCGTCCCAGTCTCACTGTGCTATGTCTGGCGCAAACCCGACACCTCTCATCACCCTGAGAACACCATCCCCAAAGTGAAGCATGATGGTGGCATCATCCATCATTCCTTCAATTCTGACCAGTTTCCCAGTCCCTGCCGAAGAAAAACATCCCCACAGCATGATGCTGCCACCATCATGCTTCACTGTGGGGATGGTGTTCTCAGGGTGATGAGAGGTGTTGGGTTTGCGCCAGACATAGCGTTTTCCTTGATGGCCAAAAAGCTCAATTTTAGTCTCATCTGACCAGAGTACCTTCTTCCATATGTTTGGGGAGTCTCCCACATGGCTTTCTTTAAGCAATGGCTTTTTTCTGGCCACTCTTCCGTAAAGCCCAGATCTGTGGAGTGTAAGGCTTAAAGTGGTCCTATGGACAGATACTCCAATCTCCGCTGTGGAGCTTTGCAGCTCCTTCAGGGTTATCTTTGTTGCCTGTCTGATTAATTCCCTCCTTGCCTGTTCCGTGCGTTTTGGTGGGCAGCCCTCTCTTGGCAGGTTTGTTGTGGTACCATAATCTTTCAATTTTTTAATAATGGATTTAATGGTGCTCCGTGGGATGTTCAAAGTTTCTGATATTTTTTTTATAACCCAACCCTGATCTGTACTTCTCCACAACTTTGTCCCTGACCTATTTGGAGAGCTCCTTGGTCTTCATGGTGCCACTTGCTTGGTGGTGCCCCTTGCTTAGTGGTGTTGCAGACTCTGGGGCCTTTCAGAACAGGTGTATATATACTGAGATCATGTGACAGATCATGTGACACTTAGATTACACACAGGTGGACTTTATTTAATTAATTATGTGACTTCTGAAGGTAATTGGTTGCACCAGATCTTATTTAGGGGCTTCATGTAAGTCCCTGGGATTAGCATATGTTGGATATTTTCTATCCTATAATTGTTGTCCAGATCACGTTACGAACCTGAAGGAATGTGAAAACAGCTTTCAAATGCGTTCTGTAGATCAAAAGCTAGATATTGTTAGTTTTTCGGGTTTTACTCTCAGTGTTGTATTCGGGAGTAATCACGTGTTTTTTGAAAACTACAATGAGGTTGATTTCCTGATCTCTGCTTGTCCCACCCCTGAATGCAGGGAATTTGAAAAAGTGCACATTCTTAGTGATACAGCGACTGGAGAAGAGATAACAACAGAGTAAGTGTTTTGCGCCAGCTAATGTTTTTATATAGGCAACGTTATTGCTGTTGTGCGCATTGCGGTTGTGCATCTTTAGCTATCCTTACTAGTATAGCTAGGCATATATTATTAGTTATCCTTACTAGTATAGCTAGGCATAGATTATTAGTTAAAGTTACTAGTATAGCTAGGCATAGATTATTAGTTATCGTTACTAGTATAGTTAGGTATAGATTATTAGATATCGTTACTAGTATAGCTAGGTATAGATTATTAGTTATCGTTACTAGTATAGCTAGGTATAGATTATTAGTTATCGTTACTAGTATAGCTAGGTATAGATTATTAGATATCGTTACTAGTATAGCTAGGTATAGATTATTAGATATCGTTACTAGTATAGCTAGGCATAGATTATTAGTTAACGTTACTAGTATAGCTAGGTATAGATTATTAGTTAACGTTACTAGTATAGCTAGGTATAGATTATTAGTTAACGTTACTAGTATAGCTAGGCATAGATTATTAGTTATCGTTACTAGTATAGCTAGGTATAGATTATTAGTTAACGTTACTAGTATAGCTAGGTATAGATTATTAGTTATCGTTACTAGTATAGCTAGGTATAGATTATTAGTTATCGTTACTAGTATAGCTAGGTATAGATTATTAGCTAACATTACTAGTATAGCTAGGTATAGATTATTAGTTATCGTTACTAGTATAGCTAGGCATATATTATTAGTTATCGTTACTAGTATAGCTAGGTATAGATTATTAGTTATCGTTATTAGTATAGCTAGGCATAGATTATTAGTTATCGTTACTAGTATAGCTAGGTATAGATTATTAGTTATCGTTACTAGTATAGCTAGGTATAGATTATTAGTTATCGTTACTAGTATAGCTAGGCATAGATTATTAGTTATCGTTACTAGTATAGCTAGGTATAGATTATTAGTTATCGTTACTAGTATAGCTAGGTATAGATTATTAGATAGCGTTACTAGTATAGCTAGGCATAGATTATTAGTTATCGTTACTAGTATAGCTAGGTATAGATTATTAGTTATCATTACTAGTATAGCTAGGTATAGATTATTAGATATCGTTACTAGTATAGCTAGGTATAGATTATTAGTTATCGTCACTAGTATAGCTAGGTATAGATTATTAGTTAACGTTACTAGTATAGCTAGGCATAGATTATTAGTTATCGTTACTAGTATAGCTAGGCATAGATTATTAGTTATCGTTACTAGTATAGCTAGGTATAGATTATTAGTTAACGTTACTAGTATAGCTAGGTATAGATTATTAGATATCGTTACTAGTATAGCTAGGTATAGATTATTAGTTAACGTTACTAGTATAGCTAGGTATAGATTATTAGTTAACGTTACTAGTTAAGCTAGGTATAGATTATTAGATATCGTTACTAGTATAGCTAGGTATAGATTATTAGATATCGTTACTAGTATAGCTAGGTATAGATTATTAGTTATCGTTACTAGTATAGCTAGGCATAGATTATTAGTTATCGTTACTAGTATAGCTAGGTATAGATTATTAGTTATCGTTACTAGTATAGCTAGGTATAGATTATTAGTTAACGTTACTAGTATAGCTAGGCATAGATTATTAGTTATCGTTACTAGTATAGCTAGGTATAGATTATTAGTTATCGTTACTAGTATAGCTAGGTATAGATTATTAGTTATCGTTACTAGTATAGCTAGGTATAGATTATTAGTTATCGTTACTAGTATAGCTAGGCATAGATTATTAGTTATCGTTACTAGTATAGCTAGGCATAGATTATTAGTTATCGTTACTAGTATAGCTAGGTATAGATTATTAGTTATCGTTACTAGTATAGCTAGGCATAGATTATTAGTTATTGTTACTAGTATAGATAGGCATATATTATTAGTTATCGTTACTAGTATAGCTAGGCATAGATTATTAGTTATCGTTACTAGTATAGATAGGCATAGATTATTAGTTATCGTTACTAGTATAGCTAGGTATAGATTATTAGTTATCGTTACTAGTATAGCTAGGCATAGATTATTAGTTATCGTTACTAGTATAGCTAGGTATAGATTATTAGTTATCGTTACTAGTATAGCTAGGCATAGATTATTAGTTATCATTACTAGTATAGCTAGGTATAGATTATTAGTTATCGTTACTAGTATAGCTAGGTATAGATTATTAGTTATCGTTACTAGTATAGCTAGGCATAGATTATTAGTTATCGTTACTAGTATAGCTAGGTATAGATTATTAGTTAACGTTACTAGTATAGCTAGGTATAGATTATTAGATATCGTTACTAGTATAGCTAGGTATAGATTATTAGTTAACGTTACTAGTATAGCTAGGTATAGATTATTAGTTAACGTTACTAGTTAAGCTAGGTATAGATTATTAGATATCGTTACTAGTATAGCTAGGTATAGATTATTAGATATCGTTACTAGTATAGCTAGGCATAGATTATTAGTTATCGTTACTAGTATAGCTAGGTATAGATTATTAGATATCGTTACTAGTATAGCTAGGTATAGATTATTAGATATCGTTACTAGTATAGCTAGGTATAGATTATTAGATATCGTTACTAGTATAGCTAGGTATAGATTATTAGTTATCGTTACTAGTATAGCTAGGCATAGATTATTAGTTAACGTTACTAGTATAGCTAGGTATAGATTATTAGTTATCGTTACTAGTATAGCTAGGTATAGATTATTAGTTATCATTACTAGTATAGCTAGGTATATATTATTAGTTAACGTTACTAGTATAGCTAGGTATAGATTATTAGTTAACGTTACTAGTATAGCTAGGTATAGATTATTAGTTATCGTTACTAGTATAGCTAGGTATAGATTATTAGTTATCATTACTAGTATAGCTAGGTATAGATTATTAGATATCGTTACTAGTATAGCTAGGTATAGATTATTAGATATCGTTACTAGTATAGCTAGGTATAGATTATTAGATATCGTTACTAGTATAGCTAGGTATAGATTATTAGTTAACGTTACTAGTATAGCTAGGTATAGATTATTAGATATCGTTACTAGTATAGCTAGGTATAGATTATTAGATATCGTTACTAGTATAGCTAGGTATAGATTATTAGTTATCGTTATAGATCGACTTCTTCCTGGTTTGTTTGTTTCCATCCAGAGCTAGCCATTGACATGCTGGTAATGTAGAAAAAAAGTGGAAGCATTGACTGACGGCCGCACACCGCGGACCGCACGGGAAAAACCCATAAGATAGAGTTTATTTCTTATTTCCCTCCATAACTTTTTTGCAGAAATGCACAATTCCAGTCTTGACATTTGTTATTATTGTTTGTTATTATTGTTTGTTATTATTGTTTGTCTATGTTGAGTTGACGCATCATAGCTTATGTTGTAACAGTCGCTGGTATCATTTAACGTTATAATTTAACTAATATCCTTATCTACAAACAGTCAAAGTTCTAGATAATGTCTTCTGTATTTTTTAAAACTTCTTCCCCCTTTTTCTCCGTGATATCCAGTTACGTCGCTGCAACTCCTGTACCGACTCCGGGGAGAGGCGAAGGTCGAGAGCCATGCGTCCTCCGAAAAACGACCCCGCCAAGACTGCACTGCTTCTTGACACACTGCTCGCTTAACCCGGAAAGCCAGCCGCACCAATGTGTCGGAGGAAACACCGTACGACTGCCGACCGTGTCAGCGTGTATGCGCCCGGCCCGCCACATGAGTCGCTTGAGCGCGATGGGACAAGGACATCCCGGCCGGCCAAACCCTACCCTAACCCAGACGACGCTGGGCCAATTGTGCTTCACCTCATGGGTCTCCCGGTCGCGGCCGGCTGCGACACAACCCGGGATCGAACCCGGATCTGTAGTGACGCCTCAAGCACTGCAGTTCCTTAGACCGCTGCACCACTTGGGAGGCCTTAGATAATGTATTTTGTTTACCTCCGTGTCTCCACAGTTACTAGCCCCATGCCTGCAACATGGAAGCCAACCGGATGTCCGTTGTTAAAGTATGGTTCCGAAGGGGCATTGGAAAGTGCCATCCCTCTGTTCCCTGTGGGGGAACACGTTTTCCTTCACGGGTTGAAATAGCAATGTACCTTTCATACATTGATACTGTGTACTGTTAATGCTAAAATAACGTGATGTATTTAAAATCTGATCAGTACCCTGAAACTTTATATCATGATCATGTGTACTGAAAATGAATGTTTTGCAAAACTCCCCTTCTTCCTGGGAACGGAACTGGCCACTCCCCATGTATTCTCTATGTGATGCTCCCGCTTGTCAATTTTGATTTAGGAGTTGATTTATTAGTTGATTTATGTTATTTTCTCCCCATAGAAATATACAGTATAATAGCCTAACTCTAACGATACTCCCAGGTGTCCAAGCTCGACTTCTATAGCGGTAGCTACTCCTTCAATGAGTGGGATGGGTAACACTGTGTCCTAATGGGAATTCATTAGGGCACACCGTAGCAAAGTGCTTTTCAATGGAAAAGGGGTGTTTCTTATTGGAGAAGTTCAGTTAGTTTATTTTACTGCTGCTCTTTAGTTATTTGCTTTTATTTTCTTTACTTAACAAAATGTAATGTCTACCTGTTGTATTCGGCACATGTGGCAAATAAAATTTGATTTGATGTACTCCCTCGAAAGGTGGGACATGTCATGAAGTTTGCTACGGGTGTTTTTAATCATCGGCATCACTCAAGTGGCGCAGTGGTCTAAGGCTGTTCCACTAGAGATCCTGGTTCGAATCCGGGCTCTGTCGTAGTCGGCCGCGACCGGTAGACCCATGGGGCGGCGCACAATTGGCCCAGCGTCGTCCAGGGTAGGGGAGGGAATGGCCGGCAGGGATGTAGCTCAGTTGGTAGAGCATGGCGTTTGCAACGCCAGGGTTGTGGGTTCGATTCCCACGGGGGGCCAGTATGATTTGTAATTTTTTTTAAATGTATGCACTCACTTAACTGTACGTCGCTCTGGATAAGAGCGTCTGCTAAATGACTAAAATGTAAATGTAAATGTAAATGTTATGTTCTGTTCTGTACTTTTTGACTTCAGTTATTTTTTAAGTTGAAGCTTTAGGACAGTTTTTTTTTTTTTCATTTCAATTCAATTTATATTTGTCTATTTTAACACGCTTTTTAGTTTATCATCCTGCCATCATCCTGCCATCATCCTGCCATCATTCCGCCATCATCCCGCCATCATCCCGCCATCATCCCACCATCATCCTGCCATCATCCCGCCATCATTCCGCCATCATCCCGCCATCATCCCGCCATCATCCCGCCATCATCCCGCCATCATCCCGCCATCATCCCACCATCATCCTGCCATCATCCCGCCATCATTCTGCCATCATTCCGCCATCATCCAGCCATCATCCCGCCATCATTCTGCCATCATCCTGCCATCATCCTGCCATCATTCCGCCATCATCCCGCCATCATCCTGCCATCATCCCGCCATCATCCCACCATCATCCTGCCTTTATCCCGCCATCATCCCGCCATCACTCTGCCATCATCCCGCCATCATTCTGCCATCATCCCGCCATCATTCCGCCATCATTCTGCCATCATTCAGCCATAATCCTGCCATCATCCCGCCATCATTCTGCCATCATTCTGCCATCATCCCGCCATCATCCCGCCATCACTCTGCCATCATCCCGCCATCATTCTGCCATCATCCCGCCATCATTCCGCCATCATTCTGCCATCATTCAGCCATCATCCCGCCATCATCCCGCCATCATCCCGCCATCATCCCGCCATCATTCTGCCATCATTCCGCCATCATCCTGCCATCATCCCACCATCATCCCGCCATCATTCTGCCATCATCCCGCCATCATTCCGCCATCATCCCGCCATCATTCTGCCATCATCCTGCCATCATCCTGCCATCATCCCGCCATCATTCTGCCATCATTCAGCCATCATCCTGCCATCATCCCGCCATCATTCTGCCATCATCCTGCCATCATCCTGCCATCATCCCGCCATCATTCTGCCATCATTCAGCCATCATCCTGCCATCATCCCGCCATCATTCTGCCATCATCCTGCCATCATCCTGCCATCATCCCGCCATCATTCTGCCATCATCCCGCCATCATCCTGCCATCATCCCGCCATCATTCTGCCATCATCCAGCCATCATCCTGCCATCATCCCGCCATCATTCTGCCATCATCCCGCCATCATTCTGCCATCATTCCGCCATCATTCTGCCATCATTCAGCCATCATCCCGCCATCATCCCGCCATCATTCTGCCATCATCCCGCCATCATCCCACCATCATCCTGCCATCATCCCGCCATCATTCTGCCATCATCCCGCCATCATTCTGCCATCATCCCTTCATCATTCTGCCATCATCCTGCCATCATCCTGCCATCATCCCGCCATCATTCTGCCATCATTCAGCCATCATCCTGCCATCATCCCGCCATCATTCTGCCATCATCCTGCCATCATCCTGCCATCATCCCGCCATCATTCTGCCATCATCCTGCCATCATCCTGCCATCATCCCGCCATCATTCTGCCATCATCCTGCCATCATCCTGCCATCATCCCGCCATCATTCTGCCATCATCCTGCCATCATCCTGCCATCATCCCGCCATCATTCTGCCATCATCCTGCCATCATCCTGCCATCATCCTGCCATCATCCCGCCATCATTCTGCCATCATCCTGCCATCATCCCGCCATCATCCTGCCATCATCCCGCCATCATCCAGCCATCATCCAGCCATCACATCTAAAATAGCTAGATTTACTAGTCTCCAATGGCATTCAAAGTTTTTATTTTCATTGTCAGTTGTGTTTCCTAATGTTAGAGTACAGACTATCCTAACAACAAATCTGATTATTGCTTTTTTTCTTTCAGAAAATAACAACAGCGTGGTTTCGCCTGCCTGTGTGGTTAGGAACATTCGTAAAGAATATCCTCCTGATGGGCATTACACCACAGAGGCTTCATCCAGGTTGTATGATGAATATCTATCTCCTGATGGGCATTACACCACAGAGGCTTCATCCAGGTTGTATGATGAATATCTATCTCCTGATGGGCATTACACCACAGAGGCTTCATCCAGGTTGATGATGAATATCTATCTCCTGATGGGCATTACACCACAGAGGCTTCATCCAGGTTGTATGATGAATATCTATCTCCTGATGGGCATTACACCACAGAGGCTTCATCCAGGTTGATGATGAATATCTATCTCCTGATGGGCATTACACCACAGAGGCTTCATCCAGGTTGATGATGAATATCTATCTCCTGATGGGCATTACACCACAGAGGCTTCATCCAGGTTGTATGATGAATATCTATCTCCTGATGGACATTACACCACAGAGGCTTCATCCAGGTTGTATGATGAATATCTATCTCCTGATGGGCATTACACCACAGAGGCTTCATCCAGGTTGTATGATGATGCACCAGCAGATCAGTTTGGTTGTCATGCTATCAGATCAGTACATATTGAGTAAAACAAGTAACCTCAGTAATGAATCACTTAGATACGTATTTGCTTCAGTTGCATAACAAACTCCCTTTGTTTTGTATAAACACTATTCATATACCAGAAGATGGTGGAGATATCAGCTCATAATATAGAAGTAATTACAGCTCGTATTCATGTGGATATGCCCAGTTCAGCCATTACAGCTCGTATTCATGTGGATATGCCCAGTTCAGCCATTACAGCTCATATTCATGTGGATATGCCCAGTTCAGCCATTACAGCTCATATTCATGTGGATATGCCCAGTTCAGCCATTACAGCTCATATTCATGTGGATATGCCCAGTTCAGCCATTACAGCTCGTATTCATGTGGATATGCCTAGTTCAGCCACTACAGCTCATATTCATGTGGATATGCCCAGTTCAGCCATTACAGCTCATATTCATGTGGATATGCCCAGTTCAGCCATTACAGCTCATATTCATGTGGATGTGCCCAGTTCAGCCATTACAGCTCGTATTCATGTGGATATGCCCAGTTCAGCCATTACAGCTCGTATTCATGTGGATATGCCTAGTTTTTTATTGCTTATTTGCAGAAATATTTTTTTTAAATGACAAACAGTGAAATACACAAAATGATAAAACCCACATTGGTCTTTCAAGTCAGGCCAAACCAAGCTATACAGTTCAGTAGGCTAATAGTAGGACTACTATTGAAATAGCTAAATGAGGCTGTCAACTGAGTCAGAAATGTACAGGTTTCTGATTTTTCGCTCAAAGTCACACTTTTTTTTAATAGAAAAACAACAACATTGGATGTTCTTTATAAGTCCACGACAATGCTTAAAACACATCAGGAGACCACTTTTGAGGTCTGGGAAAAATCTAAGAAATTTAGATTTTTGAGTGTAGTTAACCCTTTTCATTCAACTGCAAATGAGATGGAGTTAACAAAAACAAATGGCCACTGGATTGATGCAAATAATCATGATATCTTTGTAGCTAGTTAAACATTTAATTGAGGAAGTTTTTGAGAAAGCCTTTCCATCTACCAGAAGACGGTTAGGTCTATCATCAGCATCTCTATATTTTTTCCTGTTCCTTAATTGTTCGATTCCGTCTCTCACAGTTGAAGTGTACCTATGATAAAAATGTACAGACCTTCTACATGCTTTTGTAAGTAGGAAAACCTGCAAAATCGGCAGTGTATCAAATACTTGTTCTCCCCACTGTACCTCCACTACACTACTTTGATACGCATCGTGGGGATTAAGAAGTGAGTACACGGCGTATAGCTGCGTTTACCCTCCACTACACCACTGGGTATGGACTAATAAAGTATATCTGATCTAATCTTAGACATCCATGCATGGATTTAGTGTTACGTCATCTTTACATAAATTCATGGTTTACAATACTAAATAATCAGTTCATGGATATGAGTAGGAATGTACAAACTTTATCCAACTTTGTGAAACAATTAAATATATACCGATGCAATCATCTGGATCTGTGCATGGCCATTCTGTACTGATTTTTTAAAAAGGCCAAAAATATTTCTAGCGTGCAATGCCTCTCAGTGGATTAAAGATGCTAATAGCGGTTCATTTTACATTCAGATCCAAACATGACTGAAGAGGCATTCATGGCGTTGGAAGCAGAAGCTCAGAAATATTCTCATTATTATGGCTAAGAGTTGCCAGTGAACTGACATTAATGTAGATCTGCTGCAGACTGTTTATCTAGGTGCCTTCAAGCAGTGAGATTATATTTGTGCCCAAGCCAGGGCAACGGGAATATCTGGTTGGTGAGCTCTTCCTATTTTTAGGAATATCAGTCAACTAAGGTTAAAGTTCCAATATACGACTTGTGATGCAAAGATCAAATTTTTTTTTTTTTTTTTTTTAAAGAGACGCTTGAGACACTTGCAGTATTTATGTTTTCTACTCATGCAGTTTCAATGTACAGTTTGAAGGCCTTTTGCATCATTAGCAAAATGTTGACAGTAACATAAAAGGATGGGTTCTTATACCAATGATTGTATACATTCTCCTGTACACCAGCTAACTCTATGGATGACCAAATGTTCTCACAAACAGATTGCAAAATGTACTAGACTCTATACACACATATCCACCAAGGCTTTTACTATATTTACTGTTTACTGTTTACATTAACAAAAAAAACTGTATCCTGCACTTGTATGCTTGTGATAATGTTGTGTATGCTATTGCCCCCATGGTTGACCAGGCTCAATCTGAACTACAGTCTGCCTTCAATGTATTACAGAAAACTTTATTGACCTGAAATTAGTACTGAATGCAAGTAAAACGAAGTATATGTTGTTCTCTAGAGCGCATAAACAGAACTATATACTTTGGATGGTGTACATATTGATCATGTCCCTGTTTACAAATATCTGGATAGATGAAAAGCTGTCTTTTTAAAAAGCATATTGACGAGTTAGTTAAGAAGCTGAGAATAAAAAATGGGCTTCTTCTATAGAAATAGGACCTGCCTCTCAAATAGTAGAAAGCAGATTATTCAGTCAACGATCCTATCGGTCCTAGACTATGGTGACATCATCTATATGAACACAGCTGCCACTTCATTAAAGCCGTTAGATGCAGTTTATCACAGCTCACTGCACTTTATTATGGGCGACAGTTTTAGCACTCATCACCGCGTTCTCTACCAGGAAGTTGATGTCACGTAGGTTGATACATTGCTATGTTTTCATTTATAAAGCGCTTTTACAAAAAGGTCCCACTGTACCTAACATCTTTACTAAGCTTTAGACATATGAGTTACCACACCCGGTCTCAGGGATGGTTAACTCTGGTCTCTACTAAGTTAGGTAAATCAGCTTTCAGTTTTCTTGCACCTCATTTGTGGAACAACCTTCAAAATGTTCTTAAATTTGATGTTTTGGTGCCTCTAGGCCAATTCAAAACGCTGATTGAGGATCTTATTAATGATGAATGTGGGGTTTTTTTATGACCGTGTCGTTCTTTCTGATTGCATTTTGTATTTATATTGATGTGCATTTTCTGTAGTTTCTGTAATTCAGGGCTCATCTGTAAAAGAGACCTTGGTCTCAGTATGACTAACTGATCAAATAAAGGTCCTTGGTCTCAGTATGACTCCCTGATCAAATAAAGGACCTTGGTCTCAGTATGACTAACTGATCAAATAAAGGTCCTTGGTCTCAGTATGACTCCATGATAAAATAAAGGTCCTTGGTCTCAGTATGACTCCCTGATCAAATAAAGGACCTTGGTCTCAGTATGACTCCCTGATAAAATAAAGGACCTTGGTCTCAGTATGACTCTAAAGGTATTTTCTGCCTCTCTTCCTCTATACCTCGCTTCTCTTCTCCTCCACACAGAGGATTGCTGAAGCTACAACACTAACAATCTAATCAGGTTTCAACCACGTAACCACGCCAACCCAATCAACTTTTCTGATGAGAGGCTTTAGCTCCTCTCTGATTGGCTCTGATGTTGATCACCAGACTCCCTTGGTGAGTTTGAAGACGAAACAGTTGGGTGGCTCGCTTCCTGGAGCTAAACATAGAAAAAACCAGCAGAGATTTCTCTCTCAGTCGCAAGCACCGATTACTCAAAGTCACTGACGGCACATTTCTGTAAGGGCTCCATCCGCTCCTAGCCAATGACCTGTGTGTGTCTTCCTAGAAGACTGGAGGCTCTTGCTTTAAGCACGGATGGTAAGGTACTGCATTTGCTGGGAGCAGTGTAAATGTAGTCACTTCTCGTTTGGTTGTACAGTAATGTTCTCACTAGAAGCAGTATGGTGAGGTACTGTATTTGCTCTAAGCACTGAAGTAGATTTTGGGTCTAAGGCCCCCCCGGGTCTGTCAGTTCTTGCTCTGTTCATCTCTCAGACGCCAGAGGTACTCCTCCTCTCTGAACACTTCATCACAGATTAGATTAACATTTGCACATCAGGCAGAAAACGACCACAGGAAGAAAAGAAAAAAAACTCCAACTCCGGGCTTCTGAGAGAAGACTATGCAGTGCCAATGCTTCTAAAATGGCAGATTAGCAAGTTGATTAGGGGCTCTATTCAATCCGTATTGCGGAAGTTCAGTGTTACAGCGTGATTGAAATTGAAAAGGCAACGTTCCTGTGTTATCTGAGACTGCATTTACGGTAAACGCTGCATTTGTCAGCTCAATCGGAAAACACCTTTACATTTCTATGGCACAATCTAATAATATGCCATTTAGCAGACGCTTTTATCCAAAGTGACTTACAGTCATGCGTGCATACATTTATTTTTATGTACGGGTGGTCCCAGGGAGCGAACCCACTACCTTGGCGTTACAAGCGCCACGCTCTACCAGTTGAGCTACAGACGCCTTGGCTTTGACACAGTAAAACTGCCCAACTCAATCAGAACCATGGATAGACTTGTCCTTTAAGGTGTGGAACATCTCCTGCCCAATGGTGCCTCTTAACTATCATCGTAGCTCAGCTGGTAGAGCACGGCGCTTGTAACGCCAAGGTAGTGGGTTCGATCCCCGGGACCACCCATACACAGAAATGTATGCACGCATGACTGTAAGTCGCTTTGGATAAAAGCGTCTGCTAAATGGCGTATTATTATTATCGAAAATGTGGATAACCATGCTAGCTTCGCTCTCATGTGGGTATACATATGCATACTAGGTAGTGCATGGTATCAACAGCCAATCCAGTAGGGGCTGGAAGCTATTGTAAGCTTCGATTGGTCAATAGCCCCGCGATGTCGCGGAGTACGTGGCAAAAGTTTAGCTTTCCCTTACTTTGGTCCCGCCTTGTTCACGCTCCCTCGCCCATGTTCGCATCGCCCAACGTTTCCCCCCTCACATACTTCTCTTCCTTCATTGAAAATGAATGGGCTCCGTTGTTTCATGGCCCCCCAACGTATTCAGTTAAGCTGTACTGTAAGGAGATGCAGGTGTAGCTGAGAGATGTCTTCCTGGGTGACCATTGAGTTACAACCTTTCTAGAATTGCTGATTGCCAAGTTGATTGGCTGTAGGTTTAAACACCTGTCACTGTCAACACTGACAAGATAGCTTGACTTGTGTCAATGCATAAAACAGCATGTTGGTAGTTCTATAATAATAATAATTATTATTATAAGTAACATTGAAAGTTATCTAGTTTTGTTGTTTTGGTTTCCCTTTGGGAATAAAGGGTACACAGGACCTCCATTCACCTGAAGGACCTCAGTTCTTCCATAATGATGTTACCTCCATTCACCTGAAGGACTTCAGTTCTTCCATAATGATGTTGCCTCCATTCGCCCGAAAGACCTCAGTTCTTCCATAATGATGTTGCCTCCATTCACCTGAAGGACCTCAGTTCTTCCATAATGATGTTGCCTCCATTTGCCCGAAAGACCTCAGTTCTTCCATAATGATGTTGCCTCCATTCGCCCGAAAGACCTCCTGTAGTGCGCGGCTCTACTCATAAATCATTGTCCTAATATTAACTGCTACTGTCTGGGTCTGCGAGCTTAACGTCCAACTTCATATCCACACAGACGGCTTATAATATGTTCTGTCTCTCTGTACCGATGGCTGTCTCATGATGAGGTTTAGAATGTGTTCTGTCTCTCTGTACCGATGGCTGTCTCACGATGAGGTTTAGAATGTGTTCTGTCTCTCTGTACCGATGGCTGTCTCACGATGAGGTTTAGAATGTGTTCTGTCTCTCTGTACCGATGGCTGTCTCACGATGAGGTTTAGAATATGTTCTGTCTCTCTGTACCGATGGCTGTCTCACGATGAGGTTTAGAATATGTTCTGTCTCTCTGTACCGATGGCTTTTTTACGGGCTGTCTCACGATGAGGTTTAGAATGTGTTCTGTCTCTCTGTACCGATGGCTGTCTCACGATGAGGTTTAGAATATGTTCTGTCTCTCTGTACCGATGGCTGTCTCACGATGAGGTTTAGAATGTGTTCTGTCTCTCTGTACCGACATTTCAACTGACTCAAATTGGTGGGTATTTAGTCAGGATCAATATGAGATGATGAGAAGCCATTGTAAGAGGGGCCCATACAATGCATTTATATCTGCATCATGCATCTAGTAAACTGCTCATTAGACGCTGTACCGTGGCTCCATTCTGCTCCAGCCTCTCCAACCTGGGGGGGGGCTCTATTCAA
The DNA here is from genome assembly GCA_902810595.1 of Coregonus sp. 'balchen'. NCBI lineage: Eukaryota > Metazoa > Chordata > Actinopteri > Salmoniformes > Salmonidae > Coregonus > Coregonus sp. 'balchen'. Next base: position 59,478,036 of record LR778264.1, on the reverse strand, counting down.
TCCGTCTTGTGGAAGTTCAGCGCTAACACCCTAATGACATTTTAAAGGCAATGTTAAAGCATTGGCGGTTACTGCATTCACGGTAAACACTGCATATGTTGGCTCAATTGAAAATGTAAATGCATTTCCATTGCGCAATGTGTAACGCTTTAGCGATACAGATTGAATAGAGCCCCTAATGAATGAGTACTCAACTCTTACCCTACGAGGTCCGGAGCCTGCTGGTTTTCTGTTCTACATAATAGTTAATTGCGCCCACCTGGTGTCCCAGGTCTAAATCAGTCCCTGATTAGAGGGGAATCACCCACCTGGTGTCCCAGGTCTAAATCAGTCCCTGATTAGAACACGGTGGAACTGGCGTAGTACTTTAAAGTATTTTTTTACTCAGGGTGTATTCAAATCTTACCCTACGAGGTCCGGAGTATTGCTGGTTTTGTGTTCTGCCTGATAATGAATTGCGGCCACCTGGTGTCCCAGGTCTAAATCAGTCCCTGATTAGAGGGGAACAATGAAACAATGCAGTGGAACTGGCTTGGAGGTCCAGAGTTGAGTCTGAGGGTCCAATGTGTTTGTGTGTGTGTCAGAGGGGAGAGGGGAGAAGAGAGAAGGGTACAGCAAAATACTTCATATGGATTAATAAAGACCCTTCTCTCTTCTCTCTAAAATACTAAATAAATAAAAATAATATGTAGCAACGCTTTAAAGCGACTACAGTCATGCATGCTAATTTTTGTATGGTGGCCGGGATCGACCCACTACTGGCGTTTCAAGCGCGGCTCTACGTTAGCTACGAGACCTATCTAGTATATAGTATGATGTATGTAGTATAACGTATGTAGTATCTAGTGTATAGTATGTAGTATATAGTATGTAGTATATAGTAGCTAGTGTATAGTATTTAATATGTAGTATACAGTTGTGGTCAAAAGTTTTGAGAATGACACAAATATTAATTTTCACAAAGTCTGCTGCCTCAGTTTTTATGATGGCAATTTGCATACACTCCAGAATGTCATGAGAGTGATCAGAATGAATTGCAATTAATTGGCAAAGTCCCTCTTTGCCATGAAAATGATATTTGTCCCCAAAAAACATTTCCACAGCATTTCAGCCCTGCCACAAAAAGACCAGCTGACATCATGTCAGTGATTCTCTCGTTAACACAGGTGAGAGTGTTGACGAGGACAAGGCTGGAGATCACTCTGTCATGCTGATTGAGTTAGAATAACAGACTGGAAGCTTTAAAAGGAGGGTGGTGCTTGAAATCATTGTTCTTCCTCTGTTAACCATGGTTACCTGCAAGGCCCTCCTGTAGCTCAGTTGGTAGAGCATGGCGCTTGTAACGCAAGGGTTGTGGGTTCGTTTCCCACGGGGGGCCAGTATGAAAAATTTATGCACTCACTAACTGTAAGTCGCTCTGGATAAGAGTGTCTGCTAAATGACTAAAATGTAATTGGATCACTAGAAAATGAAACACGTGGCGTCATCATTGCTTTGCACAAAAAGGGCTTCACAGGCAAGGATATCGCTGCTAGTAAGATTGCACCTAAATCAACCATTTATCGGATCATCAAGAACTTCAAGGAGAGAGGTTCAATTGTTGTCAAGAAGGCTTCAGGGCGCCCAAGAAAGTCCAGCAAGCGCCAGGACCGTCTCCTAAAGTTGATTCAGCTGCGGGATCGGGGTACCACCAGTGCAGAGCTCGCTCAGGAATGGTAGCAGGCAGGTGTGAGTCCATCTGCACGCACAGTGAGGCGAAGACTTTTGGAGGATGGCCTGGTGTCAAGAAGGGCAGCGAGGAAGCCACTTCTCTCCAGGAAAAACATCAGGGACAGACTGATATTCTGCAAAAGTTACAGGGATTGGACTGCTGAGGACTGGGGTAAAGTCATTTTCTCTGATGAATCCCCTTTCCGATTTTTTTGGGGCATCCGGAAAACACCTTGTCCGGAGAAGACAAGGTGAGCGCTACCATCAGTCCTGTGTCATGCCAACAGTAAAGCATCCTGAGACCATTCATGTGTGCGGTTGCTTCTCAGCCAAGGAAGTGAGCTCACTCACAATTTTGCCTAAGAACACAGCCATGAATAAAGAATGGTACCAACACATCCTCCGAGCGCAACTTCTCCCAACCATCCAAGAACAGTTTGGTGACGACCAATGCCTTTTCCAGCATGATGGAGCACCTTGCCATAAGGCAAAAGTGATAACTAAGTGGCTCGGGGAACAAAACATCGACATTTTGGGTCCATGGCCAGGAAACTCCCCAGACCTTAATCCCATTGAGAACTTGTGGTCGATCCTCAAGAGGCGGGTGGACAAACAAAAACCCACAAATTCTGACAAACTCCAAGCATTGATTATGCAAGAATGGGCTGCCATCAGTCAGGATGTGGCCCAGAAGTTAATTGACAGCATGCCAGGGCGGATTGCAGAGGTCTTGAAAAAGAAGGGACAACGCTGCAAATATTGACTCTTTGTCAATAAACTTAATGTAATTGTCAATAAAAGCCTTTGACACTTATGGAATGTTTATAATTATACTTCAGTATAGCATAGTAAAATCTGACAAAAATATCTAAAAACACTGAAGCAGCAAACTTTGTGAAGACTTTTGACCACGACTGTATAGTGTGTAGTATATAGTACGTTGTATGTAGTATGTAGTATGTAGTATTTAGTATGTAGTATATAGTATTTAGTATTTAGCATTAAGCATTAGTATATAGTATATAATTTAGTATCCAATACTGAACAAAAATATAAATGCAACATGCAACAATTTCAATTGTTTTACTGCGTTATAGTTCATATAAGGAAATCAGTCAATTGAAATGAATTCATTAGGCCCTAATCTATGGGTATCACATGACTGGGCAGGTGCCCACCCACTGGGGAGCCAGGCCCAGCCAATCAGAATTAGTTTTTCCCCAAAAAAGTACTTTAGACAGACAGAAATAGTCCACAGAGTCAGTCCAGCACACACACACACACACACACACACATACACACACACACACACACACACACACACACACACACACACACCACACACACACACACACACACACACACACACACACACACACACACACACAGCGGACTGATAAACTCACCCTTATATCCCCACATGTCAGACAGGCTCAGGAGGTAGGGCTGATGTGTGTGTGTGTGTGTATGTGCCTGAGTACGTGTGTGTGTGTGTGTCGGGCACCGCAGGCTGCAGCTAAATCAGGCCAGCAATCAGTGGCTCCTCGTCCTAAGCTAGCCTTCTGACTCCCCCAGTCACCCAGCCTCAGCCAGTCCAGCCCAGTCAGCCTAGCACCACCAGCAGTCCAGCCACAGCCAGCACCAGTCAGCCAGCAGCCAGCCAGTCAGCCTGCAGCCACCCAGCCATCGTCTGCAGCCACCAGCAGCCAGCCAGTCACCTCAGCCACCCAGCCATCGATCCTGCCAGCCAGCCAGTCCATCCATCAGCCAGCTCAGCCTCAGCCACCCAGCCATCACCTGCAGCCAGCCAGTCAGCCAGCCAGCCAGCCAGCAGCCTGCAAGCCACCCAGCCATCGATCCTGCAAGCCAGCCAGTCAGCTATCCAGTCAGCCAGCCGGCCTGCCAGCCACCCAGCCATCGATCCTGCAGCCAGCCAGTCAGCACATGCCCACGCCAACCACAGCCATCGATCCTGCAGCCAGCCATCCAGCTCCAGCAGCCAGCCAGCCGCCAGCCAGCCAGCCACACGCCAGCCAGTCAGACCCACCACCAGCCACCAGCCACAGCCACCAGCCAGCCATCCATCAGCGCCAGCCAGTCCAGCCAGCCAGCTAGCCACCCAGCCATCCATCCTGCCAGTCAGCCAGCCAGCCAGCCAGCCAGCCAGCCAGTCAGCCAGCCAGCCAGCCAGCCAGCCAGCCAGTCAGTCCAGCCAGCCAGCCAGCCAGTCAGCCAGCCAGTGTAAGCCTAACAAGACTCTGCTTGACAATCAGTTCCTTTAGTCTCAGTGTACTGTTCTGATGTAGGCCAAATTACACTCTGCTTGACAATCAGTTCCTTTAGTCTCAGTGTACTGTTCTGATGTAGGCCAAATTACACTCTGCTTGACAATCAGTCCAATTGGCATACCGCCCCCAACAGATACACAGGTGATGCAATCGCTATTGCACTCCACACTGCCCTCTCCCACCTGGACAAAAGGAACACCTTCAACACCACAGTGCCCTCCAAGCTCATCACTAAGCTAAGGACCCTGGGACTGAACGCCTCCCTCTGCAACTGGATCCTGGACTTCCTGACGGGACGGCCACAGGTGGTGAGGGTAGACCACAACACATCAGCCACACTGAACCTCAACACAGGGGTCAGAGGCCAGGACAACAACTTCTCCCTCAACGTCAGCGAGACAAAGGAGCTGATCGTGGACTCCAGGAAACGGAGGGTTGAGCACGCCCCCATTCACATCAACTGGGCTGTAGTGGAGCAGGTTCCACTAAGGACCTGTCACGGTCCACACACACCAACACAGTCGTGAAGAAGGCACAACAACGCCTTCTTCCCCCTCAGGAGGCTGAAAATATTTCGTATGGGGCCTCAGATCCTCAAAAAGTTCTACAGCTGCACCATTGAGAGCATCTTGACTGGCTGCATCACCGCCTGGTATGGCAGCTGCTTGGCATATGACCGCAAGACGATACAGAGGGTAGTGCGTACGGCCCAGTACATCACTGGGGCTGAGCTCCCTGCCATCCAGGACCTTATACCAGGCGGTGTCAGAGGAAAGACCTAAAAATTGTCACCAAAGTCATAGACTGTTCTCTATGCTACCGCATGGGAAGTGGTACCGATGCCCCAAGTCTGGAACCAACAGGACCATGAACAGCTTCTACTCCAAAGCCATAAAACTGCTAAATAGTTAGTTAAATAGTTAACCAAATAGCTACACGGACATTATGCATTGACGTTTTTTGACTCATCACATACAGTGAGGGAAATAAGTATTTGACCCCTCTGCAAAACATGACTTAGTACTTGGTGGCAAAACCCTTGTTGGCAATCACAGAGGTCAGACGTTTCTTGTAGTTGGCCACCAGGTTTGCACACATCTCAGGAGGGATTTTGTCCCACTCCTTTGCAATCTTCTCCCAGTCATTAAGGTTTCGAGCCTGACGTTTGGCAACTCGAACCTTCAGCTCCCTCCACAGATTTTCTATGGGATTAAGGTCTGGTGACTGGCTAGGCCACTCCAGGACCTTAATGTGCTTCTTCTTGAGCCACTCCTTTGTTGCCTTGGCCGTGTGTTTTGGGTCATTGTCATGCTGGAATACCCATCGCCCTGGCTGAGGGAAGGAGGTTCTCACCCAAGATTTTACGGTATATGGCCCCGTCCATCGTCCCTTTGATGCGGTGAAGTTGTCCTGTCCCCTTAGCAGAAAAACACCCCCAAAGCATAATGTTTCCACCTCCATGTTTGACGGTGGGGATGGTGTTCTTGGGGTCATAGGCAGCATTCCTCGTCCTCCAAACACGGCGATTTGAGTTGATGCCAAAGAGCTCCATTTTGGTCTCATCTGACCACAACACTTTCACCCAGTTCTCCTCTGAATCATTCAGATGTTCATTGGCAAACTTCAGACGGGCATGTATATGTGCTTTCTTGAGCAGGGGGACCTTGCGGGCGCTGCAGGATTTCAGTCCTTCACGGCGTAGTGTGTTACCAATTGTTTTCTTGGTGACTATGGTCCCAGCTGCCTTGAGATCATTGACAAGATCCTACCGTGTAGTTCTGGGCTGATTCCTCACCGTTCTCATGATCATTGCAACTCCACGAGGTGAGAACTTGCATGGAGCCCCCGGCCGAGGGAGAATGACAGTTATTTTGTGTCTCTTCCATTTGCGAATAATCGCACCAACTGTTGTCACCTTCTCACCAAGCTGCTTGGCGATGGTCTTGAAGCCCATTCCAGCCTTGTGTAGGTCTACAATCATGGGAAGTGGTACCGATGCCCCAAGTCTGGAACCAACAGGACTATGAACAGCTTCTACCCCAAAGCCATAAAACTGCTAAATAGTTCGTTAAATAGTTAGCTACACAGACTTTATGAATTGACGTTTTTTTGACTCATCACATACGCTGCTGCTACTGTTTATTATCTATCCTGTTGCCTAGTCACTTCATTCCTAGTTATACGTACATATCTACCTCAATTACCTCGTACCCCTGAACATCGACTTGGTACTGGTACCCCGTGTCTATAGCCAAGTTATCGTTACTCGTTGTGTATTTATTATTATTTTTATTATTACGTGTTTTACTTTTCTATTATTTCTCTATTTTCTTTCTCTCTGCATTGTGGGTAATGGCCCGTAAGTCAGCATTTCACTGTTAGTCTACACCTGTTGTGTACGAAGCATGTGACAAATACAATTTGATTTGATTCGTTTCCGGTGCAGAGAGAAGTTATTTGAAATATTGTTCCCTGCTGCTAAGCTGTTCTGCTTGAAAAAGCGCAATGATGTTAGTTTTTAGCGTTAGCTTAATTTTCCCTCCAAAAGTCGTTTGGCATCAATTTAGGAGATTTAGATTAAATTAAATCTTTAATGTTTTGTTTGTTCTATTCCCCAGGGCCATTTCATAAACAGCATTAGAGACATCACATAAAAATCCTACAAATAAGAACATTATAATTGTCTTTATAGATATATACACTGGATATATTGAAATATAACCTGACCCTTGATGAAGGAAATGTATCAACCAACCCAGGGTTGAAATTATACACTGATCCTTTTGAGTGGTACCTGAAACCTACATTCACATATACAGTGTTCACATCTATTCTGGAGTGTGAAGGTTATTATCCCCACTTACAGGGGGTAAACTACGTTCATATGTCTAACCCTCATTGGCTGTTCTCTGGTTGGAGCTGGTGGTGCAGTGTAATACTGACCATGTATTACATAGTTCATACAGATGCTGTGTCTTCATTTGAACCAAATAATACCAAATAATCCCAACAAGATATGCAAGAATTTCTGCAACAACAGGGTGATCAAATTAAGATACGGCATCTGTACCGTCCCCTGTGTATGAACACTCCATAAATTCACTACTCTAACTCATCTATCATATCATAACCATGGTGGTCCTATGTGGCTCAGTTGGGTCATGGGTTCCATTCCCACTCTGGACACTTTTACTAAAATGTAAACATTCACTGTTCTCTCCTCCTCTTCCTCCCCTCCTCTCCTCCTCCTTCTCTCCTCATCCTCTCCTCCTCCTCTCATCATCCTCTCCTCCTCCTCTCCTCCTCCTCTCCTCCTCCTCCTTCCTCTCCTCCTTATCTCCTCCTCCTCCCCTCCTTCTATCCTCCTCCTCTCGTCCTCCTCTCCTCCTCATCTCTTCCTCCTCCTCCTCTCCTCCTCCTCCTTCCTCTCCTCCTTATCTCCTCCTCCTCTCTCCGCCTCTCCTCCTCCTCCTTCTCTTCTCCTCCTCCTCTTGTCCTCCTCTCGTCCTCCTCCTTCTCTCCTCAATATCTTTTCCTCCTCCTCTCCTCCTCTCCTCCTCTCCTCCTCACTCCTCCTCATCTCCTCCTCCTCTCCTCCTCTCCTCTTCCTTCTCTACTCCTCCTCTCCTCCTCCTCTTCTCATTCTCCTTTATTCCTTTCATTTCCTTCTCCTCCTTATCTCCTCCTTCTCTATTCCTCCTCCTCTCCTCCACTCCTCCTTCACTTGTCCTACTCTCCTCCTCCTCCTCCTCCTCCTCCTCCTCCTCCTCCTCCTCCTCCTCCTCCTCCTTATCTCATCCTCCACCCCTCCTTCTCTCCTCCTCATCTCCTCCATCGCTCCTCCCCTCCTCTCCTCCTCTCCTCCTTCTCTCCTCCTCCTCTCCTCCTCTCCTCCTCCTCCTCCCCCTCCTTCTAATCCTCCTCCCTCTCGTCTCCCTCCTCCTCCTCTCTTCCTCCTCTCTCCTCCTCATCTCGTCATCCTCTCCTCCTTCCTTTCCTCCTCCCTCCCTTCCTCCTTTCCTCATCCTCCTCCTCCTTCCTTCTCTCCTCCTTCTCTCCTCCTTCTCTCCTCCTTCTCTCCTTCTCCTCCTCTCCTCCTCTACTCCTTCTCTCCTCCTTCTCTCCTCCTCATCCCTCTTTCTTTCCTCCTCACCTCCTCCTTCCTCCACACCTCCCCCCCCTCTTCCCCTTCTCTCTCTCCTCTCCTCCTCCTCTCCTCCCCCTTTCCCCTTTCTTCTCCTTCCCTTTATTCCTTTCCTCCTCCCTCCTTATCTTCTCCTTCTCTAAACCTCCTCTCCTCCTCCTCCCTCCCCTTCTCTCGTCCTACTCTCCTCTTTTTTCCCCTTCCCTTTCCCCCCTCCCCCCTCCTCCTCTCCTCCTCCCTTCCCCTCCTTTTATCCTCTACTCCTTTCTCCTCCTTCCTATTCCTCCCTCTCCTCCTCTCCCCCCCTCCTCCCCCCCCCTCCCCTCCCCTCCTCCTCCCCCTCCTCCCCCCCCCCTCCCTTCTCCTCATTATCTCCTCCCTTTTCTTCCTCCTCCACCCCCCCTTTCTCCTCCCCATTACCTCCCTCTCTCCTCCTCCTCTCCTCCTCCTCCTCCCCCTCTCCTCCTCCCCCCCCCTCCTCCTCTCCCCTCCTTCCCCCCTCCTTCCTCCCCTCCTCCTCCTTCCCCTCTCCTCCTCCTCTCTCCCTCCTCTTCTTCCTCCTCTCCTCCTCATCTCTTCCTCCTCTCCTCCTTCTTTCCTCCTCCTCTCTTCCTCCTTTCCTCATCCTCCTCTCCTCCTTCCTCTCCTCCTTCTCTCCTCCTTCTCTCCTCCTTCTCTCCTCCTCATCCCTCTTTCTTTCCTCCTCACCTCCTCCTTCTCCTCCACATCCTCCTCCTCTCCCCTTCCTTCTCTACTCCTCCTCTCCTCCTCCTCTCCTCCTCTCCTTCCTCTTCTTCTCCTTCTCCTTTATTCCTTTCCTCCTCTCCTCCTTATCTTCTCCTTCTCTAATCCTCCTCTCCTCCTCCTCCACTCCTCCTTCTCTCCTCTTCCTTTCCTCTTCCTCTCCTCCTTCTCTCCTCCTCCTCTCCTCCTCCCTTCCTCCTCTCTTCCTTTCCTCTTCCTTTCCTCCTCCTCTCCTCCTTCTCTCCTCCTCTCCTCCTTCTCTCCTCCTCCATTCCTCCTTCACTCCACCTCCACTCCTACTTCTCTACTCCTACTCTCTTCTTCCTCTCCTTCTCTCCTCCTCCTCTTCTCCTCCACTACTCCTTCTCTCCTCCTCTTCTCCTCCTCCTCTACTCCTCCACTCCTTATTATCTCCTCCTTATCTCTTCCTCCTCTCCTCCTTCTCCTCTCCTCCTCCTCTTCCTCTCCTCCTTCTCTCCTCCTCTCCTCTCCTCTTCCTCTCCTCCTTCTCTCCTCCACCTGTCGTCCTACTCTCCTCCTCATTCTTCTCTCCTTCTCACCTCCTCTGTCTCTCCTCCTCCTCTCCTCCTCCTCTCCTCTGCCTCCTCAACTCCTCCTCTCCTCCTTCTCTAATCCTCCCCCACTCCTCCTCCACTCCTCCTCTCATCCTACACTCCTCTTCCTCTCCTCCTCCTCCTCCTCCTCCTCCTCCTCCTCCTCCTCCTTCCTCCTCCTCCTCCTCTCCTCCTTCTCTCCTCCTCTCCTCTCCTCCTCTCCTCCTCCTCCTCTCATCCTCCTCTCTTCATCCTACTCTCCTCCCCTCCCGCTCCTCTCCTCCTCCCCTCCTCCTCCTCTCCCCCTTTCCTTCCCCTATCTGCCGTTACTATAGTAACCAGACGAGGAGAATGTATTAATCCTAAACGGAGGGCTAACAGAGACCCTGTGTGTGTGTGTGTGTGTGTGTGTGTGTGTGTGTGTGTGTGTGTGTGTGTGTGTTTGTCTGTGTGTGTAACAGAGTCCCCACTGCAAGGACAACTGTCTGAACCCAACCATGCTTGAGATGGATGGAAAACATCTTATACTTTCAACAGATTCAGAAACTGTACAACGTCTCACAAACACACACACACACACACACACACACACACACACACACTCACTCACTCACGTTCAGCCGACTATATCTATGGTGCATTTACAGCTACACCAGTGCAGTGGTTTTTAAGATGGTCCTGAATGGTCCTGGGGATTTGCACATTTTTTGTTTTCTAGAACTACACAGCTGATTCAAATGATCAAAGATTGATGATGAGTTGATTAGTGGAATCAGATGTGCACCCCTTTGGGTTCACTGGACCAGGATTAAGAAACACTGCACTAGGCTGTGAAACCGTTGAGTTGTGAATATCAGACAGAGAAGAGAGTCCATAGTATATACAGATAGTTTCATACAACTGAGGATGTGTATGGGTTATTAAAGGATATCAGAGAAAGGAGACATGACTGAGAAGGCATAGGTTAAAGCCATACTGTACGTGGTGAATTTACAGCTAGATGTACAGTTGAGCTCTGAATACAGCACTGAAGCCTGCCCCCCTGAGATAGTTATATGTTTACGACAGAGACTATCTATGGTCACACTGCATATTATCAGGGGAAAGGAGAGATGACTGTGAAGAGAGCAAATAGCATAAGAAGTCTGCATCTGGTGAGACAGGCTGTTGGGCTGTTAGGAGCTGAAGCGTTAAAAGTTTCATCAATCAGTAACGTTTTGCTACCTGCTCCTACAGAACACAACAGAACAGAGCAGACAGAGGAGTTTCTATAGCAACCTGCAGTCAGAACCCCAACAATGCTTTCTCTTCTGCGCTGTGGTGAGATTCTAATTCCATGGTTCTAATATGGTTCCATGCAGTTATTCTATCAGTGTTGTATGTCAAAATAAAATACTCTGAAGAGTGTCTTATGAAAACAGAATAGAACAGAATGCTTTGATGTACTTTACTTTAGGCCACAGAAGGCTTTATCAGCAGAGAGCAGTGAAGAGGGATGGAGAAGCTTTCTTCTCTGGATGTAGTGGCGTACATAACGAGTCCGTCTGGATGATGCTGCCCCCTCCTGGTCAGTTGGATAATACACTGGAATATTGTTAACGTTACACACACAAAAAACACAGAAAATGTACCTTTCATCAAATGGTATTACACTCTCTCCACTATTGTAACCAAATGATATTACACTCCCTCCACTATTGTAAACTTTATATTGTAACCTTTTTTCAAACAGCTAGTGTGGTACTGAACTGTGGTTGGATGGATCAGTAGATTAGTAGTTTAGTGTAGCACTGAACAGTGTGACGGCTTCCTGAGGAGAGATGGGCCTAAGTAAGCTAACCAGTAATTCACTGTGGTGTAGAGACCCTCTCTAGGGGGATGTAAGGGTGCCACTACAGACAGCACCAACGTGGCCCCTTTTCAACCACGTTCCTTTTCTTTCTTCCATCTCCTTCCCAGAGTCGCCACGGTCAACGTTCATCTGCCAATGTGACTTAAATCATCTTGCCCAACCCTCTGCCTAAAAATACACTGCCTTTGCAAATTCTGTCTTGACTGCTTTCTCCTCCGCCCTCCCCTCCCTCGTCCGCCCTCCCCTCCCTCCTCCGCCCTCCTCTCCCTCCTCCGCCATCCCCTCCCTCCTCCGTCCTCCTCTCCCTCCTCTCGTTCCCTTATTTCTTTCTCATTCATCTGTTCTTGGCCCCGGGGCTATCCCACTACTCTGAGGTCCATCCTCCCAGTCAGTCAATCAGTAGGCCCTGACAATGCGGCATCCTCCTCTCCTCTCCTCTCCTCTCCTCTCCTCTCCTCTCCTCTCCCTCCTCTCCTCTCCTCTCCTCTCCTCTCCTCTCCTCTCCTCTCCTCTCCTCCTCCTCTCCCTCCTCTCCTCTCCTCTCCTCTCCTCTCCTCTCCTCTCCTCTCCTCTCCTCTCCTCTCCCTCTCCTCTCCTCTCCTCTCCTCTCCTCTCCTCTCCTCTCCTCTCCTCTCCTCTCCTCTCCTCTCCTCCCCTCCCTCCCTGTCTTATCTCCTCTGCAAACTGTCATTTGCATTCAATTAAAGCTGAGAGAGAGAGAGAGAGAGAGAGAGAGAGAGAGAGAGAGAGAGAGAGAGAGAGAACGATGCTGGTGCCAGGGCCATAAAGTTCTCATTACACTGCAGCACTATTACTTGAGCCAGTGCATATGTCCTCATCATTCTCACACTCTCTTTATGTCTCTCTATCAATCTCTCTTCATTTTTTCTCTGTCGATCTCTCTTAATGTCTCTCTGTTGATCTCTCTTTATGTGTCTCTCTATCGATCTCTCTGCATGTCTCTCCATCTATCTCTCTTTATGTCTCTCTTTCGATCTCTCTTCATGTCTCTCTATCGATCTCACTTAATGTCCCTCTATCAATCTATCTTTATGTCTCTCTATCAATAATTCTGTATGCCGCTCTATAGATATCTCTTTGTCTCTCTATCGATCTCTCTTTATGTCTCTCTATAGATCTCTCAAAGTCTCTATCGATTTCTCTTTGTCTCTCTATTTTTCTCTCTGTGTCTCTCTATCGATCTCTCTGTATGTCTCTCTATAGATCTCTCTGTATGTCTCTCTTTAGATCTCTCTGTATGTCTCTATCGATCTCTCTGCATGTCTCTCTATCAATCTCTCTCAACCCCTCCCTCTTTCTCTCTCCGTCTCCACCCCTCCCTTTTGCACCCTCCGTCTCCACCTCCTTCCTCTTTCTCTCTCTGCCTCCACCCCTCCCTCTTTCTCTCTCTGTCTCCACCCCTCCCCCTTTCTCTCTCCGTCTCCACCCCTCCCCCTTTCTCTCTCCTTCTCCACCCCTCCCCCTTTCTCTCTCTGTCTCCACCCCTCCCTCTTTCTCTCTCCGTCTCCACCCCTCCCCCTTTCTCTCTCTGTCTCCACCCCTCCCCCTTTCTCTCTCCGTCTCCACCCCTCCCCCTTTCTCTCTCCGTCTCCACCTCCTTCCTCTTTCTCTCTCTGCCTCCACCCCTCCCTTTTCTCTCTGCCTTTCCCTCTATCAAAATAAAAGAAGAAAGACTGCAGATATAAATGGGACACAACAACATGGATGTTGTGAATATCAGACAGCTGCCAGATGGCATCTCAATCCTATTATGAGGAAGTGGATTGCAATAGCGAGATGCTATATGGCTACTTATAGCATTATTTATACAGTGCATTCGGAATGTATTCAGACCACTGACTTTTTCCACATTTTACGTTACAGCCTTTCTCTAAAATTGATTGAATAAAACACAATACCCCATAATGACAAAGCAAAAACAGGTTTTTAGAAATGTTTGCAAATGTAATTAAAGTAAAAAACTGAAATACCTTATTTACATAAGTATTCAGAATGTTTGCTATGAGACTCGAAATTGAGTTCAGGTGCATCCTGTTTCCATTGATCATTCTTGAGATGTTTCTACAACTTGATTGCAGACTTGATTTGGAAAGGCACACACCTGCCTATATAAGGTCCCACAGGTTTACAGTGCATGTCAGAGCAAACACCAAGCCATGAGTTCAAAGGAATTGTCCATAGAGCTCCTAGACAGGATTGTGCATTGAAGGTCCCCAAGAACACAGTGGCCTCCATCGTTCTTAAATGGAAGAAGTTTGGAACCACCAAGACTCTTCCAAACTGAGCAATCAGGGGAGAAGGGCCTTGGTCAGGGAGGTGACCAAGAACCCAATGGTCACTCTGACAGAGCTCCAGAGTTCCTCTGTGGAGATGGGAGAACCTTCCAGAAGGACAACCATCTCTGCAGCACTCCACCAATCACGCCTTTATGGTACAGTGGCCAGACAGAAGCCACTCCTCAGTGAAAGGCACGACAGCCCGCTTGGAGTTTGCCTAAAGGCACCTAAAGGACTCTCAGACCATGAGAAACAAGATTCTCATCATTCAGCGGCAGGGACTGGGATACTAGTCAGGATCAAGGGAAAGATGAACGGAGCAAAGTACAGAGAGATCCTTGATGAAAACCTGCTCCAGCGTGCTCAGGACCTCAGACTGGGGCGAAGGTTCACCTTCCAACAGGACAACGACCCTAAGCACACAACCAAGACAACGCAGGAGTGGCTTCGGGACAAGTCTCTGAATGTCCTTGAGTGGCCCAGCCAGAGCCTGGACTTGAACCCGAGAGAGACCTGAAAATAGCTGTGCAGAGACGCTCCCCATCCAACCTGACAGAGCTTGAGAGAATCTGCAGAGAAAAATGGGAGAAACTCCCCAAATACAGGTGTTCCAAGATTGTAGCCTCGAGGCTGTAATCGCTGCCAAAGGTGCTTCAATAAAGTACTGAGTAAAGGGTCTGAATACTTATGTAAATGTAATATTTCCGTTTTATTGTATTTTTGTATTAGCAAAACATTTTTTAGACCTTTTTTTGCTTTGTCATTATGGGGTATTATGTGTAGATTGATGAGGGAAAAAACCCGATTTAATCTATTTTAAAATAAGGCTGTGACCGAACAAAATGTGTAAAAAGTCATGGGGTCTGAATACTTTCCGAAGGCACTGTACTTTTGACCAGGGCCCTATGCAGGTTGTGTGGGTCCCTATGTGCCATGTAGGATGCAGGATCTGTCTGAGGGGAGTGCTGGCCAGAGGCATTGATAATGCTGAGGCTGAAACTACAAAGCAGCTTCATTACATGTCATCTATCGGTTCAGAGCAAGACGATGCCGGAGCCTTAGGAGCTAGAAGACGTTTGAGTTTTAATGTGTGACAGAGGGAAGAAGAAACAGAATCAGAATCAGAATCAGAAGAAGAAATGAAGAAGAAGAAGAAGAAGATGAAGATGAAGATGAAGATGAAGATGAAGAAGACAATAAAGAAGATTAAGATTAAGATGAAGATTAAGATGAAGATGCATGAGATGAAGAAGAAGAAGAAGAAGAAGATGAAGATGAAGATGAAGATGATGAAGATGAAGATGAAGATGAAGAAGAAGAAGAAGAAGAAGAAGAAGAAGAAGAAGAAGAAGAAGAAGAAGAAGAAGAAGAAGTATAGCTCCAAGCAGCAACGCCGGGGTTCAGCTGTATGCCCACTGTGCCACCATCAGAACACATTGGACACATCACTTTAGGATGAGCTACATCTGTACTCCTGACCACGCTTGGCAAATATCACAACTCTAAAATCAACAAGATCATCCAATATGGTTTTGATGTATTTTGGACTATTTTTTTAAAATGATATTGACAACTTTAAACGTCTTCTTCTCCTGAACAAATGGACCAGTCGGCACCAAATTTGATATATAGCATCTATGGATGCACCTCTTCTTACGCAACATTTCCCAAGACTATAGTCAAACAATATGGCCGCTATGAACCAATGATCTTGCATGTCGTCAAACATAACCATATATTCTATATCCCTGAGCATGTGTGCTAAATTTCATCACTCTGAGTCAAACAGATCAAGAGATATAAACATGTGCAACCCATATAAACATGTACCCATTATAGCGCCACCACGTGGTCGATCTAAATGCGCTTGCATATGTTGAGTCTTGACAGTGTTTTGACGATGTACATCAAGTTTTGTTATGATACGAATAACCATGTCTAATGGCGGCAGGTAGCCTAGCGGTAAAAAATGATGGGCCAGTAACCGAAAGGTTACTGGTTGGAATCACCAAATCTGTAGTTGTTCCCTTGAGCAAGACACTTAACCTATCGTTGTCCATGCACTTTCAACATTTAGATAATAAAGCATTTTCAATTGTTGTTGTAGCGCCACCATGTGGCCAATTGGCATGGGATCGCATGAGTCCTGTGTAGCTCAGTTGGCAGTGCAATGGCGCTTGCCAACGCCAGGGTTGTGGGTTCGATTCCCACAGGGGGAATAAAAATGCATGCACTACTGTAAGTCGCGCTGGATAAGAGCATCTGGTAAATGTAAATTATGATGGGTATGGGCCTTTACCATCATGCCAAGTTGCACCTTCCTAGGTCTTACAATCTGCATGTTAATTTTCCATGACAGAATAATAATCAAATACAAATACAAAACAAATACCAGCTGAACCCCTAACTACAAAACAGTGCACTCATAGTACCACATGAGATGCGCCATGGAAGTCAAACTCTTTTTTTTCCTTTGTAATATTTATTTTTAAAAATGGGTAAGCAAGCAGTTCTTGTGCCCTGTGATTTGAATACCAAAAACTGTGTAAAACAGTAACATTATACAACTTTTTCCCCATTATATCTCTAAAACATTTGTTTGTTTGAGTGACATATCAAAAGATTCCAAAGAAACAAAAAAAAAGTGCCTTCAGAAAGTATTCATACCCCTTGACTTATTCCACATTTTGTTGTGTTACAGCCTGAATTATATATATATATTCTTACAAATCTACACACAATACCCCATAATGAAAATGTATTGAAAAGGAAATACAAAAATAGCTCATTTACATAAGTATGCACACCCCCCTTTGCTATGACACTCCAAATTGAGCTTAGGTGCATCCAATTTGATTTGATCATCTTTGAGATGTCACTCCAACTTGACTGGAGTCCACCTGTAGCCAATTCAATTCTTTGGACATGATTTAGAAAGTAACACATCTGTCTATGCAAGGTCCCACAGTTGACAGCGCATGTCAGAGCAGAAACTACATGTATATTATGAAGTCCAAGGAACTTGTCCATAGATCTCTGAGAGAGAATTGTGATGAGGCATATATCTGGGGAAGGGTATAAAATAATTTTTCAGAGTGTTGAAAGTTTCCAAGAGCACAGTTGTCTCCAACATTGGGAGTCCGACCAAACTGAGTAACCGGGCAAGAAGGACCTTGGTCAGGGAGGTGACCAAGAACCCATTGACCACTCTGACAGAGCTATAGAGATTCCTTGGCTGAGATGGGAGAACCTGCCAGAAGGACAACAATCTCTACAGCACTTCACCAATCTGGGCTTTATGGGAGAGTGGCCAGACGGAAGCCACACCTGAGAAAAAGGCACATGACAGCGTGCCTGGAGTTCGCAAAAAGGCATGTGAAAGACTCTGAGCGCATAAGGCAAAAGATTATGTGGTCTGATGAGACAAAAATGTAACTCTTTGGCCTGAATGCAAAGCGCTATGTCTGGAAAAAACCAGGCACAGCTCATCACCCGTCTAACACCATCCCTACTGTGAAGCATGGGGGTGGCAGCATCATGCTATGGGGATTATTTTCAGCGGCAGGGACTGGGAGATTGGTAAGGATAGAGGGAACAATGAATGGAGCCAAATACAGGACAATCCTTGATGAGAACCTGCTTCAGAGTGCAAATGATTTTAAACTGAGGCAAAGATTTACGTTCCAACAGGACAATGACCCCAAGCATACAGCCAAAGCAACGCTGGAATGGCTTCAGAACAAGAATGTGAAAGTCCTTGAGTAGCCCAGCCAAAGCCCAGACTTGAATCCCATTGAGAATCTGTGGAAAGACTTGAAGATTGCTGTTCACCTCCGCTACCCATCTAACTTAACAGAGCTTGAGAAAATCTGCAAGGAAGAATGGGAGAAAATCTCCAAATCCAGATGTACAAAGCTGATACAGACATACACAAGACGACTCAAAGCTGTAATCGCCGCCAAAGATGCCTCTACAAAGTAGTGACTCAAGGGTGTGAATACTTATGTAAATGATATATAGTTCTGTATTTCATTTTCAATACATTTGCAAACATTTCTAAAAACATGTTTTCACTTTGTCATTATGGGGTATTGTGTGTAGATGGGTGAGAAAAAAAATTGTAGTCCCCTGTAGCTCAGTTGGTAGAGCATGGCGCTTGCAACGCCAGGGTTGTGGGTTCGTTTCCCACGGGGGGCCAGTATGAAAAATGTATGCACTCACTCTGGATAAGAGCGTCTGCTAAATGACTTAAATGTATGAGTACTTTCTGAAGACACTGTACATTTGTGTGTCTCAAATGGCATTGTATTCCCGACATAGTGCAATATGTCAAAACCCTCGTCAAAAGTAGTGCACTATAAAGGGAATAGGGTGTCATTCTCTGGTCTAAAGTAGTGCACTATAAAGGGAATAGGGTGCCATTCTCTGGTCTAAAGTAGTGCACTACATAGAGAATAGGGTGTCATTTAAGACGCACGCCTTTGTCCTTTTCACACTTTTTCATCTTTAAGAAATAAGACCACAAAACATTTCTACTAGGATGTAAACATATACATCAATCTCCAGTGTTAAAACAAGCTGTTAAAATAATGCCACACATTGTTTAAGTTGTACAAACTTCAGTGAAGATGAAGCAGTGATAGAGAGAGAGAGTGGAGACCAGTATACATCAAGGCTCTCCAACCCTTTCTAGAGAGCTACCGTCCTGTAGGTTTTCATGCCAACCCTAATCTAAAACACCTTGATTCTAATAATTAGTTGGTTGATAAGCAGATAAACTGAATCAGGTTGGTTATTACTGGGGACAGTAGCCCTCCAGGAACAGGGTTGGAGAACCCTGGTGGACCAAGCAGTGCCCCACCAGGAACAGGGTTGGAGAACCCTGGTGGACCAAGCAACGCTCCTCCGGGAGCAGGGTTGGAGAACCCTGGTGGACCAAGCAACGCTCCTCCAGGAACAGGGTTGGAGAACCCTGGTGGACCAAGCAACGCTCCTCCAGGAACAGGGTTGGAGAACCCTGGTGGACCAAGAACCGCTCCTCCAGGAACAGGTTGGAGAACCCTGGTGGACCAAGAACCGCTCCTCCAGGAACAGGTTTGGAGAACCCTGGTGGACCAAGAACCGCTCCTCCAGGAACAGGGTTGGAGAACCCTGGTGGACCAAGCAACGCTCTTCCTGGTTGTGCAGCTACACTGCAGGCTTTTGCTCTAACAAACATGATTCAGCTGAACCAATCACAATCCTGATGATTAGTAGAATGAAGTGTGACTCAGCCAATCAAGGTCCTGATGAGCAGCAGCTGATTTGTTCAAATCAGGTGTGTTAGCGCAGGGCTGGAGAAAAAGCCTGCACTGAACGCTCTCCAATAGCTCTCCAGGAAGTGGAATGGTCACGCCGCAGTAGACACGACCAATTAGCAGCTAGCGGCCACAAAGAGCTGATTGGACAAGGCAGAGGGGGCGGGGCGACTGTGGATGAGACCAGCTCATTCCGACCCCCTACTTAAGGCCATAACCAGCTAGCATCACATCACTGGGTGAGAATCCTCCTCGATGACACCTTTAACCTTTAACCTTTAACCTCGCCAGCCCATGGTTGAGGACAAGCACCTCCTAATGCATCATTTCATGATTCAAGTCAGCACCTCTACTCCTTTGGTTTGAGGAAGATCAATACCGGCACGAAGACAACCACCCACATGCTCAAACAGACACACAGGTTGGGTAACAGGTGCACTAGCATTGGGATAGAGATAGTTCCTGTATTCTGACAATCAATGAGGAGGAGGAGGAAGAGGAGGAGGACGATGAGGGGGGAGGGACGGATGGTTTTAGCTGTCTGTCTCTCTATCGATCTGGACTCTTTGAGCCGAACGGAGCCGAGCATAACCGAAAAAATGATGAGACGCGCATCGTCTGTCAGTTTGGATTAAACTCAGTCTAATCGATGTGAAATGACTGAGGAGAAAGAAGACGTCATGGGTGTCACTGACACTGAAACTAACTCTGCCTGCGAGTCAATCAGAGATGCGCCCTACTGCCTCTTTAAGGAGCTTTCAACCAGGGCTGGAGCACAGCGCCCTACTGCCTCCTTAAGGAGCTTTCAACCAGGGCTGGAGCACAGCGCCCTACTGCCTCCTGGGAAGGGAAGGGTTGCAAAATTCCCGGGAATCCTTGAATCCCGGAATCAGGGGGGGAAGCAGGGAGCAAATCCTCCAACCAGAATTTCTGGAAAACCCAAGAACTTTGGGAAAGTTTATATAATTTTGCAACCCTCTGAAGGTGGTTCTCTCTATAAGTTTATAACAACCCTGGGAAGGAGATTCTCTCTAAACACACAAAACACTTCAGCATGGTCCCAGCAGTAATGCTGTACACTGACTGGACAAAACATTAAGAACCCTTTCCTTGACACAGACTGACCAGGTGAATCCAGGTGAAAGCTATGATCCCTTATTGATGTCACTTATTAAATCCACTTCAAGCAGCGTAGATGAAGGAGAGGAGACAGGTTAAAGAAGGATTTTTAAGCCTTGAGACAATTGAGACATGGATTGTGTATGTGTGCCATTCAGATGGTGAATGGGCAAGACAAAAAAAATGTAAGTGCCTTTGAACGGGGTATGTTAGTAGGTGCTGCTGGGTTTTTCACGCTCAACAGTTTCCCGTGTGCATCAAGAATGGTCCACCACCCAAAGGACATCCAGCCAACTTGACACAACTGTGGGGAAGCATTGGAGTCAACACGCTTTCGACACCCTGTAGAGTCCACGCCCCCGACGAATCGAGTCTGTTCTGATGGCAAAAGAGGGGTGCAACTCAATATTAGGAAGGTGTTCCTAATGTCTTGTATACTCCGTGCAATGTGTTAGATAAAGACCTACAGTTTACAGCACATTGACAGCATCATAAGAGTACAGCAAAACACTATTGTCACGAATACTGGCAAGATATCATGACGATCTCAATCAATAAACTTGACATTCTTCTAATCGTTAAAAAAATTATCTCTTTAGTCATAATGTTAACGTAGAAGATGTGTTAATAAAGTTTGTGCAAAAAAAAGAAGCAAGACTAATAATTATGTGATAACTTCTTTCTCTTTTTTTTTTTAACAAAATCAAACTGTCCTTTATTCTCTTCTGTTTGTTTGTTGTTTGTGGTTTGTGGTTTGTTGTTGTTGTTGTTGTTGTTGTGGTTGTTGTTGTTGTTGTCTTCATTGTGGTTGTGGTTGGGGCCAGACAGACAGACAGAGGTCGGACTAGAGGAGCATTAGAAGTGGGTCTCCTTCTCTGTGATGGTAGAGATCTTTGCAGCTTTCTTTGACTCTTTGCTGGGCTTGGGTCTGATGGTGAAGGGGCTCATACCAGCCAGTTTACCTCTCATCACCAGATCTGGACTGGGGGTGGTCAGGAAAGTCATCCTCTGTAGAGGAGGGAGAGGGAGAGGAGGACAGGAAGAGAGGAGAGGAGAGATTGGAGGGAAAGAGGATAGGTTACCCTTGCAGTATTTCATCCAGGGGTTACATTTCAATTTCCAGTGAATTCAGAAAGTAAAACTACATTCAAATTCCAAATTGTCCTCAATGAAAAGCATTGAAGAGAATTGGAATGTCAATGTAGATGCTAAGCTACAGGACTGTTTTGCTAGCACAGACTGGAACATGTTCCGGGATTCTTCAGACAGCATTGAGGAGTACACCACATCAGTCACTGGCTTCATCAATAAGTGCATCGATGATGTCGTCCCCACAGTGACCGTACGTACATACCCCAACCAGAAGCCATGGATTACAGGAAACATCCGCACTGAGCTAAAGGGTAGAGCTGCCGCTTTCAAGGAACGGGACTCTAACCCGGACGCTTATAAGAAATCCCGCTATGCCCTCCGACGAACCATCAAACAGGCAAAGAGTCAATACAGGGCTAAGATTGAATCGTACTACACTGGCTCTGATGCTCGTCGGATGTGGCAGGGCTTGAAAACTATTACAGACTACAAAGGGAAGCACAGCCGCGAGCTGCCCAGTGACACAAGCCTACCAGACGAGCTAAACCACTTCTATGCTCGCTTCGAGGCAAGCAACACTGAAGCATGCATGAGAGCACCAGCTGTTCCGGATTACTATGTGATCACGCTCTCCGTAGCCGATGTGAGTAAGACTTTTAAGCAGGTCAACATTCACAAGGCCGCAGGGCCAGACGGATTACCAGGACGTGTACTCCGAGCATGTGCTGACCAACTGGCAAGCGTCTTCACTGACATTTTCAACATATCCCTGACTGAGTCTGTAATACCAACATGTTTCAAGCAGACCACCATAGTCCCCGTGCCCAAGGACTCTAAGATAACCTGCCTAAATGACTACCGACCCGTAGCACTGACGTCTGTAGCCATGAAGTGCTTTGAAAGGCTGGTCATGGCTCACATCAACAGCATTATCCCAGAAACCCTAGACCCACTCCAATTTGCATACCGCCCCAACAGATCCACAGATGATGCAATCTCTATTGCACTCCACACTGCCCTTTCCTACCTGGACAAGAGGAACACCTACGTGAGAATGCTATTCATTGACTACAGCTCAGCATTCAACACCATAGTGCCCTCTAAGCTCATCACTAAGCTAAGGATCCTGGGACTAAACACCTCCCTCTGCAACTGGATCCTGGACTTCCTGACGGGCCGCCCCCAGGTGGAAAGGGTAGGTAACAACACATCTGCCACACTGATCCTCAACACGGGGGCCCCTCAGGGGTGCATGCTCAGTCCCCTCCTGTACTCTCTGTTCACCCATGACTGCATGGCCAAGCACGACTCCAACACCATCATTAAGTTAAGAGACCTGGCCAATTAAGAGACCTGGCCGTGTGGTGCCAGGACAACAACCTCTCCCTCAACGTGACCAAGACAAAGGAGATGATTGTGGACTACAGGAAAAAAAAGAGGACTGAGCACGCCCCCATTCTCATCGACGGGGCTGTAGTGGAACAGGTTGAGAGCTTCAAGTTCCTTGGTGTCCACATCACCAATGAACTATCATGGTCCAAACACACCAAGACAGTCGTGAAGAGGGCACGACAAAGCCTATTCCCCCTCAGGAGACTGAAAAGATTTGGCATGGGTCCTCAGATCCTCAAAATATTCTACAGCTGCACCATCGAGAGCATCCTGACTGGTTGCATCACCGCCTGGTATGGCAACTGCTTGGCCTCCGACCGCAAGGCACTACAGAGGGTTGTGCGTACGGCCCAGTACATCACTGGGGCCAAGCTTCCTGCCACCCAGGACCTCTATACCAGGCGGTGTCAGAGGAAGGCCCTCAAAATTGTCAAAGACTCCAGCCACCCTAGTCATAGACTGTTCTCCCTGCTACCGCACGGCAAGCGGTACCGGAGTGCCAAGTCTAGGTCCAAAAGACTTCTCAACAGCTTCTACCCCCAAGCCATAAGACTCCTGAACAGCTAATCATGGCTACCCGGACTATTTGCACTGCCCCCCCCACCCCATCCTTTTTACGCTGCTGCTACTCTGTTAATTATTTATGCATAGTCACTTTAACTCTACCCACATGTACATATTACTTCAACTATCTCAACTAGCCGGTGCCCCCGCACATTGACTCTGCACCGGTACCCCCCTGTATATATAGCCTCCCTACTGTTATTTTATTTTACTTCTGCTCTTTTTTTCTCAACACTTTTTTTGTTAAAAATAAATGCACTGTTGGTTAAGGGCTGTAAGTAAGCATTTCACTGTAATGTCTGCACCTGTTGTATTCGGCGCATGTGACCAATACAATTTGATTTGATTTGATTTGATTTGATTTGATCTGAGGTCAGGTTTGTAATGTCCTCTCTAACGGTTTGGGTTTAAGATTTTGGGGAGGTTGCACTGACAGAAGGGCCCTGTCCAGAAACAACCCCTAGTCCATCTACCATCTAGGTGGAGATCTGAGAGTATTAGAAACAACCCCTAGTCCATCTACCATCTAGGTGGAGATCTGAGAGTATTAGAAACAACCCCTAGTCCATCTACCATCTAGGTGGAGATCTGAGAGTATTAGAAACAACCCCTAGTCCATCTACCATCTAGGTGGAGATCTGAGAGTATTAGACAGGCGTAAGTAATACAGCAAACATCACCTTGCAAGATCAACATGGAACTACTATCATATTTCCTTAAACATATCAAATCCTCTCAGATCTTTACCAGCGGTTGTTTTTGGACAAGGCCATAGATATGTGCCTAAAGGCAACTTCTATCCCGGAGCTGTTTATGTCACTTCCTCCTGATCGCTCCGACGACCTCGACAGGAGGCCAAGACGCCACACGACAGACGCCACACTCCACACAACAGCTAGGACCCGGGTTCTGAGTTCACGTGCAAGATGACATCGTCAAAGCACAACACTGAACAATGTCACAAATGTCAACCTTCCTTTTAGTAACACGGGGTCAGGCAGGAGTTCAAAGAGTCCACACGTTCTTTCTTGAGACATTTGGCCCTGTCCCTGTGTGTGTGTGTGTGTCCCGTAACCCTGAGTACTGTTGTCAGATTCAGCCAGTCACATATGGTTTATATCTGAGCCCTCATTATAATGCTATCTCCAAAGATGTGAGCGTTACGGACGTCACGCTGCTTGCTTAGCGAGTACCACTTCCTCCTTGTTCGGCTCATGCCTGGCTCGAACCAAGGACCTCTGCTTCGCTAACACACGTGACCAGACATGTATGCAGCGTTACACACGTGACCAGACATGTATGCAGCGTTACACACGTGACCAGACATGTATGCAGCGTACACACGTGACCAGACATGTATGCAGCGTTACAGCAAAGAGAATGACTTGCCTAAACGATTTAAAGAAATATGACCCAGAGATTAAGAAAATAAGAATAAATATTATATTACCTGAAATGCCTTATTTTGTTTATGATTTATACAGTTTCACAAACCGTCGTGGGCTGTTTTAAACTAATCCCGGGTCGCTAATTATTGATTTGATAAAAAAACAACGTTGTTCAGTCATGTTACCTATCTAGCTAACAACCCGCTAACTTGACATTAGGTTTTAGGTACATTTTTGATTGGCCCAGGAAGACAAGTGTCTGCTACTCATGAGATGTGATTCAAAAGGTAGGATTCATATTTGACTAAAGGAAGACTAAACTATTTCAAAATATCGATCTCTTTCTGGTGCTCCTTAAATTCTGTTTGGTGCCCAACGTTTTAAACGTTGGGAGCAGTGTGTTTGTGGTGTGTGAGGAAGGGAGGGGAGAGTGTGTCTGTGTTAACTGAAGAGCATAGAAGGTTTCATGCAGTCTTTTCCCCTTACTGACACAATGACATGCAGATCATGTATATTTCTTCCTCCTATTCCTCCAGCCAAATCACAGGTAGTCCTTGTGCAAATATGAGCAAATCAGCCATTCTATGCAGTATTCCATTATACACTGAACAGTGTAAAGTTAAATTCAATGTGTTGTATTGAGTGGAAGTGTGAATTTCAGTGACAGGTTATTGGAGAATGTTTAGAAAACGGGACAGAGTGAACAGGATGCTAGGCCACTGAATTGTTTTCCACCGTGGTATCGCGATACTACTCGGTATCGCGATACTACTAGTATTGTGATACTTGGCCTGGTATCGCATAGTTTGTAAAATGTTGGTATCGTGACAACACTACCACCTATTGAGATGTGCCTCTTGTTAAGTAAATCAGGTGGTAAATGAGCTGAAAGAGAGACTGGAGTTAGGACTATCAGTCTGACCTCTGAGAAGGTTGATTGGTTGATTGCATGATTGATTGATAATGTATACGTGACATTAGTAGTAAGGTTAAGGTAACCTCTGAGAAGGTTCCGGGTGTTTTCCAGAGCTGTATGATGACTCCCAGGGGGATGCAGACCATGGAGGACAGGGCCATCATCCAGCCTATACCATAGCCCCAGTCTGGGTAGATATACACGTTGTTGTACTTCAGAGGCTTGTACTTAATCAGGAAGAACAGGAAGATACCCTGGACGAGGGGACGGGAGTGGAGGGAAGGGGAGGGGACAGAGGGAGGGGAGGGAGGGGAGGGGAGGGGAGGGGAGAGGAGAGGAGAGGAGAGGAGAGGAGAGGAGAGGAGAGGAGAGGAGAGGAGAGGGAGGAGAGGAGAGGAGAGGAGAGGAGAGGAGAGGAGAGGAGAGGAGAGGAGAAAAAGAAAAGTAAGATATTTAAACATTTAAACACAGGGAATGAAACAATTGAAAGATTGATTGATTGGTTGATCTAGTGTTCTGAACTCACAGCACAGATGCCCGGGGTTAGCAGCATCCAGCACCATTTGATGAAGATGGCAGGCCGGTATCCAATCATATCCTCGATGTTCATATAGAACCTGTCACTACCTGGAACACACATAGACAGACAGGAGGAAACAGTAAGGCTGCAAAATGACAGATATCGATATGATACGTCTATGGTATTAACACAACAACTAAAACCTTCTCTGTAGCTACAGGATCTACAGCGAAGGTCTGTCTTCTGTACTCCAGTCTCTATTCTACTGTAGGCCGACTGTAAATACTCAAGATACTCTGACGCCCTCTATCCCTTTCACGTCTATCAAATACCTATTGTCCTTATAACTAAAATGGTAAAAGGATACGTGGAGAGAAGTATGCTGTACTCAAGTCTACTGTAAACTATGTGAGTGAGTGCTAGTGGCGTTTTTCTGACTGGGAATTAAGACACTCTGAATGTGTGCGTCCGAAACGAAGATGATATGTCTTTAATTTACCCACTGTATCCTTACACCTCTGTCAAAGAGCCATTGTCATATACAGTAGAGTATAACTATAAGGTAAACGGGTTAGTGGGGAGAAGTATAGAAGGATAGAGAAATATACATTTACATTTTGACATTTTATGTCATTTCAGCAGACGCTCTTATCCAGAGCGACTTACAGTTAGTGAGTGTATACATAAAAAAAATTTCATTCCTGGCATCCCCGTGGGAATCGAACACACAACCCTGCCGTTGCAAACGCCACGCTCTACCAACTGAGCTACATCCCTGCCGGCCATTCCCTCCCCTACCCTGGACGACGCTGGGCCAATTGTGCGCCGCCCCATGGGTAGATAGAGGTATTTCTTACTGTATACCCAGCCAATGCATTTTGACAGGTTAGATTAACAAAAATATAAATGAAACATGCAACAATTTTCAAAGTTTTTACAGTTTATATAAGGAAATCAGTCAATTGAAATATATTAATTAGGCCCTAATCTATGGATTTCACGACTGGGAATACAGATATGCATCTGTTGGTCACATATACCTACAAAATAAAAGTAGGGGAGTGGATCAGAAAACTAGTCAGTATCTGGTGTGACCACCATTTGCCTCATGCAGCGCGACACATCTCCTTCACATAGAGTTGATCAGGCTGTTGATTGTGACCTGTGGAATGTTGTCCCACAGCTCTTCAATGGCTGCGAAGTTGCTTGATATTCGCGGGAACTGGAACACGCAGTCGTACACGTCGATCCAGAGCATCCCAAACATGCTCAAAGGGATGTCTGGTGAGTATGCAGGCCATGGAAGAACTGGGACATTTTCAGCTTCCAGGAATTGTGTACAGATCCTTGCGACATGGGGCCGTGCATTATCATGCTGAAACGTGAGGTAATGGCAGCGGGTGAATGGCACGACAATGGGCCTCAGGATTTTGTCATGGTATCTCTGTGCATTCAAATTGCCATCGATAAAATGCAATTGTGTTCGTTGTCCGTAGCTTATGCTTGCCCATACCATAACCCCACCGCCACCATGGGGCACTCTGTTCACAACGTTGACATCAGCAAACCTGTCACGATCGTTATAGGAACCGGACCAAGGCGCAGCGTGATAGGCGTACATCTTTTAATGAGTACTTTACACCAACAACAAAACAACAACAAAACGATACGTGAAGTCTAAAGGTTCACCAACACAAACCTATACAGAACAAGATCCCACAATCAACTGTGCAAAACAGGCTGCCTAAGTATGAGAATCAGCTGCCTCTGATTGGGAACCACCCTGGCCAACATAGATCTACACGAACTAGAACAAAAACATAGAAAATACAACATAGACAATCCACACCCTGGCTCAACATATAAGAGTCCCCAGAGCCAGGGCGTGACAAAACCGCTCGCCCACACGACGCCATACACCGGTCTGAGGTTGTGAGGCCGGCTGGACGTACTGCCAAATTCTCTAAAACGACGTTGGAGGCAGATGTCTCAAAACTTCAGACATTGTGTTGTGTAACAAAACTGCACATTTTAGAGTGGCTTTTTATTGTCCCCAGCACACGGTGTTGCGCCTGTGTAATGATCATGTTGTTTAATCAGCTTCTTGATATGCCACACCTGTCAGGTGGATGGATTATCTGGGGCAAAGAAGAAATGCTCACTAACAGGGATGTAGCAAATTTGTGCACAAGATTTGAGAGAAATAAGCTTTTTGTGCATATGGAACATTTCTGGGATCTTTTATTTCAGCTCATGAAACATGGGACCAACACATTATATGGTGTGTTTATATTTTTGTTCAGTATATTAAGAT
Source organism: Coregonus sp. 'balchen' (assembly GCA_902810595.1). Taxonomy (NCBI): domain Eukaryota; kingdom Metazoa; phylum Chordata; class Actinopteri; order Salmoniformes; family Salmonidae; genus Coregonus; species Coregonus sp. 'balchen'. The sequence continues at coordinate 59,449,845 of LR778264.1, read as the reverse complement.
ACCTATATACACTGAGTGTACAAAACATTAAGAACACCTTCCTAATATTGAGTTGTACCAACCCCCCATCTCCCCCCCCCCCCCCTCCAATCTTTGCCCTCAGAACAGCCTCAATTCGTCGGGGCATGGACTCTACAAGTTGTCTAGTGTTCCACAGGGATGCTGGCCGTGTTGACTCCGACGCTTCCCACAGTTGTGTCAGGTTGGCTGGATGTCCTTTGGGTCATGGACCATTCTAGTTACACACAGGAAAACTGTTGAGCGTGAAAAACCCAGCAGCGTTGCAGTTTTTGACACAAACCGGTGCACCTGGCACCTACTACCATAATCCGTTCAATCCATGTCTCAAGGCTTAAAAAATATTATTTAACCTGCCTCCTCCCCTTAATCTACACTGATTGAAGTGGATTTAACAATTGACAACAATAAGGGATCGTAGCTTTCACCTGGATTCACCTGGTCAGTCTATGTCATGGAAAGAGCAGGTGTCCTTAATGTTTTGTCCACTGAGTGTATATCCAATAGAAAGACTTATATACAGTATTTTGTTCATTAACATCTTTGTGTTATCGTTAATAAAAGAATGATAAAAAATATATATAGTATGAGAGAGAGAGAGAGAGAGAGAGAGAGAGAGAGAGAGAGAGAGAGAGACAGAGAGAGAGAGAGAGAGAGAGAGAGAGAGAGAGAGAGAGAGAGAGAGAGAGAGAGAGAGAGGGAATACTAGAGACTTACCGTATACCCAGCCGATACATATTGACTCGAAGATGGCCACAAACAGCAGGCACATTCCGCTGGCCGCGTACGAGTCAAACAGCTGGAACACGTACATTCCACCCTGACGACATCATCACATGATCAGATAAAACAGTTTGACTTGAACTGAGAATGGTTCCAGTGGGAGACTTGGCTTCAGTGACTGGCTTCTGTGCTATATAATCTGAACCAGTGTCAATGTGGGTCAGCCATTTAGAGGTGAGTCCATTTTGAACGATGGCATAATTAAAAGGTCAGCTACACGTGAGATTTATCCATGCCTGGCTTTACAGAAGAACTGAGCAGAAAGAGCTTTTAGCAGGATGAAAGCATTCAGTGTCACAGCGTTCAACACTATTTTTGACCCATTTCTGAACAGCCTTAAAATCAGGCTGTGAAGCGAAGTGGTGGCTCCCTATATAAAACATTCATTTTGAAATAGGCAAGGGTGCCCAGTAATACGAGTCTTAAAGATAATTCAAGTCAATGTTCTGTGGTGTGTGGACTAGTGGCCATATTGACCTATGGGAGTGAAGTAGGAAGTACAAGCAGGAAGTACTATGGTCTTACCTCTGTCAACATGATGAGCCCCAGGAAGAAGGAGCATATAGACAAGCCCAGGATGAGCATCTCTCGACGGTAGCCTCTCCTGAAGGTCTCTGGGTACATGTCTATTACCGCCGTCACCAGGCTTTCTACACACACAAACTACACAACACAACATTACTATTTCTCTCTCTCTTTCTCTCTCTCTCTCTCTCTCTCTCTCTCTCTCTCTCCCTCCTCCCTCCCTCCCTCCCTCCCCCTCCCTCCCTCCCACCTCCTCCCTCCCTCCCCCTCTCCTCCCGTCTCCTCCCCTCCCTCCCTCCCTCCCTCCCCTCCCTCCCCTCCCTCCCTCCCTCCTCCCTCCCTCCCTCCCTCCTCCCCTCCCTCCCTCCCTCCTCCCTCCCTCCCTCCCTCCCCTCCCTCCCTCCTTCCCTCCCTTCACCCTGTCCCTCCTCTCCCTCCCTCCCTCCCTCCCTCCCTCCCTCCCTCCCTCCCCTCCTTCCCTCCCTCCCCCTGTCCCTCCCCCACCCCCTCCCTCCCGTGTCCTAACCTGGCTGTCCAGCCCCAGGAAGATGAGCATCATGAAGAAGAGGCACGCCCACAGAGGAGACAGAGGCATCATGGTCACAGCTTTAGGGTACGCTATGAAGGCTAAGCCCGGGCCTGGTGTAAACAACAACAACAACAACAACAACATTAGCAACAACAACACACAGCTTTGCGGGTAGACTACGAAGGTTAAGCCTTTGATAGATACTGCTGGCTGTGTCTATATGGCGTCAACAAACTCAATGTGATCAAGGACATTCAGAGATTCAGAAGAACATATTACACATGTCAGCAATTTGCTATTTAAAAAACCAAACTGACATCTACAGTACGTATATACATGCAAATAATCACAAATCTGCAGGCAAACAGTAGAGTCCTCTGTGAGCTAAACTGTCTGCCCTTTTACTGCCTCCTATCTCCTGCCAGACTCCTGCCAGACTCCCCCACTTCAAAACACCGCCTATGTCTCTGTCATGCTCCACACAGCTAAATCATTCATGTTGGACTTGAATAAGACATAGAACAGTAGTGGTTCTACTACAATGCTTTCTGAGAGGAGGACAGCCAAAGTTACATCATCACCATCCATCATGTTTCACATTCTAGAAGGCTGGGTTTGTTCATTCCGGTTCCAAACCCAGGCATACAGAAGGCTGGGTTTGTCAGTAGAACCACAAACTGGCATGCAGCTCAACTCAATAGTCCTTAAACAAAGGTCTCTTGGTGCAGGGTTGGAAAGAAATGGAAAAACCTGCACTCATTGGAAACACAGTCTTAAGAAGTTTTAATTTCTCAAATGGACGCTTTTCGGCAACAGCCTTCACCCTTTATTTGACATTGGCTGGTGCTAAAGAGAACAAGATTATCCTTTTTACCAGACTCTGCCACGGCCTCGATGGGCACACCCTGTTCTAACGCCATGAAGCCAAGCACAGAGAAGATGGCGAAGCCCGCCACGAAGCTGGTTCCACTATTCAGACAGCACAGCATGATGCAGTCCCTGTGGAACAGACAGACAGACAGACAGACAGACAGACAGACAGACAGACAGACAGACAGACAGACAGACAGACAGACAGACAGACAGACAGACAGAGCGAGAGAGAGAGACAGAGAGAGACAGAGAGAGAGAGACAGACAGACAGAATATTAATTTGATCACTCTGTTGTTTTCCTGCACCACAGGATTAACATAAATTCACTGAAAACACGCACTAACACACGGTTATATAATAATAGTATTGCATTTTTCATGTAGCCCTAATTTTGACCAGCTAAGAGCTTAACCACCGATCATGCAACATTACATCAGCAGAACAGTGTGAATGGACTCAAATCCTATTGCTGCAGGATTACTTTGCTGTGACAAAACTGGCCAAATTAAGAAAGTACATCTACACCATGAAACAATCCCTGGAACACGCATTTACTAATGCAGTCTCTGGAATAAACATTTACATTTTAGTCATTTAGCAGACGCTCTTATCTATCCAGAGCGACTTACAGTTAGTGAGTGCATACAATGTTTAATTACATACAGGGCCTTCAGAAAGTATTCACACCCCTTGACTTTTTCCACATTTTGTTTTATTACAGCCTGAATTTAAAATGGATTACATTTTGATTTTGTGTCACTGGCCTCCACACAATACCCCATAATGTCAAAGTTGAATTATGCTTTTAGAATTTCTACTAATTAATTAAAAATGAAAAGTTGACATTTCTGGAGTCGTTAAGTATTCAGCCCACTTGTTAAGGCAAGTCTAAATAAGTTCAGGAGTAAACATTTGCTTAACAAAGTCACATATATTTGTATGGACTTTTGTGAATGACCACCTCATCTCTGTACCCCACACATACAATTTATCTGCAAGGTCCCTCCAGTCGAGCAGTGAATTTCAAACACTGATTCAACCACAAAGACAAGGGAGGTTTTCCAATGCCTCGCAAAGAAGGGCACCGATTGGTAGATGGGTAAAAAAAAAAACACTGAATATCCCTTTGAGCATGGTGAAGTTATTAAATACACTTTGGATGGTGTATCAGGACACCCATTCACTACAAAGATACAGGCGTCCTTCCTAACTCAGTTGCCGGAGAGGAAGGAAACCGCTCAGGGATTTCACCAAAATTTAAAAAAGCAGATATTGAATATCCCTTTGAAGTTATTATTATATTATTATTATCAAAACATGCTTTCTGTTTAAAATAAGGCACTAAAGTAAAACTGCAAATAATGTGGCAAAGAAATTAACTTTATGTCCTGAATACAAAGCGTTATGTTGGGGGCAAATACAACGAATCACTGAGTACCACCTTTCATATTTTCAAGTATGGTGGGGTATGTTATGGGTATGCTTGTCATCGGCAAGGACTAAGGAGTTTTTTAGGATAAAAAATAAACGGAATGGAGCTAAGCACAGGCAAAATCCTAGAGGAAGACCTGGTTCAGTCTGCTTTCCACCAGACACTGAGAGATGAATTCACCTTTCAGCAGGACAATAACCTAAAACACAAGGCCAAATATACACTGGAGTAGCTTATCAAGACAACATTGAATGTTCCTGAGTGACCTACTTACAGTTTTAATTTAAAATCGGCTTGAAAATCTATGGGAAGAGTTGAAAATGGCTGTCTAGCAATGATCAACAAACAACTTAACTGAGCGCGAATAATTGTTATCATAAAAATTTGCTAATATTGTACAATCCAGCAGTGCAAAGCCCTTAGAGACTTACCCAGACAGACTCACAGCTGTAATCACTGCCAAAGGTGTTTCTAACGTATTGAAATCAGGTGTTTGAATACTTATGTAAATGAAATATCTTAACGTTATATATATTTTTTAATGTTATATTTTTTCTTCACTTCGACATTACAGAGTATTTCGTATAGATCCTTGACTAAAAATTACAATTCAATCAATTTTAATCCCACCTTGTAACACAACAAAATGTGGAAATAGTCAAAGGGTGTGAATACTTTCTGAAGGCACTGTAGATAAGTAGTATAGTATTGATCAGGGGCAGTTCCAGTTTAACCATTCAGTCCTAACACTTACTGGAAGCAGTAGGCGGTAGCTGTGTCGTCTAACCAGTAGTATTGTCAGTCTAACCAGTAGTATTGTCAGTCTAACCAGTAGTATTGTCAGTCTAACCAGTAGTATTGTCTATGTGTCAGTCTAACCAGTAGTATTGTCAGTCTAACCAGTAGTATTGTCAGTCTAACCAGTAGTATTGTCAGTCTAACCAGTAGTATTGTCTATATGTCAGTCTAACCAGTAGTATTGTCAGTCTAACCAGTAGTATTGTCAGTCTAACCAGTAGTATTGTCAGTCTAACCAGTAGTATTGTCAGTCTAACCAGTAGTATTGTCAGTCTAACCAGTAGTATTGTCAGTCTAAACAGTAGTATTGTCAGTCTAACCAGTAGTATTGTCAGTCTAACCAGTAGTATTGTCAGTCTAACCAGTAGTATTGTCAGTCTAACCAGTAGTATTGTCAGTGTGTCAGTCTAACCAGTAGTATTGTCTGTTTTATAATGTACAGTACCAGTCAAAAGTTTGGACACACCTACTCACTCAACGGGTTTTCTTTATTTTTACTATTTTCTACATTGTAGAATAATAGTGAAGACATCAAAACTATGAAATAACACATATGGAGCCTTTACACAGCCTGGAGGTCATTGTCCTGTTGAAAAACAAATGATAGTCCCACTAAGCCCAAACCAGATGGAATGGCGTATCGCTGCAGAATGCTGTGGTAGCCATGCTGGCTAAGTGTGCCTTGAATTCTAAATAAATCACAGACAGTGTCACCAGCAAAGCACCCCCACACCATAACACCACCTCCTCCATGCTTTACGGTGGGAACTACACATGCGGAGATCATCCGTTCACCTACTCTGCGTCCAAGTAAGTCTCTTCTTATTATTGGTGTCCTTTAGTAGTGGTTTCTTTGCAGCAATTCGACCATGAAGGCCTGATTCACGCAGTCTCCTCTGAACAGTTGATGTTGAGATGTGTCTGTTACTTGAACTCTGTGAAGCATTTATTTGGGCTGCAATTTCTGAGGCTGCTAACTCTAATGAACTTATCCTCTGCAGCAGAGGTAACTCTGGGTCTTCCTTTCCTGTGGCGGTCCTCATGAGAGCCAGTTTCATCACAGCGCTTGATGGTTTTTGCAACTGCACTTGAAGAATCTTTCAATGTTCTTGAAATGTTCCGTATTGACTGACCTTCATGTCTTAAATTAATGATTGACTGTCGTTTCTCTTTGCTTATTTGAGCTGTTCTTACCATAATATGGACTTGGTCTTTTACCAAATAGGGCTGTCTTCTGTATACCCCCCCCCCCCCCCTACCTTGTCACAACACAACTGATTGGCTCAAATGCATTAAGAAGGAAAGAAATTCCACAAATTAACTTTTAACAAGGCACACCTGTTAATTGAAATGCATTCCAGGTGACTACCTCATGAAGCTGGTTGAGATAATACCCAGAGTGTGCAAAGCTGTCATCAAGGCAAAGGGTGGCTACTTTGAAGAATCTCACATATACATATATTTTGATTTGTTTAACACTTTTTTTTTGGCTACTACATGATTTCAAATGTGTTATTTCATAGTTTTGATGTCTTCACTATTATTCTACAATGTAGAAAATAGTAAAAATAAAGAACAACCCTGGAATGAGTAGGTGTTCTAAAACTTTTGACTGGTACTGTATGTCAAGCAAAAACCAATGATTGCAAAGCTAAACAAACCATACAATTATATGCACTTTTAACTATTTCCACTGAAAAATTTGACAAAAACACATTCACTTGAAGAACAGTGCGAGTGCAAAATGTGGTAACAGAGTGACGGTTTGTGCCGTTATTCTGTTACCAAACTTAGCCTGTGTGTCAGTTTTACCGGTAGCAGTTGTTGTCATAGCTGTTGTAGCTCCCCAGGGCCGTCAGGCACCCCAGACAGATGGCATAGGAGAAGAAGATCTGAGTCCCAGCATCCACCCACACCTGAGGGACACACCAGGTCACGCAACCAGTTACACACAGGACTGGGACAAGGCATCCACCCACACCTGAGGGACACACCAGGTCACGCAACCAGTTACACACAGGACTGGGACAAGGCATCCACCCACACCTGAGGGACACACCAGGTCACGCAACCAGTTACACACAGGACTGGGACAAGGCATCCACCCACACCTGAGGGACACACCAGGTCACGCAACCAGTTACACACAGGACTGGGACAAGGCATCCACCCACACCTGAGGGACACACCAGGTCACGCAACCAGTTACACACAGGATTGGGACAAGGCACCTACCTATATTTAAGGAACACAACACAACAGGATCAGTATCATGTTTGTACGTAGATCAATGCTTTTCTATGTCGTTTCAAGCAACCTTTTTTTTAAGGTACATTTAATATTTTAGTCAGAAGCAACGGCCCCTTTTGCCAAACAGCAGTTCTTTATCGCTCACTCTCTCTCTCTTTCTCTCTCTCTTTCTCCCTTTCTCTCTCTTTCGTTCATGTACTTTCAACAACAACAGAAACAACAAAAAATACCTTGCTTTCTGTTCTTCTCTCTCTCTCACTCTATATCTTCTGTTCTTCTCTCTCTCACTCTATATTTTCTGTCCTTCTCTCTCTCACTCCATATTTTCTGTCTTTCTCTCTCTCTCTCACTCCATATTTTCTGTCCTTCTCTCTCTCTCTCACTCCATATTTTAATTGCCATCCCTCTATTTCTCTCTATCCCTCCATCTCTCCCACTTTCAGTAATGTTCTCTCGCTTTCTCTTTTTCTACCCTCGATCCTCTTTCTCTCTCCTGCTCTCTCTCTCTCTTTCCTTCTCTCTCCTCACTCTCTCTCCTGCTCTCTCTCTCACTTTCCTTCGCTCTCCTCACTGTCTCTCCTGTCTCTCTCTCTCTCTCTCTCTCTCTCTCTCCTCTCTCTCTCTCTCTCTCTCTCTCTCTCTCTCTCTCTCTCTCTCTCTCTCTCTCCTCACTGTCTCTTCTGCTCTCTGTCTTTCTTGTCTCTCTCTCCTTTTCTATCACACATCCCTCTTCCTCATTAATCAGCACAGAGGAGTCTACTAATGGTATCCACTTCTCATGCATGATAAACAGCGTATTGGCAGTCAGCTGTAAAGACTAGGACAAGCAGCAGGCTTTGATCCAGAACAGGCTGTGATCAATATGGAGAGCAGAGAGCAAGACTGGCTGACTGGCTGACTGGCTGACTGACTGACTAGCTGACTGGCTGACTGGCTGACTGGCTGACTGGCTGACTGACTGACTGACTGGCTGACTGGCTGACTGACTGACTGACTGGCTGACTGGCTGACTGACTAGCTGGCTGGCTGACTGACTGACTGGCTGACTGGCTGACTAGCTGGTTGGTTGACTAACTGGCTGACTGGTTGGCTGACTAGCTGGTTGGCTGACTGACTGGCTGACTGGTTGGCTGACTAGCTGGTTGGCTGGTTGGCTGGCTGACTGGCTGACTGGCTGACTGGCTGACTGACTGACTGGCTGACTGGCTGACTGGCTGACTGGATGACTGGCTGACTGACTGACTGGCTGACTGGCTGGCTGACTGACTAGCTGGCTGGCTGACTGACTGACTAGCTGGTTGGCTGACTGACTGACTGGCTGACTGGCTGACTAGCTGGTTGGCTGACTGACTGGCTAACTGGTTGGCTGACTAGCTGGTTGGCTGACTGACTGGCTGACTGGTTGGCTGACTAGCTGGTTGGCTGACTGACTGGCTGACTGGTTGGCTGACTAGCTGGTTGGCTGGTTGGCTGGCTGACTGGCTGACTGGCTGACTGGCTGACTGACTGACTGGCTGACTGGCTGACTGGATGACTGGCTGACTGACTGACTGACTGGCTGACTGGCTGACTGACTAGCTGGCTGGCTGACTGACTGACTAGCTGGTTGGCTGACTGACTGACTGGCTGACTGGCTGACTAGCTGGTTGGCTGACTGACTGGCTAACTGGTTGGCTGACTAGCTGGTTGGCTGACTGGTTGGCTGACTAGCTGGTTGGCTGGTTGGCTGGCTGACAGGCTGACTGGCTGACTGGCTGGCTGACTGACTGACTGACTGACTAGCTGGTTGGCTGACTGGCTGACTGGCTGACTGGTTGGCTGACTAGCTGGTTGGCTGGCTGGCTGACTGTCTGACTGGCTGACTGGCTGGTTGGCTGACTGACTGACTGGCTGACTGGCTGACTGACTGGTTGGCTGACTGACTTGTTGGCTGACTGACTGGCTGACTGGCTGACTAGCTGGTTGGCTGACTCATTGACTGGCTGACTGACTAGCTGGCTGGCTGACTGACTGACTGACTAGCTGGTTGGCTGACTGGCTGGTTGGCTGACTGACTGACTGACTGGCTGGCTGACTGATTAGCTGGTTGGCTGACTAGCTGGTTGGCTGACTGACTGGCTGACTGGCTGACTGGTTGGCTCACTAGCTGGTTGACTGACTGACTGACTGACTGACTGGCTGACTGGCTGGTTGGCTGACTGACTGACTGGCTGACTGGCTGACTGACTGGTTGGCTGACTGACTTGTTGGCTGACTGACTGGCTGACTGGCTGACTAGCTGGTTGGCTGACTCATTGACTGGCTGACTGACTAGCTGGCTGGCTGACTGACTGACTGACTAGCTGGTTGGCTGACTGGCTGGTTGGCTGACTGACTGACTGACTGGCTGGCTGACTGATTAGCTGGTTGGCTGACTAGCTGGTTGGCTGACTGACTGGCTGACTGGCTGACTGGTTGGCTCACTAGCTGGTTGACTGACTGACTGACTGACTGACTGGCTGACTGACTGGTTGGCTGACTGACTGACTAACTGGCTGACTGGCTGACTGACTGACTGACTGGCTGACTGGCTGATTGGCTGGCTGTCTGACTGGCT
>LR778264.1:59390040-59437540 GCA_902810595.1 Coregonus sp. 'balchen' | reverse complement strand
CTATACCTTATTATACCTTACTATACCTTACTATACCTTACTATACCTTACTATACCTTACTATAACTTACTATACCTTACTATACCTTACTATACCTTACTATACTTTACTATACCTTACTATACCTTACTATACCTTACTATACCTTACTATACCTTCCTATACCTTACTATACCTTATTATACCTTACTATACCTTACTATACAGTTGAAGTCGGAAGTTTACATACACTTAGGTTGGATTCATTAAAACTCGTTTTTCAACCACTCCACAAATTTCTTGTTAACAAACTATAGTTTTGGCAAGTCGGTTAGGACATCTACTTTGTGCGTGACACAAGTAATTTTTCCAACAATTGTTTACAGACAGATTATTTCACTTATAATTCACTGTATCACAATTCCAGTGGGTCAGAAGTTTACATACACTAAGCTGACTGTGCCTTTAAACAGCTTGGAAAATTCCAGAAAATGATGTAATGTCTTTAAAAGCTTCTGATAGGCTAATTGACATCATTTGAGTCAATTGGAGGTGTACCTGTGGATGTATTTCAAGGCCTACCTTCAAACTCAGTGCCTCTTTGCTTGACATCATGGGAAAATCAAAAGAAATCAGCCAAGTCTGGTTCATCCTTGGGAGCAATTTCCAAACGACCTGAAGGTACCACGGTCATCTGTACAAACAATAGTACGCAAGTATAAACACCATGGGACCACGCAGCCGTCATACCGCTCAGGAAGGAGACGCGTTCTGTCTCCTAGAGATGAACATACTTTGGTGCGAAAAGTGCAAATCAATCCCAGAACAACAGCAAATGACCTTGTGAAGATGCTGGAGGAAACGGGCACAAAAGTATCTATATCCACAGTAAAACGAGTCCTATATCGACATAACCTGAAAGGCCGCTCAGCAAGGAAGAAGCCACTGCTCCAAAACCGCCATAAAAAAGCCAGACTACGGTTTGCAACTGCACATGGGGACAAAGATCGTACTTTTTGGAGAAATGTCCTCTGGTCTGATGAAACAAAAATAGAACTGTTTGGCCATAATGACCATCGTTATGTTTGGAGGAAAAAGGGGAAGGCTTGCAAGCCGAAGAACACCATCCCAACCGTGAAGCACAGGGGTGGCAGCATCATGCTGTGGGGATGCTTTGCTGCAGGAGGGACTGGTGCACTTCACAAAATAGATGGCATCATGAGGAAGGAAAATTATGTGGATATATTGAAGCAACATCTCAAGACATCAGTCAGGAAGTTAAAGCTTGGTTGCAAATGGGTCTTCCAAATGGACAATGACCCCAAGCATACTTCCAAAGTTGTGGCAAAATGGCTTAAGGATAACAAAGTCAAGGTATCGGAGTGGCCATCACAAAGCCCTGACATCAATCCTATAGAAAATCTGTGGGCAGAACTGAAAAAGCATGTGCAAGCAAGGAGGCCTACAAACCTGACTCAGTTACACCAGCTCTGTCAGGAGGAATGGGCCAAAATTCACCCAACGTATTGTGTGAAGCTTGTGGAAGGCTACCCGAAACGTTTGACCGAAGTTAAACAATTTAACGGCAATGCTACCAAATACTAATTGAGTGTATGTAAACTTCTGACCCACTGGGAATGTGATGAAAGAAATAAAAGCTTAAATAAATCATTCTCTCTACTATTATTCTGACATTTCACATTCTTATAATAAAGTGGTGATCCTAACTGACCTAAAACAGGGAATTTTTACTAGGATTAAATGTCAGGAATTGTGAAAAACTGAGTTTAAATGTATTTGGCTAAGGTGTATGTAAACATCCGACTTCAACTGTACATATGTAAGTAACATAGCACTTACTTTTTTTTTCTTCTTTTTTGTCATTTAGCAGACACTCTTATCCAGAGCGATTTACAGGAGCAATTAGGGTTAAGTGCCTTGCTCAAGGGCACATCGACAGATTTTTCACCTAGTCGGCTCGGGGATTAGAACCAGCGACCTTTCGGTTACTGGCACAACGCTCTTACCCACTGAGCCACCTGCCAAAGCTGCTACCTGTTTCTTGCCAGCATAGATTCTGACACTCAGCTCTTGTATCATTAATAACACAGAGATATCGTGTTCATGTTACGTAACCCGGACAGGGTTTCTCACACGTTATTAGCACGCTAACACGTTCAGCGTGTCACAGCCTACTCATTCGCACAGCCGAACAACACCCCATAATAACAGACCGTTCTGGCGTTCTCAGAAAAAGCAGTTGCCTAGCAACCCCCAGCTACCTGCTGTCTTGAGCTCAGGTCAAGATGCTTCTATTCTGTCGAGTGATGTCACGATGCCTCAAACATTAAAACATGAAATGCACACTCATCTCTCTGTCCAGTGGGCTTACTGTACAAAGACTGCTATTACTACTATAGGTTACACTCTAAGAGCTGCTGATACTTCAGCAGGTGCCATTCCTCTGTACCAATCAGCACAAGCCTACTTCAAGCCTCTTCATCTCTGTCTTTGCTTCTCTCTCTCTCTCTCTCTCTCTCTCTCTCTCTCTCTCTCTCTCTCTCTCTCTCTCTCTCTCTCTCTCTCTCTCTCTCTCTCTCTCTCTTTGCCTCATTCTTTAGACCACTCATCTTTCTGTTTGGTATGCAGTGTTAAGCAGTCGACGATTAGAGGGTGTCAGTTCTTCTTTAACACCCAGGACCAGCCCAGTTCAACCCAGTTCAACCCAGTACTGGTAATATATTATGTCACCTCTACCTCCTGTGGTCAGCTGTAGCCAGCACCCCACCACCCCACCTCTACCTCCTGTGGTCAGCTGTAGTCAGCACCCCACCCCACCACCCCACCTCTACCTCCTGTGGTCAGCTGTAGTCAGCACCCCACCACCCCACCTCTACCTCCTGTGGTCAGCTGTAGCCAGCACCCCACCACCCCACCTCTACCTCCTGTGGTCAGCACCCCACCACCCCACCTCTACCTCCTGTGGTCAGCTATAGCCAGCACCCCACCACCCCAACTCTACCTCCTGTGGTCAGCTGTAGCCAGCACCCCAGCACCCCACCTCTACCTCCTGTGGTCAGCTGTAGCCAGCACCCCACCACCCCACCTCTACCTCCTGTGGTCAGCTGTAGCCAGCACCCCACCACCCCACCTCTACCTCCTGTGGTCAGCTGTAGCCAGCACCCCACCACCCCACCTCTACCTCCTGTAGCCAGCACCCCACCACCCCACCTCTACCTCCTGTGGTCAGCTATAGCCAGCACCCCACCACACCATCTGTGCTCCCTGGCAGCTAGCTACCACTGCTGTCACTGCTCTGAGAGTCCCAAATGGTACCCTTTTTCTCTATGTAGCACTACTATTCTACAGACATACACACAGGGATAATACCTAAGACCTATTTGGACGGGATAATACTTCTCATCCCTGTGTTTTGAGGGATATTTCAGAGTTTAACAGGTGCTGCACCCAGTTTGGGTAAGAACATGGGAACAAATTGATGGTTAAAACAAAGTGCTATACAGGCAGCCCACAGATGAATGATCTGTTTTGTCATATATCAACTTTCCTAGAGCTGTACTTCTCTTTTAAAAAGATGAAGTGGATGATATTGTGCCAATGAATTGATCAATTGTAACAGTATTATTATTATTATAACTATTATTATTATTATTATTATTATTATCATTATTATATTATTATCATTATCATTATCACTATCATTATTATTATTATTATTATTATTATTATTATTATTATTATTATTATTATTATCATTATTATCATTATTATCATTATCATTATCATTATCATTATCATTATCATTATTATTATTATTATTAGATCAAAATGTATTATTGGGCCTCCCGAGTGGTGCAGCGGTCTAAGGCACTGATCAGTGCTAGAGGCGTCACTACAGACCCGGTTTCGATGCCGGGCTGTGTCGCAGCCGGCCGCAACCGGGAGACCTATGAAGTGGCCCAGCGTTGTCCGGGTTAGGGGAGGGTTTGGCCGGCTGGGATGTCCTTGTCCCATTGCACTCTAGCGACTCCTTGTGGCGGGCCGGGCGCATGCACGCTGACACGGTCGCCAGTTGTACGGTGTCAAGAAGCAGTGCGGCTTGGCGGGGTCGTGTTTCGTGGGACGCATGGCTCTCGACCTTCGCCTCTCCCGAGTCCGCACGGGAGTTGCAGCGATGGGACAAGACTGTAACTACCAATTGGGGGGGTAAAGATGAAGAGGATGATATTGTGCCAATTAATTGATAAATTACCAAATACGTCAGGTAATTAAATGCCTGCGTAGGTTACAGTTCATGGTTCTTATTAATATGCATTTTTGTTTTGACTTTCTCTGAACTGAAGGCCATTAGACCAATATCAGACTATCCCTAGACATTTGAAATATCTTCACGCCTAGAAGAGCCTCCAGGCATCCGTTATGACGGCCAACTGTGAATGAGACATTATGTAAAGAAAAGTATGCTTTTATCTGAGCCAGAATGGCCCACAGGGCCAGGAGACAGAACGGCCCATAGGGGCAGGAGCCAATCTCCTGTTTCTGTAGGGTGAGGCAGCTTGATGTACAAGTACACCCCCTGGACAGGAAGCTAGTCTATCTCCTGTTTCTGTAGTGAGGCACTGTGATGTGCAGTACACCCCCTGGACAGGACGCTAGTCTATCTCCTGTTTCCGTAGCGTTAGGCAGCTTGATGTACAAGTACATCCCCTGGACAGGACACTAGTCTATCTCCTGTTTCTGTAATGAGACAGCTTGATGTACAAGTACATCCCCTGGACAGGACGCTAGTCTATCTCCTGTTTCTGTAGTGAGGCACTGTGATGTATAAGTACACCCCCTGGACAGGACACTAGTCTATCTCCTGTTTCTGTAGTGAGGCACTGTGATGTATAAGTACACCCCCTGGACAGGACTCTAGCGCTAAAGTAGTGCACTATAAAGAGAATAGGGTGCAAATTCAAATTTGCCAAGTTGCTGTGAGACAAACTGCTAATGGCTTAGAGAGAAGGCGACAGGGATGCCATGTTGGATCGAGCACACCAAGGTGACAGTTGCTGAGAGACTAACAGCAGCTAAGGGAGACGGGTGACAGGGATGCCCATGTTGGATCGAAGGTGACAGTTGCTGAGACACTAACTGCTAGTGTCTGAGAGAGAAGACGACCGTACGGCCATGTTGTTATCGAGCGGCGGTACCTACCTGTGGGTCTGAGAGGCGGGAGATGTCGGGGTACAGGTAGAACTTGATCCCTTCCCACGCCCCCGGCAGAGTCACCCCTCGGATCAGCAGGACCAACAGCATGGCATAGGGGAAGGTAGCAGTTACATACACCACCTACAGATGAACAGAACAATAACATATCATATCATCTATAGGGGAAGGTAACCGTCACATTCAAACACATCACATACAGTGTAATCCACAGGTTCCATACACCACCTATGGTAGAGAGAACAGCATATCATTTTATACATAATATATTATATTATTCCAGGGTTGGGGTCATTTTGAATTGAAGGCAGTCAATTCAGAAAGTATAGGTAGCAGTCACATAGGAACATATCATATTTCATCTATAGGTAGCAGTCACATAGGAACATATCATATATAATATATAGGTAGCAGTCGCATAGGAACATATCATATATCATCTATAGGTAGCAGTCATATAGGAACATATCATATATCATCCATAGGTAGCAGTCACATAGGAACATATCATATATCATCTATAGGTAGCAGTCACATAGGAACATATCATATATCATCTATAGGTAGCAGTCACATAGGAACATATCATATATCATCTATAGGTAGCAGTCACATAGGAACATATCATATATCATCTATAGGTAGCAGTCACATAGGAACATATCATATATCATCTATAGGTAGCAGTCGCATAGGAACATATCATATATCATCTATAGGTAGCAGTCGCATAGGAACATATCATATATAATCTATAGGTAGCAGTCGCATAGGAACATATCATATATCATCTATAGGTAGCAGTCGCATAGGAACATATCATATATCATCTATAGCTAGCGGTCACATAGGAACATATCATATATCATCTATAGGTAGCGGACACATGGGAACATATCATATATCATCTATAGGTAGCAGTTACATAGGAACATATCATATATCATCTATAGGTAGCAGTCACATAGGAACATATCATATATCATCTATAGGTAGCAGTCACATAGGAACATATCATATATCATCTATAGGTAGCAGTCGCATAGGAACATATCATATCATCTATAGGTAGCAGTCGCATAGGAACATATCATATATCATCTATAGGTAGCAGTCGCATAGGAACATATCATATATCATCTATAGGTAGCAGTCACATAGGAACATATCATATTTCATCTAAAGGTAGCAGTCACATAGGAACATATCATATATCATCTATAGGTAGCAGTCGCATAGGAACATATCATATTTCATCTATAGGTAGCAGTCACATAGGAACATATCATATATCATCTATAGGTAGCAGTCGCATAGGAACATATCATATATCATCTATAGGTAGCAGTCACATAGGAACATATCATATTTCATCTATAGGTAGCAGTCACATAGGAACATATCATATATCATCTATAGGTAGCAGTCACATAGGAACATATCATATTTCATCTATAGGTAGCAGTCACATAGGAACATATCATATTTCATCTATAGGTAGCAGTCACATAGGAACATATCATATTTCATCTATAGGTAGCAGTCACATAGGAACATATCATATTTCATCTATAGGTAGCAGTCACATAGGAACATATCATATCATCTATAGGTAGCAGTCGCATAGGAACATATCATATTTCATCTATAGGTAGCAGTCACATAGGAACATATCATATATCATCTATAGGTAGCAGTCGCATAGGAACATATCATATATCATCTATAGGTAGCAGTCACATAGGACCATATCATATTACATCTATAGGTAGCAGTCACATAGGAACATATCATATATCATCTATAGGTAGCAGTCACATAGGAACATATCATATTTCATCTATAGGTAGCAGTCACATAGGAACATATCATATTTCATCTATAGGTAGCAGTCACATAGGAACATATCATATTTCATCTATAGGTAGCAGTCACATAGGAACATATCATATATAATCTATAGGTAGCAGTCGCATAGGAACATATCATATATCATCTTTAGGTAGCAGTCACATAGGAACATATCATATATCATCTATAGGTAGCAGTCGCATACGAACATATCATATATCATCTATAGGTAGCAGTCACATAGGAACATATCATATATCATCTATAGGTAGCAGTCACATAGGAACATATCATATATCATCTATAGGTAGCAGTCGCATAGGAACATATCATATATCATCTATAGGTAGCAGTCACATAGGAACATATCATATATCATCTATAGGTAGCAGTCACATAGGAACATATCATATTTCATCTATAGGTAGCAGTCACATAGGAACATATCATATATCATCTATAGGTAGCAGTCACATAGGAACATATCATATTTCATCTATAGGTAGCAGTCACATAGGAACATATCATATATCATCTATAGGTAGCAGTCACATAGGAACATATCATATATCATCTATAGGTAGCAGTCACATAGGAACATATCATATTTCATCTATAGGTAGCAGTCACATAGGAACATATCATATATCATCTATAGGTAGCAGTCACATATGAACATATCATATATCATCTATAGGTAGCAGTCACATAGGAACATATCATATTTCATCTATAGGTAGCAGTCACATAGGAACATATCATATATCATCTATAGGTAGCAGTCACATAGGAACATATCATATATCATCTATAGGTAGCAGTCGCATAGGAACATATCATATATCATCTATAGGTAGCAGTCACATAGGAACATATCATATATCATCTATAGGTAGCAGTCACATAGGAACATATCATATATAATCTATAGGTAGCAGTCACATAGGAACATATCATATATCATCTATAGGTAGCAGTCGCATAGGAACATATCATATTTCATCTATAGGTAGCAGTCACATAGGAACATATCATATATCATCTATAGGTAGCAGTCGCATAGGAACATATCATATATCATCTATAGGTAGCAGTCACAGGAACATATCATATTTCATCTATAGGTAGCAGTCACATAGGAACATATCATATATCATCTATAGGTAGCAGTCACATAGGAACATATCATATTTCATCTATAGGTAGCAGTCACATAGGAACATATCATATTTCATCTATAGGTAGCAGTCACATAGGAACATATCATATTTCATCTATAGGTAGCAGTCACATAGGAACATATCATATATAATCTATAGGTAGCAGTCGCATAGGAACATATCATATATCATCTTTAGGTAGCAGTCACATAGGAACATATCATATATCATCTATAGGTAGCAGTCGCATACGAACATATCATATATCATCTATAGGTAGCAGTCACATAGGAACATATCATATATCATCTATAGGTAGCAGTCACATAGGAACATATCATATATCATCTATAGGTAGCAGTCGCATAGGAACATATCATATATCATCTATAGGTAGCAGTCACATAGGAACATATCATATATCATCTATAGGTAGCAGTCACATAGGAACATATCATATTTCATCTATAGGTAGCAGTCACATAGGAACATATCATATATCATCTATAGGTAGCAGTCACATAGGAACATATCATATTTCATCTATAGGTAGCAGTCACATAGGAACATATCATATATCATCTATAGGTAGCAGTCACATAGGAACATATCATATATCATCTATAGGTAGCAGTCACATAGGAACATATCATATTTCATCTATAGGTAGCAGTCACATAGGAACATATCATATATCATCTATAGGTAGCAGTCACATATGAACATATCATATATCATCTATAGGTAGCAGTCACATAGGAACATATCATATTTCATCTATAGGTAGCAGTCACATAGGAACATATCATATATCATCTATAGGTAGCAGTCACATAGGAACATATCATATATCATCTATAGGTAGCAGTCGCATAGGAACATATCATATATCATCTATAGGTAGCAGTCACATAGGAACATATCATATATCATCTATAGGTAGCAGTCACATAGGAACATATCATATATCATCTATAGGTAGCAGTCACATAGGAACATATCATATATCATCTATAGGTAGCAGTCACATAGGAACATATCATATATCATCTATAGGTAGCAGTCACATAGGAACATATCATATATCATCAATAGCTAGCAGTCACATAGGAACATATCATATATCATCTATAGCTAGCAGTCACATAGGAACATATCATATATCATCTATAGGTAGCAGTCACATAGGAACATATCATATTTCATCTATAGGTAGCAGTCACATAGGAACATATCATATATCATCTATAGGTAGCAGTCACATAGGAACATATCATATATCATCTATAGGTAGCAGTCACATAGGAACATATCATATTTCATCTATAGGTAGCAGTCGCATAGGAACATATCATATATCATCTATAGGTAGCAGTCACATAGGAACATATCATATATCATCTATAGGTAGCAGTCACATAGGAACATATCATATATCATCTATAGGTAGCAGTCACATAGGAACATATCATATATCATCTATAGGTAGCAGTCGCATAGGAACATATCAATATCATCTATAGGTAGCAGTCACATAGGAACATATCATATATCATCTATAGGTAGCAGTCGCATAGGAACATATCATATATCATCTATAGGTAGCAGCGTCAATAGGAACATATCATATATCATCTATAGGTAGCGGTCACATAGGAACATATCATATATCATCTATAGGTAGCGGACACATGGGAACATATCATATATCATCTATAGGTAGCAGTCAACATGGAACATATCATATATCATCTATAGGTAGCAGTCACATAGGAACATATCATATATCATCTATAGGTAGCAGTCGCATAGGAACATATCATATATCATCTATAGGTAGCAGTCACATAGGAACATATCATATATCATCTATAGGTAGCAGTCACATAGGAACATAT
Organism: Coregonus sp. 'balchen'; assembly: GCA_902810595.1. Taxonomy (NCBI): domain Eukaryota; kingdom Metazoa; phylum Chordata; class Actinopteri; order Salmoniformes; family Salmonidae; genus Coregonus; species Coregonus sp. 'balchen'. The sequence continues at coordinate 59,427,419 of LR778264.1, read as the reverse complement.
CATATATCATCTATAGGTAGCAGTCGCATAGAACATATCATATATCATCTATAGGTAGCAGTCACATAGGAACATATCATATATCATCTATAGGTAGCAGTCACATAGGAAACATATCATATATCATCTATAGGTAGCAGTCACATAGGAACATATCATATATCATCTATAGGTAGCAGTCACATAGGAACATATCATATATCATCTATAGGTAGCAGTCACATAGGAACATATCATATATAATCCATAGGTTGCAGTCACATAGGAACATATCATATATCATCTATAGGTAGCAGTCGCATAGGAACATATCATATATCATCTATAGGTAGCAGCCACATAGGAACATATCATATATCATCTATAGGTAGCAGTCACATAGGAACATATCATATATAATCCATAGGTTGCAGTCACATAGGAACATATCATATATCATCTATAGGTAGCAGTCGCATAGGAACATATCATATATCATATATAGGTAGCAGTCACATAGGAACATATCATATATCATCTATAGGTAGCTGTCGCATAGGAACATATCATATATCATCTATAGGTAGCAGTCGCATAGGAACATATCATATATCATCTATAGGTAGCAGTCACATAGGAACATATCATATATCATCTATAGGTAGCTGTCACATAGGAACATATCATATTTCATCTATAGGTAGCAGTCACATAGGAACATATCATATATCATCCATAGGTTGCATACAGTACACCACCTATTGATAGACAGAACAACATATCATACTGTTTCTACATCGTATCCTCTATCGTAATCGCTCCTCTTTCAATCCAGCTGCCAAACTAACCCTGATTCAGATGACCATCCTACCCATGCTAGATTACGGAGACGTAATTTATAGATCGGCAGGTAAGGGTGATCTCGAGCGGCTAGATGTTCTTTACCATTCGGCCATCAGATTTGCCACCAACGCTCCTTATAGGACACATCACTGCACTCTATACTCCTCTGTAAACTGGTCATCTCTGTATACCCGTCGCAAGACCCACTGGTTGATGCTTATTTATAAAACCCTCTTAGGCCTCACTCCCCCCTATCTGAGATACCTACTGCAGCCCTCATCCTCCACCTACAACACCCGTTCTGCCAGTCACATTCTGTTAAAGATCCCCAAATCTCCTCTTTTCAGTTCTCTGCAGCTAGCGACTGGAACGAGCTGCAAAAAACACTCACACTGGACAGTTTTATCTCCATCTCTTCATTCAAAGACTCCATCATGGACACTCTTACTGACAGTTGTGGCTGCTTCGCGTGATGTATTGTTGTCTCTACCTTCTTGCCTTTGTGCTGTTGTCTGTGCCCAGTAATGTTTGTACCATGTTGTGTTGCTACCATGTTGTGTTGCTACCGTGTTGTTGTCATGTTGTGTTGCTACCATGCTGTGTTGTCATGTGTTGCTGCCATGCTATGTGGTTGTCTTAGGTCTCTCTTTATGTACTGTTGTGGTGTCTCTCTTTATGTAGTGTTGTGGTGTCTCTCTTTATGTAGTGTTGTGGTGTCTCTCTTTATGTAGTGTTGTGGTGTCTCTCTTTATCTAGTGTTGTGGCGTCTCTTTATGTAGTGTTGTGGTGTCTCTCTTTATGTAGTGTTGTGGTGTCTCTCTTTATGTAGTGTTGTGGTGTCTCTCTTTATCTAGTGTTGTGGCGTCTCTCTTTATGTAGTGTTGTGGTGTCTCTCTTTACGTAGTGTTGTGGTGTCTCTCTTTATGTAGTGTTGTGGTGTCTCTCTTTATGTAGTGTTGTGGTGTCTCTCTTTATCTAGTGTTGTGGCGTCTCTCTTTATGTAGTGTTGTGGCGTCTCTCTTTATGTAGTGTTGTGTCTCTCTTTATGTAGTGTTGTGGTGTCTCTCTTTATGTAGTGTTGTGGTGTCTCTCTTTATGTAGTGTTGTGGTGTCTCTCTTTATGTAGTGTTGTGGTGTCTCTCTTTATGTAGTGTTGTGGTGTCTCTCTTTATGTAGTGTTGTGGTGTCTCTCTTTATGTAGTGTTGTGGTGTCTCTCTCGTCGTGATGTGTGTTTTGTCCTATATTTTTTATTTTTAAAACCCCGTCCCCGCAGGAGACTGTCACACCCTGGCTCTGGGACTCTAGTTGTTGAGCCAGGGTGTGTTCATTCTTTGTGGTATATTTCTATGTTGGGGGTTCTAGTTCTTCTGTTTCTTTGTTGGCCTGAGTGACTCCCAATCAGAGGCAACGAGTGTCAGCTGTGGCTGGTTGTCTCTGATTGGGAGCCATATTTATACTGTCTGTTTTCCCTTGGTGTTTGTGGGTTTTTGTTCCAGTTGGTCATTGTTACCTAGGACGTTACGAGTCGTTTTGTTGTTTTGTATCGTGTGTGCACTTTAACTAATTAAAGTATGTTCGCTCAACACGCTGCGCCTTGGTCCTCCTCTATTAATGACGATCGTGACAGCGACCTTTTGCCTTTTGGTAGGCCGTCATTGTAAATAAGTCTTTGTTCTTAACTGACTTGCCTATTTAAATGAAGGTTAAATAAAAAAAATAATGAATAAATACAGTACTTTCAGAAAGTATTCACACCACTTGAGTCTCGATCTTGAGTCTCGATCTGTGTGCAATAATAATAGTGTTTAACATGAATTTTGAATGACTACCTCATCTCTGTACCCCTCACATACAATTATCTGTAAGGTCCCTCAGTCGAGCAGTGAATTTCAAGCACAGATTCAACCACAAAGACCAGGGAAGTTTTCCAATGCCTCGCAAAGAAGGGCACCTATTGGTAGATGGGTAAAAATAAAAAAGCAGATATTGAATATCTCTTTGAGCATGGTGAAGTTATTCATTACACTTTGGATGGTGTATCAACACAGTCACAACAAAGATACAGGCGTCCTTCCTAACTCAGTTGCCGGAGAGGAAGGAAACCGCTCAGGGATTTCACCATGAGGCCAATGGTGACTTTAAAACAGTTAGAGTTTAATGGCTGTGATAGGAGAAAACGGAGGATGGATCAACAACATTGTAGTTACTCCAGAATACAAACCTAAATGAAAGAGTGAAAAGAAGGAAGCCTGTACAGAATACAAATATTCCAAAACATGGATCCATTTTGCAACAAGGCACTAAAGCAGGGCTCTCCAACCCTGTTCCTGGAGAGCTACCCTCCTGTAGGTTTGAACTCCAACCCTGTTCTTGGAGAGCTACCCTCCTGTAGGTTTTAACTCCAACCCTGTTCCTGGAGAGCTACCCTCCTGTAGGTTTTAACTCCAACCCTGTTCCTGGAGAGCTACCCTCCTGTAACTCCAACCCTAATCTAGCGCGCCCGATTCTAATAATCAGCTGGTTTATAAGGTGAATCGGGTAAATTACAACAGGAGGGTTACTCTCCAGGAACAGGGTTGGAGTTCAAACCTACAGGAGGGTAGCTCTCCATTAACAGAGTTGGAGTTAACCTACAGGATGGTAGCTCTCCATGAACAGAGTTGGAGAGCCCTGCACTAAAGTAATACTTTTTGTCCTGAATACAAAGGGTTATGTACCCTCCATATTTTCAAGCATGGTGGTGGCTGCATCATGTTATGGGTATGCTTGTAATCGTTAAGGACTGGGGAGTTTTTCAGGGAAAAAAAAGAAATGGAATGGAGCTAAGCGCATGCAAAATCCAAGAGGAAAACCTGGCTCAGTCTGCTTTCCACCAGACACTGGGAGATGAATTCACCTTTCATCAGTAAAATAATCTAAAACACAAAGCCAAATCTACACTGGAGTTGCTTACCAAGAAGACAGTGAATGTTCCTGAGTGGCCTAGTTACAGTTTAGACTTAAATGTACTTGAAAATCTATAGCAAGACCTGAAAATTGTTGTCTAGCGTTGATCAACAACCAATTTGACAGAGCTTGAAGAATTCTGAAAATAATAATAGGCAAATGTTGCACAATCCAGGTGTGGAAAGCTCTTAGAGACTTAACCAGAAAGACTCACAGCTGTAATCGCTGCCAAAGGTGCTTCTACAAAGTATTGACTCAGGGGTGTGAATACTTATGTAAATTAAATAGTTTTGTTTTTCATTTTTAATACATTTGCAAAAAAATTCTAAAAACATGTTCTCACTTTGTCATTATGGGGTATTGTGGTGAGCGAAAATATCTATTTAATCCATTTTTAATTCAGGCTGTAACACAATCTATAGGCAAAGGCATTAGTCCCAAACACTACCTAAATTAATATAATCTGCATGCAGGCCTGGTAAATTCTGGGAATTCAATCCCATACAGTGCCTTGCAAAAGTATTCATCCCCCTTTATATATATATATATATATATATATATACACACACATACATACATATACAGTGGGGGAAAAAAGTATTTAGTCAGCCACCAATTGTGCAAGTTCTCCCACTTAAAAAGATGAGAGAGGCCTGTAATTTTCATCATAGGTACACGTCAACTATGACAGACAAAATGAGAAAAGAAAATCCAGAAAATCACATTGTAGGATTTTTTATGAATTTATTTGCAAATTATGGTGGAAAATAAGTATTTGGTCAATAACAAAAGTTTCTCAATACTTTGTTATATACCCTTTTTTGGCAATGACACAGGTCAAACGTTTTCTGTAAGTCTTCACAAGGGTTTCACACACTGTTGCTGGTATTTTGGCCCATTACTCCATGCAGATCTCCTCTAGAGCAGTGATGTTTTGGGGCTGTCGCTGGGCAACACGGACTTTCAACTCCCTCCAAAGATTTTCTATGGGGTTGAGATCTGGAGACTAGCTAGGCCACTCCAGGACCTTGAAATGCTTCTTACGAAGCCACTCCTTCGTTGTCCGGGCGGTGTGTTTGGGTTCATTGTCATGCTGAAAGACCCAGCCACGTTTCATCTTCAATGCCCTTACTGATGGAAGGAGGTTTTCACTCAAAATCTCACGATACATGGCCCTTTTCATTCTTTCCTTTACACGGATCAGTCGTCCTGGTCCCTTTGCAGAAAAACAGCCCCAAAGCATGATGTTTCCACCCCCATGCTTCACAGTAGGTATGGTGTTCTTTGGATGCAACTCAGCATTCTTTGTCCTCCAAACACGACGAGTTGAGTTTTTACCAAAAAGTTATATTTTGGTTTCATCTGACCATATGACATTCTCCCAATCCTCTTCTGGATCATCCAAATGCACTCTAGCAAACTTGAGGTGAGATCTTGCCCCAGATCGAGGGAGATTATCAGTGGTCTTGTATGTCTTCCATTTCCTAATAATTGCTCCCACAGTTGATTTCTTCAAACCAAGCTGCTTACCTATTGCAGATTCAGTCTTCCCAGCCTGGTGCAGGTCTACAATTTTGTTTCTGGTGTCCTTTGACAGCTCTTTGGTCTTGGCCATAGTGGAGTTTGGAGTGTGACTGTTTGAGGTTGTGGACAGGTGTCTTTTATACTGAATGAAGTTCAAACAGGTGCCATTAATACAGGTAACGAGTGGGGGACAGAGGAGCCTCTTAAAGAAGAAGTTACAGGTCTGTGAGAGCCAGAAATCTTGCTTGTTTTTATGTGACCAAATACTTATTTTCCACAATAATTTGCAAATAAATTCATTAAAAATCCTTTTCACTCATTTTGTCTGTCATAGTTGACGTGTACCTATGATGAAAATTACAGGCCTCTCTCATCTTTTTAAGTGGGAGAACTTGCACAATTGGTGGCTGACTAAATACTTCTTTCCCCCACTGTATATATATACACATACACATATACATACACACACACATACACACCCACATACATACATACATACATACATTCATACATACACATACATATCCTTTTAAAAAATATATATATTCCCCTTTATTACTTTCCAACCCCGCCTAACATCATCCCCTTTGCCGTTTTTCCTATTTTGTTGCATTACAACCTGCAATTTAAAAGGATTTCTATTTGGATTTCATGTAATGGACATACAAAAAATAGTCCAAATTGGTAAAGTGAAAAAAATTACTTGTTTAAAAAAATTCTAAAAAATAAATAACAGAAAAATGGTGCGTGCATATGTATTCACCCCCTTTACTATGAAGCCCCTACATAAGATCTGGTGCAACCAGTTACCTTCAGAAGTCACATAATTAGTTAAATAAAGTCCACCTGTGTGCAATCAAAGTGTCACGATCTCAGTATATATACACCTTTTCTGAAAGGCCCCAGAGTCTGCAACACCACTAAGCAACGGGCACCACCAAGCAAGCGGCACCACAAAGACCAAGGAGCTCTCCAAACAGGTCAGGGAAAAAGTTGTGGAGAAGTACAGATCAGGGTTGGGTTATAAAAAAAAATCAGAAACTTTGAACATCCCACAGAGCACCCTTAAATCTGGAAATGGAAAGAATATGGCACCTCAACAAACCTACCAAGAGAGGGCCACCCACCAAAACTCACGGACCAGGCAAGGAGGGCATTAATCAGAGAAGCAACAAAGAGACCAAAGATAACCCTGAAGGAGCTGCAAAGCTCCACAGCAGAGATTGGATATTTATTTTTAATTTTTTTATTAGTCATTTAGCAGACACTCTTATCCAGCGCGACTTACATGAGCAATTAGGGTTAAGTGTGTTGCTCAAGGGCACATCAACAGATTTTTCACCTAGTCGGTTCAGGGATTAGAACCAGCGACCTTTCGGTTACTGGCACAACGCTCTTAACCACTAAGCTACCTGCCGCCCTATAAGACCACTTTAAGCCGTACACTCCACAGAGCTGGGCTTTACGGAAGAGTGGCCAGAAAAAAGCCATTGCTTAAAGAAAAAAATTAAGCAACCACATTTGGTGTTCGCCAAAAGGCATGTGGGAGACTCCCCAAACATATGGAAGAAGGAACTCTGGTCAGATGAGACTAAAATTGAGCTTTTTGGCCATCAAGGAAAACGTTATGTCTGGCGCAAACCCAACACCTCTCATCACCCCGAGAACATCATCTCCACAGTGAAGCATGGTGGTGGCAGCATCATGCTGTGGGGATGTTTTTCATCGGCAGGGACTGGGAAACTGGTCAGAATTGAAGGAATGATGGATGGCGCTAAATACAGGGAAATTCTTGAGGGAAATCTGTTTCTGTCTTCCAGAGATTTGAGACTGGGACGGAGGTTCACCTTCCAGCAGGACAATGACCCTAAGCATACTGCTAAAGCAACACTCAAATGGTTTAAGGGGAAACATTTAAATGTCTTGGAATGGCCTGGTCAAAGCCCAGACCTCAATCCAATTGAGAATCTGTGGTATGACTTAAAGATTGCTGTACACCAGCGGAACCCATCCAACTTGAAGGAGCTGGAGCAGTTTTGCCTTGAAGAATGGGCAAAAATCCCAGTGGCTAGATGTGCCAAGCTTATAGAGACATACCCCAAGAAACTTGCAGCTGTAATTGCTGCAAAAGGTGGTTCCACAAAATATTGACTTTGGGGAGGTGAATAGTTATGCACGCTCAAGTTGTCTGTTTTTTTGTCTTATTTCTTGTTTGTTTCACAATAAAAAATATTTTGCATCTTCAAAGTGGTAGGTATGTTGTGTAAATCAAATGATACAAACCCCACAAAAAATCAATTTTAATTCCAGGTTGTAAGGCAACAAAATAGGAAAAATGCCAACGGGGGTGAATACTTTCGCAAGCCACTGTATCTGTTGTCAATGTTTCCTCATTGGCAATTCAGTGAATAGCTGTGAATGGTCAATCAACAAGCACAAACCACCTTTTGAAGCAAGTACCTCAAGTAGACACAACAAGTTTGTTGCTCCACAAAGCAGACCACCAGCCCATCCATTCATACGGGCGACTGCTGTTTCTCTATACAGTCTAGTGACCTGGGTCACCTGCCAGGGGGTTGTGAGTAATTCGGTGGTGGTGTGCACATGCCGAGCTAGATCATTTTCCCACACTGCCTCAGCTGGGATCCGTCTCCTCTCCTCTCCTCTCCTCTCCTCTCCTCTCCTCTCCTCTCCTCTCCTCTCCTCTCCTCTCCTCTCCTCTCCTCTCCTCTCCTCTCCTCTCCTCTCCTCTCCTCTCCTCTCCTCTCCTCAGACCTGGGTTACAGGCCTGGGGAGGACACAGGGCCGGAGGCTGGGTTACAGGGCTAGGGAGGGAACTGGGCCAGAGACTGGGTTACAGGGCTGGGGAGGGAACAGGGCCAGAGACTGGGTTACAGAGCTGGGGAGGGAACAGGGCCAGAGACTGGGTTACAGAGCTGGGGAGGAAACAGGGCCAGATGCCAGGGCAACAAAGAAACATATCTCTAGTCTGCAGTTTTGTTCCTCTGGGGTTTGAAAGAGCCTCTAAACATTGAGCACATTTCTGAGGAGTGAGTGAGGAGCCTGAATAGGTGGATGAACAGTGGACGCTGCTGATGAAGGATTGTTGAGTTAGTGGAGCTATATGGTAGGGTAGAGTACTGTGATGTTAGACTATACGGTAGGGTAGAGTACTGTGATGTTAAGAAGGCCAGTTTTATTGCTTCTTTAATCAGCACAACAGTTTTCAGCTGTGCTAACGTAATTGCAAAATGGTTTTCTAATGATCAATTAGCCTTTTTAAATGATAAACTTGGATTAGCAAACACAACCTGCCATTGGAACACAGGACTGATGGTTGCTGATAATGGGCCTCTGTACGCCTATGTAGATATTCCATAAAAAAACAGCCGTTTCCAGCTACAATAGCCATTTACAACATTAACAATGTCTACACTGTATTTCTGATCAATTTGATGTTATTTTAATGGACAAAAAAAATGTTTTTCTTTCCAAAACAAGGACATTTCTAAGTGAACCTAAACTTTTGAACGGTAGTGTGTATATTATATGACTGGAGACATGCAAAATGTAACAGCAGATGTGTAAAAAAAAAAACTCTTCTAAAATTTGAGTGAAACATACGGTACGAGCATCCGTTTCATTTGGAACGGTCTGTTTTTGGAAGCATATTAAGGAACAATTCTCATCTCCATTGTGAGGCATATTTACAGTTATCCAATCACCTCAGCCCAAACCTGACTGGTTAGTTATTACCTGATTCCAAGTGCATTGCTGGATAATTCTCACTGCAAAACCATCACCATGAAAAAGCATAATCCCTGCCTACCCCAGTCACGGTTATTCAAGTCTTTTAATGTGAACAATGGTTCTGGTCACCTCTCTTGGCAAGGGCATCAAAGTCTGGTGTCATCTTTGATGTAGAGATTCTCAGAACAGCTGACAAGTGGTCATTTGTTAAATTTGACCTGTGACGGGATTTGTTGTAATTCATGACTGAGAACGTTTGTTCACACACATATGTGGACCCGAATTAAACAAGCATCCTTTGGGCGTGCTTTTTAATGTTTGGAAACTTTGTTTTCATTCAGTGAGCCATAGCACTGGTCTATTGTTGCTGTTTTGTACTTCTCCTTCAAAGCACTGTCACGTTGGATGTCGATGAGCTCCAATTGTGTGTCTGGTGGGGCTTTCTGACTGTCTAAAGACAGGGGGCATGATACAAGCTCCAGCTCAGTCTCAATCTTGGTGAAGTCTGCGGGAAGTCGGCGGGAAAACTCAGCATGCAGGTCGATCAAAGTGCTTCTGTATGTCTCAGTGCGTCTCAAACATAAGTTTGGCCTTGAATGCTTTCACGTTGGAATACAGTTCATGCACAAAAACACAATTTCCCTGCAGTTTCACATTTAGATCGTTCAGATGACTCACTATGTCCACACCGTTCGGACGCTACGGACGTTTTCGTGAGAAGACCGATTTTTCGTGATGTCTCATGGTCTGACAAACACCACTCTAGCTCTGTCACCATTCACCGCAGATGCGGAAGGGCGATATCGGCGGATGCGAGACATTTAAAAAATGTATTAAATATTATTATATTTGAGTTACAATTTTTAGGCCAAAAATCGTAACTGAAATATAATAATATTTAATACATTTAAAAAATGTCTCGCGTGTCGGATTGAAGTGCCCGGCGGATACGGCCCATGGGCCATACTTTGCCCCCCCCTTGCCTTAAAGTAGTAAAAAAATATATATACAAAAATATTTGAAAATGTTTTGGCCCTACTGCTATTAGCCCATACAAATGCATTGAATAACAGATAGTCCCAAAAACATATCAAAAGGAAGTTTGTTCTGAAGTGTCCAAATCCGTCTGTTTAAGATAGAGATATCATCCGCCGATATCGCCCTTCCGCATCTGCGGTGAATGGTGACAGAGCAAGACTGGTGTTTGTCAGACCATGAGACATCCCGAAAAATCGGTCTTCTCACGAAAACGTCTGTAGCGTCCGAATGGTTTGGCCTACAAACTATTATGACCATTCTATTGAAAGATGAGTGTTCTCCGTTTTGGACCCCCACAAGATCCGTCTGAAGTCGGTACAGCCTCTTCAATTATGTCTGTAGCGTCCGAACGGTTTGGGCTACACTCCTCTGTGAAAAGCCGAGACTCTCATGAACACGATGGTGTGCTCCGTTTTGCTCTAGGACGCCCACAAGTCTCACAAGACTTGTCTGAAGGTCCACGGTACCAGTTTTAAAAAAAAGAATGGAAGTACTGAATATATGGAGATAGTGTAGTGCCTAAAATAAGGGGATAAATACAAAAATATAAATAACAATAGTTTTCTGATCTTTCTTATATATCTCAGATATAGGACAGACACTTCAGATCAAACTTAATTTAGATTTTTGAGGGGACTATCTGTTGTTCCATGTAGTAAATCTGTTATTCAATGCATTTCTATTGGCTAATAGATCCCCCCCCCAAAAAAAATGTATAATATATATACATTTAAAAAAAATATTTTTTATATCTTAAGGTATTTTTGATACCCTCCCCCGGCTTAGACTCTACAGGGTTTTGAACACTATTATTGCACACAGAGTGAGTCCAGATGTTTACTCCTGAACTTATTTAGTTGCCATAACAAAGGGGTTGAATACTCATTGACTCAAGACATTTCAGCTTTTCATTTTTTATTCATTTGGAAAAATTTTGAAAAATAGGATTCCCCTTTGGCATTATGGGGTATTGTGTGTAGGCCAGTGATAAAAAAAAAAATCTCAATTTTATTCATTTTAAATGCAGGCTCTAACACAACATAATGTGGAAAAAGTAAAGGGGTGCTTTTGTCTATAACATGAGCTGCTCAGTATGTGTAGATAATCCTTTCTACCGTAGCTTTTTTGAAAGATATAATGAAGAACTACAAAAGTGTGCTACTGCTCTCAACATTGCTGCCCTGAATTTAACAGGCACTATCAACAAAGAACGGGGGGGGGGGGGCAAAATGGCGCCGTAGAGAAAACACCGTGTTTCAGTGAGCTCCCGTGGCATTCATTAATTTTTCTCTTTATATTAATTTTTTTAGCAGAAAAAAGTGGTAGAATTTGCTACATAAGTTACCCTGAGTCTTGACGGCTATTTCTCAAACGTTTCCGACAACATGCCCTGCAGAACTACTAAGAACTCGACCAAAACCACCACCCCTGTAGATGTGCAGGACGAGCTAACTAACGTTAGCGAAGATAACACCATTGCGGGTCCAATGGACCTGGTGATTCAAAAGATGACTGATGACATTACTAAAGTGATCGATGTCAAGATAGGAAAGGTCTTGGAAGCAATAGCAGGCCATTCAGCCGAACTACAGAAGGTTGTCAAGCGTGTTGATGAAGTGGAAGGAAGAATTTCTACTGTGGAAATTTTGACTACATCACCGGGCACTAAGATAAAGGTACCTGAGAAAGAGGTGCGGAGCACATTGATGACTTGGATAATCGAGGACGCAGATGCAATATCCCTGTGGTGGGACTCCCAGAAGATACTGAAGGGACAAGTTCAGTTAAATTCTTAGAGGAATGGATTCCAGCCTACAAATGGATACGAAGGCTGGATGTGTGAAGCTGGATAGAGCCCATCGCTCTCAAACATTGATACCCGGTCCCAACCAGCGGCCAGAGTTAGGGTTAGGGTTAGGGCCAGTGGTTATAAAGTTCCACAACTTCACCAACAAGCAGCATGTCATGGATGCGGCCAGACGCATCGGATCTGACGGTATTCAACGCCAAGGTCCAAGGGTCTCATTTAATGATTACTCCACGGCGGTTGTACAAAAGATGCAAGGCGTTTTGATGAGGTGAAGGCTCGACTCAAGAGAATGAAGATGGACTACGCACTGCTGTACCCGGCCACATTGAAGGTTATGGTCAACGGAACGCCTAAGAAGCTTAACACGCCTGAACAGGCTGCTGCGTTTATAGACTCTCTCGGGTAAATAACTTTACGCTGCTGCCTTTGCAGCATTGGATAACTTTTTTATTCAAATCTGGTTATGAAGCAGTAGTGCTCTTTGTTCAGTAACATTTTATTTTCCTACAGTAACTGCCACCATAGCTCAGACTGAGATCTGTGTGAATCTATATTGGTGCCCAGGCTTGGTCTTAGGTGGAAGAGCCTCAATCTTCTTTTATTGATTTTCATTTTCATAAATGTATAAATGACGAGGCTATAGAGTGGTTATCCAGAGTTGGAGAGTTGAAATCCCCTGCATGTTAGGGTTCAGGGGTCAGGGTTCAGGGTTCAGGGGTCAGGGTTCAGGGTTCATATAGTTTGTTTAGGCTCGGTGAGAATGGGGAGAGTTCAACACATTCGGAGAGCTCAACACATGGGTAAAGGTACCACCCTATCTTTACAGTAGGATTCAGTCTGCATATTGGTTGGTCAAAGTGCAATGGCAGGTAACATCCTGCGTTTATGTACGTGGAACATTAGAGGGAGCCATAACTCCATTGTAAAGGAAAAAAATTACTATCTTTTTTGAAAATAAAAATAAAATATTGATATTGCAAGAAACTCATTTGGATGATAAGGAGCATCTGAAATTGGTCAAGAGTTTCTGTCATCATTTGCATCCAGAAGTAAAGGTGTGGCAATTCTTGTGAAAAATAACCTACCACTTAAGGTGTTGAATTGTGTGAAAAAGAACATACCACTTAAGGTGTTGAATTGTGTGAAAGATACTGTACATTTGGATGTTTTGTTACAATTAAAGGTACTTTACAAGGGCAGGACATTTCCATAATGAATATTTACTTATTTATGCCCAGGACGTCTTTGCAGTCTGTTTTATCTGCTAATATAGGAAGCATAGTCATATCTTATCACGCTGAGGTGATCCTGGACATAAAACTCAAAGGGGCACCCCAATCTATCAAGACATTGGCGATTTAATGTAACCATTCTTAAAACCATCATTTAATGCAACCATTCTTAAAACCATACATTTACATCATATTATATTACAGAGTTTAATTCGTTTTTCTCTATTAACTCTCAATCAATCAATCCCTCGCTCCTTTGGGAAACCTGTAAAGCATACGCCAGGGGTATGATTATGTCATACCCTGCCACTAAGAGGCGGGAAAAAAACGTGAAAAAGCAAAAAAAACGTGAATTGGCAACCAAAGAGAAGGACTACATTAAAATTCCCACTCCTGCCCTATTAAAGGAAATATCAGTCCTTAGATCAACGTTGGACTCTCTCCTAACACAGGATGCTGAAAATAAAATGAGATTTGTCAGGACAAAAGCTTTATGAACATGGCGATAAACCAGGAAAATATTTGGCTTACCTAGCTAAAAAGAGAGCAGACTCCCAGTCAATTCCTACTATTACTAAATCTGATGGCAACCATATATATGAAAATAAATGGATAAATTAGTCATTTAATAAATGTTATGCAAATCCTCACGCCTCAGAACTGACAAATGATGCACCCAAACTAATGGAGGACTTATTTTCTAAGAATGAGCTCCCGACTATTCCCGAAGAACAGAGGTCTCTCCTTATCGACCCTATTAACCAAGGAAGAGATCATGTTTGCAATTGAGAATGTATAAAATGGTAGGGCCCCAGGACCAGACAGGTTTTGTAGTGAGTTCTATAAGGAGTCCCATGGCCTGATCCTTGAGCCATCGCTTGATATGTTTAACCACTCATTTTCAAATGACCGCCTCCCTCAAAACGCTGAGTGAAGCTAACATATCACTTATTCTCAAAAAAAGGGAAAATGAACCAGAATCTTGTTCCTCGTACAGACCTATTGCTCTTCTGAACGTGGATAGAAAATTGCTTTCTAAAATCCTAGCCACACGACTAGAGGACTTATTGCCACTAATTGTGAAAGGGGACCAAACTGGCTTCATTAAGGGCCGTAAGTCATGTAACAATGTCAGGCGGCTTCTTATTGGTATTCAACACCTACCAAGGAAGTGCTGTGGATGGTCTTGTGCTCTCCCTAGATGCTGAGAAAGCATTTGACCTGGAGGGGTGCTGTGGATGGTCTTGTGCTCTCCCTAGATGCTGAGAAAGCATTTGACCTGGAGGGGTGCTGTGGATGGTCTTGTGCTCTACCTAGATGCTGAGAAAGCATTTGACCTGGAGGGGTCCTACCTATTCTTTGGTCTAGGGGACGACTTTATAAAATGGGTTAAGGTTTTATATGATGACCCTCAGGCTGCTGTCCTTACTAATGGTCTGAGGTCAAATAGCTTTTCCACACACAGAGGTTCCAGACAGGGCTGTCCTTTGTCCCCTCTCCTATTTGCGCTCGCTATGGAACCGCTGGCTGAGGCCATCAGAGTAACGCCTGCTATACAGGGTCTGCTCATTGGTGACGTTCATCCTAAAATAAGCTTGTATGCTGATTATGTTTTGATATTCATCTCTAGCCCAGATATTGCATCTTTTGTTAATATTATTGAATTATTCAGTGAATTCTCAGTCTACAATATTAATGGAACTAAACCAGAGGCTATGCCACTTGGTAGTCTTCACTCTGTCCGTACTACCTCTCCCCCCTTTCCTTTTAAATGGTCTCCCTCAGGTTTTATGTATCTGGGTATATTCCTAACTCCTAAATTCCAGCAAAATGTACAAAGCCAATTTTGTTCACTTGTTTGATACATTAAGACAGGATCTTGAGCGCTGGAACTCTCTTCCGATTTCATGGTTGGGTAGAATATCCCTCTTGAAAATGAACATTTTGCCTAGACTACTTTACCCAACCCAAATGATCCCAGTCTTACATTCCAATAAGGTAATACAATATTTAAATGGCTGGTTAAGTTCCTTCATATGGACTAAACGCAAGCCAAGACTTAAGATGGCAATTTTGCAGCTGCCAGGTACAATGGGGTGCTTGGATCTGCCCAATATTAGGTTTCGTCAGTGGTGTGCCCACTTATATGTTATATTTATGACTGGATCACAAATGATGACTCCTCTATTTGGTTAGGCATTGAGATTTTTTTTCTCAAAATACCCCTCGCAGAATATTTTATTTTTCAGAACCTTCAAGTCTGTAAAAGATTACTGCAATAATCCCATTATACTTAACACACTCAAAGCACGGAGCTCCCGAGTGGCGCGGTGGTCTAAGGCACTGCATCTCAGTGCTTGAGGCGTCACTACAGACCCCCTGGTTCGATTCCAGGCTGTATCACAACCGGCCGTGATTGGGAGTCCCATAGGGCGGCGCACAATTGGTCCGGGTTTGGCCGGTGTAGGCCGTCATTGTAAATAAGAATTTGTTCTTAACTGGCTTGCCTAGTTAAATAAAATGGAGGTCAGTTCAATGTTTTTTGGGAAGGTCCAAACTAACCTCTGCTCTTACCTCGATTCTTAACAACCCAGATTTTGTATCAGGATTGCTGGATGCTTTAATGGATAGCTTGGATGATGTAACATTTAGCTTTACAAGGGCATAGGCAGATTAAATGATTTATTCGCTGATAAGATTTTATTGTCATTTGAGCAGATGGATGAGAAATATAGACTCCCAAAGCAGGACTTTTTCCGCTTTCTACAAATAAGACTTATTCTACAGTATGAAAAATGTATGCACTCACTAACTGTAAGTCGCTCTGGATAAGAGCGTCTGCTAAATGACTAAAATGTTAAATGTAAATGTAAGACATTATATTTTGATTTTGATGTGTCTGTCATTGAAATAATGCTTTTTTTTTATCACAAAGGAAAATATATGTTTATTTTATGCTTTAAGGTCATTTTCTACTGTTGACACACAGAGGGTCAAGCGAGTGTGGGAGAAAGAATTGTCTGTTACTATTGACGAGGAGATGTGGGAGGACGTTTGGAGATGTGCAAAAAACAATATCTATCTGTAATCATACTAGAGCAATCCAATTAAGAATAATACACAGATTGCATATATCCCCAAATCAGACATGCTTTTAGCCCCCCCTCCTCCTCCTCCTCCTCCTCCTCAGTGTCTTCAACGTACAGGCACCCGAACACAATGTTTATGGTCATGTTCCAAATCACAAAGATACTGGTCTAATGTTCTTCAAGAAACTGAAAAAATCCTAGGGGGTCGACCTAGAATTGGACCCGGTTTCTTTGCTGTTAGGTCTCCCTAGTAGGCGTGTTACTTCTGTGGGTAAGAGGAGGCTTTGCAACATTCCTCTCGCAGAGAGGAAAAACATCCTCTCACAGTGGATTAATGACCAGGTCCCGTCTGTTAAAGACTGGCATAAAGATACTATTTGAATGGGTTCCATTGGAATATCTGACTTGTACATTATATTCTAAAACAGATCAGTTCTACAAAGTGTGGGAACCTTATTTAAATGACCTAGAACCTGATTTATCAGCTATTATGCTGCAAGGAGTTTCTTAGAATGGTGGTTGTTTACTTGTCTCAGGATTACACTATACGTTCCATGTGTTGGACCTAATTCCTTTATTTAAACTGAGCTTTTATGTTTAATTTCTGTCTGTATGTTCATAATTTCTTTTTTTTAAAGTTACTTATTTGATCTTTGTTACTGTATCTCTTAACATGGGAGACAATTGTGAAATTCCAATAAAAATACTATTAGAAATAAAGGTCTATCTTATACACTTATACACATAAGACAGATCCTTATCTCTAAGAGTGTATAAGATATATATTTTGTATTTAAAGAGAGACATGCTCAGATACAATACAAGAGAGAGAGAGAGGCCACACTGACTAGTGACCAGTAGTCTGTTTTAGACTTAAACTGAGAGAGAGAGAGAGAGAGAGAGAGAGAGAGAGAGAGAGAGAGAGAGAGAGAGAGAGAGAGAGAGAGAGAGAGAGAGAGAGAGAGAGAGAGAGAGAGAGAGAGAGAGAGAGAGCCTGCTGTAGAGTTAACTCCCCTCCCTATTTGTGTAGAGGACAGCTCCTGATCCAGACGCTGAACATCATGTTGACGTCCATAACCACAGCATTGCTCTAAGTATTCTATTTGTGTCTCTCTCCTCTCCTCTGCGTGTTAGAGAGGGGAGATGTGGTTTGCTGCTGAGTGCTTTCTCCATCACTCTCTCTCAATCCTTCAATCCCCTCTAGCTCCAGCGTCTTCCCCTCCATTACTCAATCCTTCCATTTCTCTATCTCTCCATCTCAACCGCTCGCTGGCTCGGAGCTCCGGCCTCTTCCCTCCCTCCCTCCCTCCCTCCTTCCTCCAGAGAATTAGTGTCTCAATTAGGTTCTTTAGAGCAGAGTCCTGCCGGCTTGGCACAGACACGCAGCATTCCTTAACCCCTTCGCTGTTCCCCACAACGCTTGGCACACAGTCACAACCTTTCACAACTCCTCTCACCCGACTAGCCTACATCAGTCAGTGGCCGCCAACTTGCCATTCAGCTGTGTTGAATGGAGTTATATAACTCCCGTTGGAAGGCATTTTTGAGTTCTCATGTCAATCATATACGGGACTCAACGGAATCAAACCTTGCTTCGTTTTTGCAGTTTTGGTCCAATCGCATATTATCTGAACCACCTCCCCCAATAGTCCAGTTGAAAAACACTCTTTCTCTGTTAATCCTGATCTAACCTGCAGAAGGAGAGAGTGTGAGAAAGAGAAAGGCCTAGTTTATAATTAGTCTAATAAAATAATACCAACACATCTCAAACCCACTGCCATTACACCACCCCAGCACATGAGTGAGCAAGTTACAGATCACCCCCCCCCCCCTCCAAAGAAAATGCTAACCTCCCCACCTCCCCCTATGATAGTTGTGCGTCAATCACTCATCATTATTCAGGATTCATTCAGGATTATCGGTAATCATGGTAGCATCCACATTAATGTAGAAGTGTTTAAAAACATATTATATTGTTTTTTACAATAAAAGTGACTCCAAAATGACACAATACTTTATTTACCATTAATTTCTATTGGGCACAAAATAATCTGAAACCCAACCAAAACAAACAGCAAATACATCAAACAAGTTTGTAGAGTCACAGGCTTGATGTAATCATTGTGTGCTATGAATGTGGACCAACTACTACACTTTTTACTACTTTAATACATAAGTGAATTTGTCTCAATACTTTTGGTCCCCTAAAATGGGGGGACTATGTACAAAAAGTGCTGTAAAGAGAGAGAGAGAGAGAGAGAGAGAGAGAGAGAGAGAGAGAGAGAGAGAGAGAGAGAGAGAGAGAGAGAGAGGAGAGAAAGAAATGAGCGAGAGGCGAGGAGAAGGAACTCTGCATGCCCCTCATGAACGCTCTACTTTCCTCTCGGTGAAAGTAGAAATCAATCTTGGACTGTTCCCTAAAGACCCAGCCATGAAGGAGCATTCTTTCGCCTTACTTCACGATGGGACAAAAGACACTTCAGGAGATATAGGCCTCTGTCGCTGCCGAGTACCATACATTTTTCCTCACCACATCTCTTCCTTTCTCTTTCCCTCTTCCCCTTCTCATTCTGGCTCATTGAATCTGTTCTACTTTCTTAAAGACTGCAGGGAGAATGGAAGGGACTGGGAGAGAGAGGCACAGAGAGGGGGACAGGGAGAGAGAGGCACAGAGAGGGGGACAGGGAGAGAGAGGCACAGAGAGGGGGGACAGGGAGAGATAGGTCACAGAGAGGGGGACAGGGAGAGAGAGGCACAGAGAGGGGGACAGGGAGAGAGAGACACAGAGAGGGGGACAGGGAGAGAGAGGCCAGAGAGGGGACAGGGAGAGAGAGGCACAGAGAGGGGGACAGGGAGAGAGAGGCACAGAGAGGGGGACAGGGAGAGAGACACAGAGAGGGGGACTGGGAGAGAGAGGCACAGAGAGGGGGACAGGGAGAGAGAGACACAGAGAGGGGGACAGGGAGAGAGAGGCACAGAGAGGGGGACAGGGAGAGAGAGGCACAGAGAGGGGGACAGGGAGAGAGAGGCACCAGAGAGGGGGACTGGGAAGAGAGGCACAGAGAGGGGGACAGGGAGAGAGAGACACGAGAGGGGGACAGGGAGAGAGAGAGACAGAGAGGGGGACAGGGAGAGAGAGGCACAGAGAGGGGGGACAGGGGAGAGAGAGGCCCAGAGAGGGGGACTGGGAGAGAGGAGGCACAGAGAGGGGGAAAGGGAGAGAGAGACACAGAGAGGGGGACAGGGAGAGAGAGAGAACAGAGAGGGGGACAGGGAGAGAGAGGCACAGAGAGGGGTGGACAGTGAGAGAGAGAGACAGAGAGGGGGACAGGGAGAGAGAGGCAACAGAGAGGGGGACACAGGGAGAGAGAGGCACAGAGAGGGGGACAGGGAGAGAGAGCAAAGAGAGGGGGACAGGGAGAGAGAGGCACAGAGAGGGGGAAACAGGGAGAGAAGGACAGAGAGGGAGACGGGAGAGAGAGGAACAGGAGGGGGACAGGGGAGGAGAGTGCACAGAGAGGGGGGACAGGGAGAGAGAGGCACAGAGAGGGGGGACAGGAAGAGAGAGAGACACAGAGAGGGGGACTGGGAGAGAGAGGCAACAGAGAGGGGGACAGGGAGAGAGAGACACAGAGAGGGGGGACAGGGAGAGAGAGACACCAGAGAGGGGGGACAGGGAGAGAGAGGCACAGAGGAGGAGGACAGGGAGAGAGAGGCACAGAGAGGGGGACAGGGAGGTTGGAGAGAGGGACAGGGAGAGAGAGACACAGGAGGGGGACGGGAGGTTGGGAGAGAGGGACAGGGAGAGAGAGACACAGAGAGGGGGACAGGGAGTGTTGAAGAGGGGGACAGGGAGCTTGGAGAGGGGAACAGAGAGAGAGAGACACAAAGAGGGGGACAGGGAGGTTGGAGAGGGGGACAGGGAAAGAGAGACACAGAGAGGGGGACAGGGAGGTTGGAGAGGGGGACAGAGAGAGAGACACAACAGAGAGAGAGAGATACAGAGAGGGGGACAGGAGGTTGGAGAGGGGAACAGAGAGAGAGAGACACAGAGAGGGGGACAAGAGGTTGGAGAGGGGAACAGAGAGAGAGAGACCAACAGAGAGGGGGGACAGGGAGGTTGGAGAGGGGGACAGGGAGAGAGAGACACAGAGAGGGGGACAGAGAGAGAGAGACACAGAGAGGGGGGACAGGGAGGTTGGAGAGGGGGGACCGGGAGAGAGAGACACAGAGAGGGGGACAGGGAGAGAGAGACACAGAGAGGGGGACAGGGAGGTTGGAGAGGGGACAGAGAGAGAGAGACACAGAGAGGGGGACAGGGAGGTTGGAGAGGGGGACAGAGAGAGAGAGGCACAGAGAGGGGGACAGGGAGGTTGGAGAGGGGAACAGAGAGAGAGAGACACAGAGAGGGGGACAGAGAGAGAGAGAGACAGAGAGGGGGACAGGGAGGTTGGAGAGGAGAACAGAGAGAGAGAGAGACACAGAGAGGGGGACAGGGAGGTTGGAGAGGGGAACAGAGAGAGAGAGACACAGAGAGGGGGACAGGGAGGTTGGAAAGGGGGACCGGGAGAGAGAGACACAGAGAGGGGGGACAGGGAGGTTGGAAAGGGGGACCGGGAGAGAGAGACACAGAGAGGGGGACAGGGAGGTTGGAGAGGGGGACAGAGAGATAGAGACCCAAGAGGGGGACAGGGAGGTTGGAGAGGTGGACAGAGAGAGAGAGAGACAGAGAGGGGGACAGGGAGGTTGGAGAGGTGGACAGAGAGAGAGAGAGAGACACAGAGAGGGGGACAGGGAGGTTGGAGAGGGGGAGAGAGGCTGGGGTTCTCTGGCTGGATGTTGGCAGCGGCTAGGACAGGGGCCAATATAAGGAGAAGAGGTGCATTCTGTGTAGAGGACAGAGTTAGAGGAAAGATACCACTTGCTTT
The DNA here is from genome assembly GCA_902810595.1 of Coregonus sp. 'balchen'. Classification (NCBI taxonomy): domain Eukaryota; kingdom Metazoa; phylum Chordata; class Actinopteri; order Salmoniformes; family Salmonidae; genus Coregonus; species Coregonus sp. 'balchen'. The sequence continues at coordinate 59,406,279 of LR778264.1, read as the reverse complement.
AACCTTCTAAACACAGGAAGAAGAATTGGGGAGGTTTCAGTATAACACCCCCCCCCCCCCCCCCCCCCCCCCCCCCCCCCCCACACACACACACACACACTTCCATTTCACACAACAGGTAAGATATTGCACATGCCGTGATGTTGTTACCACGAGTCTGATACTGAGATCCCTGTCCAAAGAGTTCCATAGCCTTCCATGTAACTCAATTCAATCCGTATTGCAGAAGTGTTGCAGAAGATCTGCTTTATAGCTCGATCGAAATTTAAAGGCGATGTTCGTGTGGGTCCGCGCGACTGCGTTCACAGTAAACGCTACATATGGCGGCTATCGGAAATGACCTTAACATTTGAATGCCGGTTCTTCCGCGATACTTCCGCGATATGGATTGACTCCAGCCCTATGTGTTCAATTTTATAGCAAATTGCAAAAAAAAAAGTGTTACCTTTCCGGTGGATTTGGGTCCTTTCCATATGCAGAAGTAACATATGACCCATGCCAGAGCCAGACACAGAACCAGTTCCCAGCGGAGCTTCCCGATGTGTTCAATCCCACTGGAGATCTTGAGGACACGACGTCTGTTTGAGCAAACAGGAAGAAAGAAAACACAATTAATAAAATGATCTCTTTTAAAGATATCTTTAACGTTGTTTAACATTAGAAATTACATCCTAAACCATGTTGGGGTACAATTCCATTTCAATTGGAGATTTCTGTGAAATGGAATTGACCCCCCAACCCTGACCAAGATATACTGACATATCATTACATGAAAATGTATGCACTCACTAACTGTAAGTCGCTCTGGATAAGAGCGTCTGCTAAATGACTAAAATGTAAATGTAAATATTTCATGTGCGTTATTAATTTGGCCTTGAGTGATTGAGTGTCTGTGTCTACAGTGAGAGAGAGAGGCCTGTAGAGAACTGGGTCCAACACTGGCCATTGATCATCTATGTGTTCCAGAGCCCAGTACTCAGAGAACCCAGGGCCCAGTACCCAGAGAACCCAGAGAACCCAGGGCCCAGTACCCAGAGAACCCAGGGCCCAGTACCCAGAGAACCCAGGGCCCAGTACCCAGAGAACCCAGAGAACCCAGGGCCCAGTACCCAGAGAACCCAGAGAACCCAGAGAACCCAGGACCCAGTACCCAGAGAACCCAGGGCCCAGTACCCAGAGAACCCAGAGAACCCAGGACACAGTACCCAGAGAACCCAGAGAACCCAGAACCCTGTTGAAACCAGTCTTGTTCTTTCAGTACTCTGGGGTTGGAGAGGCAGCTACTAAGTGCTGCTGGGGTCCTGCCTGGACTAGAGCCAAACGCCACACCTGGCTCTAGCCTGGTCCCAGATCTGTTTAGTGCTGTTTGGCATGACAATGACCATAAGAGTTGAACTAGGGCCACACTGGTCTCAGATCTGTTTGTGATCTATAGCCAACTCTGGGAGTTGTCATGCATGTCAATGACCATAAGAGTTGGCAAGACATCACATGGACATTTGGGACCAGTCTGGCCCTGGTTCAAATCTTCTGGTTTGGGACCAGGCCAGACAGACATCCACAGACAATACCAAGTGACTTCACTATAGTTCAATATGGCTGCCATGGAGTCCATGGACGGACAATGCTGACCTCACAAAACTAGCAAACAACATTTTATAAAATCTGACATCACGATACTGTAAGTAGCATTAAACGAGTCTACTGTAAAATCTGACATCACGATACTGTAAGTAGCATTAAACGAGTCTACTGTAAAATCTGACATCACGATACTGTAAGTAGCATTAAACGAGTCTACTGTAAAATCTGACATCACGATACTGTAAGTAGCATTAAACGAGTCTACTGTAAAATGTGACATCACGATACTGTAAGTAGCATTAAACGAGTCTATTGTAAAATGTGACCAGGCCACTTAGTTATTGTCAGTTCTCCATAAACAACAGATTATAGTACCTTGTGTACAGATGCTATGTCTTCATTTGACCCAGTTTCTCACAGCAGGTAAATAAACCTGCAGCAACAGGAAATGTGAATTGTTATGTGGATTATAATTAATGGACATATTTTGTAGGGGTTGATACATTCGTTAGGGCAAATCAAGTCTGACATTTTAAAGCGGAAATTACAAACTTTAGAAGCCTTTTTAAACCTTGAATACACTACAAGTTATTATTATTATTATTACAAGTTTGCATTTCCTGCTGTGCAGGACAATTCCTGGAACAACAGGATGATCAAATGTAGGTACGGCATCTGTAAAAGTGTAGGAAACTGGTTAACCAGCCGATTCAAACTCCTACTCTGGCTCAATCTGGGAGAGCTACAGTAGGCTAGGCTAACCTCTGAATAGGCTAACCGTAGGATAGGCTAACCTCTGAATAGGCTAACCGTAGGATAGGCTAACCTCTGAATAGGCTAACCATAGGATAGGCTAACCTCTGAATAGGCTAACCATAGGATAGGCTAACCTCTGAATAGGCTAACCATAGGATAGCCTAACCTCTGAATGTGATGTGATAAGGCAGGTAACCAAATAGGATTTTGCTACGGTAGTTTGACTCAACCGGCTCCTAGATTAGACGACTATGAGCGTTAGCTAGCTGCTTGGCATCGTTCCTATAATCGGGTCGTGATTCTCCAGGTTCAGAGAGATATCATACAGTAGCCTTGCCATATCCTCAATAGCTGTGTGTGTGTGTGTCCCAAAACGCACCCTATTCCCTATATAGTGCACTAATTTTGATCAAGGCCCTATGGGTAGTGCACTATATAGGGAACAGGGTGACGTTTGGGGCGGATCCTCACAGTGATACAGAAGCCTTGCCATCTCCTCTATGGCCGCCTGCCCTTTGGCAGCCAGACAGGAATCCTTCCCCCAACAACACAACATGCTGACACGGGCAGATTTGTGTCCCCATCATAACATCTCCGGCTGTGCAAGAGCTCCACTGACGCTGGTAGACACAGAACAATTTAAAATGACTGACAAATTATTAGGGGAATGGTTAAGTATGTCACTTGTAGGCTACAGCAACTTGTTGTCAGTGCTCTTGGGTTGCACACTGAGTTTCCCTCAGTTTGACAGGAATACAGTAGCCAAATCAACAGTAGGCTGGCTACATATACAGTACTGTACTGGAGCCCAGGGTTGGGGTCAATTCCATTTAAATTCCAGTCAATTCAGAAAGTAAACCAAATTCCAATTCCAAATGTTGCTAATTGAAAAGCATTGAAAATGATTGGAATTGGAATTTCACTGTTACTTCCTGAATTGACTGGAATTGAAATGGAATTGACTCTAAATCTGCTGGAGTCACAGTCACAGTAGGCTGGCTACACATACAGTAGCCACATAGATACAGCTAGCTAGGTTGCAATGGAGCCCGCTTCGTCTGGAATAGTTAACAAATGTTTCCAGCGCTGTAGAATCTGTATTTATTACGCTCTTATCTGGAACAATATTGACAATCCGGAGTTCCAATGTTCCAGGTTCGGAGCAGATTGACATGAGGAATAGCTTCGCCGCACTGGTGCCTGATCTCCCTGTGCCTTTATCGCTGGTGTCTAAGATGGCGGTGCTGACTCCAATTACGCTGACTCCAGCAGCGGCTTCGTCATCGAGTTCAGCTCCTTTCCCTCTCTCTGGATCTGACGGGGCACTGCCTGCTGTGGGAGGTCTGGACCTATCGCCGGGAGCAGCGGGCGTACGCTATCTTGCTTCTCGTGGACCCGTGAAAGGTTCAACGAATTGTGTGAGGGGTAGGAATGGCCGGATTTCTCCATTCCCTTCTCCGGCCGTTGTATTGGGCAGTTCAATGGTGAAAAAGGTCTCAGTCCCTGGAGCAAAAGCTTTGTGCTATCCAGAAGCACGAGTACAGGACATCAATAAGCTGCTCCCAAACATGTTAAAACTGCATCAGGAAATTGAATCAATCATAGTTAATGTGGGATTCACTGACATTATGAAGGGCAGCTCAGAACAGCTGAAGATGGATTTTAAAGAACTGATTGGGTCTATGCTTGACACCAACAAACACCCCATAATATCAGACCCTGTGCCCTCCCTAAATCATGGCATTGAACATTTCAGCAGACTTTTAGCCCTCTATAACTGGCTATGAGACTATTGATGCTCTGTGGGTGTAACATTTCTTGACAATTTTGAATCCTTCTGGAAACAAAGCTTGTTTTATAAGGAGGATGGGATCCACCCAAATCATTTGGGTTCCTGGATCCTTTCACAGTGTTATAAGGCTGCGTTGAGACGATAACTTATCAATGACCCAAGCCCAGCTCAATTAATCCCTACCATTGTGACGCTGAGTTGCCATAATGCTTCAGCAAATTTATATTAGCCCAGGGGCGTTGGAAGACACAATGTGGGTAACCTAATTTATGTCCCTCTAACTGCCCTGAATGCCTCTGCTGATCCTACAGCTATTGTATGCAGTAATCATGAGCCTATGAACCAGAGTTATGCTGTTGGCAATGAGGCGGTGTGCCCTAGTAGGACGTCCACTGTGTGCAGCTCACCCTGCACTAACATAAATAACATGAGCATGTCTACTTCTGCTAAGCTTCCCAGTAAATTAATGAAAACAATCAAGCATCCCAGAAAAGTGTTAAAAAAGCCCACGTTAACATATGTATCTTAAGAAACAAGGTTAATAAAATCAATAATTTGCTACAGATGGCATTCATATTCGGACTATCTCTGAAACTCACTTAGATAATACCTTCGATGATTCAGTGGTAGAGATACATGGTTATAACATCTACAGAAAATACAGAAATGCCAATGGTGGAGGTGTTACCGTCGGCAATGTCATTTACAAAATAGCCTCCAACACTCTACTCAGCAAATTGGATGTAGTCTATCACAGTGCCATCAGTTTTGTCACCAAAGCCCCATATACTACCCACCATTGTGACCTATACGCTCTTGTTGGCTGGCCCTCACTACATATTCGTCACCAAACCCACTGGCTCCAGGTCATCTATAAATCACTGCTAAGCAAATCCCTGTCTTATTCTAGCTCACTGGTCACCATAGCAACACCCACCCGTAGTCTACACTCCAGCAGGTATATCTCACTGGTCTTCCCAAAGCCAACACCCCCTTTGGCCGCCATTCCTTCCAGTTCTCTGCTGCCAATGACTGGAACAAACTGCAAAAATCTCTGAAGCTGGAGACTCTTATCTCCCTCACTAACTTTAAGCGTCAGTTGTCAGAGCAGCTTACCGATCACTGCACCTGTACATAGCCATTCTGACATTAGCCCACCCAACTACCTCATCCCCATATTGTTATTTATTTTGCTAATTTGCACCCCAGTATCTCTATTTGCACATCATCTTTTGCACATCTATCATTCCAGTGTTAATTATGAAATTGTAAGTATTTATTTATTGCCTTACCTCCATAACTTACTACATTCGCACACACTGTATATATATATTTTCTGTTGTATTTTGGACTTTATGTTTTGTTTACCCCATATGTAACTATGTGTTGTTGTTTTTATCGCACTGCTTTGCTTTATCTTGGCCAGGTCGCAGTTGTAAATGAGAACTTGTTCTCAACTGGCTTACCTGGTTAAATAAAGGTGAATTTTTTTTTCATTCAGAACCACATTCCTGTAAAGCTTAGAGAGGATCTCATGTTAAATACTGTTGAAGTAATATGGCTACAGGTTCATCTGCCTCACCTAAAGCCCATTCTGGTGGGAAGCTGCTATAGACCACCAAGTGCTAACCGTCAGTATCTGGATAACATGTGTGAAATGCTTGATAATGTATGCGATATCAACAGAGAGGTATATTATCTCGGTGTTTCAATATTGACTGGCTTTCATCAAGCTGCCCACTCAAGAAAAAGCTTCAAACTGTAACTAGTGCCTGCAACCTGGTTCAGGTTATCAGTCAATCTACCAGGGTAGTTACAAACAGCACAGGAATGAAATCATCAACATGTATTGATCACATCTTTACTAATGCTGCAGAAATTTGCTTTAAAGCAGTATCCAACTCCATAGGATGTAGTGATCACAATATAGTAGCCATATTTAGGAAAACCAAAGTTCCAAAGGCTGGGCCTAATATTGTGTATAAGAGGTCATACAATAAGTTTTGTAGTGATTCCTATATTGTTGATGTAAAGAATACATGTTGGTCCGTGGTGTGTAATGAGGAGCAACCAGATGCTGCACTTGACACATTTATGAAATTGCTTATTCCAGTTACTAATAAGCATGCACCCATTAAGAAAATGACTGTAAAAATGGTTAAATCCCCGTGGATTGATGAGGAATTGAGAAATGTATGTTTGAGAGGGATGAGGCAAAGGAACGTCAAATAAGTCTGGCTGCACAACCGATTGGCAAACGCACTGCAAATTGAGAAATCATGTGACTAAACTGAATAAAAAGAAGAAGAAACTATACTATGAAACAAAGAAAAATGATATAAAGAATGATAGTAAAAAGCTTTGGGCAGCTTAAATGAAGTTTTGGGCAAAAAGGCAAACTCAGCTCCATCATTCATTGAATCAGATGGCTCATTCATCACAAAACCAACTTATATTGCCAATTACTTTTTTTCATTGCAAGATTAGCAAATTTAGGCATGACATGCCAGCAACAAACACTGACACTACACATCCAAGTATAACTGATCAAATTATGAAAGACAAGTATTGTAACTTTGAATTCTGTAAAGTGAGTGTGGAAGAAGTGAAAGAATGATTGCTGTCTATCAACAATGACAAGCTGCCAGGGTCTGACAACTTGGATGGAAAGTTACTGACGATAATAGCAGACAATATTGCCACTCCTATTTGCCATATCTTCAGTATAAGCCTACTAGAAAGTGTGTGCCCTCAAATAGCCAACCAATCAGCCTGTTACCAATCCTTAGTAAACTTTTGGAAAAAATGGTGTTTGGCCAGATACAATGCTATTTTACAAATTGACAACAGACTTTCAGCACGCTTATAGGGAAGGTCATTCAACAAGCACAGCACTTACACAAATTACTGATGATTGGTTGAGAGAAATTGATGATAAAAAGATTGTGGGAGCTGTTTTGTTAGACTTCAGTGCGGCTTTTGACATTATCGATCATAGTCTGCTGCTGGAAAAACGTATGTGTTATGGCTTTACACCCCCTGCTATATTGTGGATAAAGAGTTACCTGTCTAACGGAACACAGAGGGTGTTCTTTAATGGAAGCCTTTCCAACAAAATCCAGGTAGAATCAGGAATTCCCCAGGGCAGCTGTCTAGGCCCATTCCCTTTTTCAATCTTTACTAATGACATGCCACTGGCTTTGAGTAAAGCCAGTGTGCCTATGTATACGGATGACTCAACACTATACACGTCAGCTACTACAGCGAGTGAAATCACTGCTACACTTAACAAAGAGCTGCAGTTAGTTTCAGAATGGGTGGCAAGGAATAAGTTAGTCCTAAATATTTCAAAAACGAAAAGCATGGCCATGGCCATGGCTACATGGAACTCTATTCCACATCAGGTAACTGATGCAAGCAGTAGAATCAGATTTTAAAAAACAGATTGAAAATACACTTTATGGAACAGCGGGGACTGTGAAGAGACACACACACACAGGCACAGGCACAGACACACACATACACATGATAACACACGCACTCTACACACACGTACACATGGATGTTGTATTGTAAATATGTGATAGTAGAGTAGTGGCCTGAGGGAACACACTAAATGTATTGGGTGAAGTGTTATGAAATGTAATGTTGTGTAATATTTTTTAAATTGTATATAACTGCCTTAATGTTGCTGGACCCCAGGAAGAGTAGCTGCTGCCTTGGCAGGAACTAATGGGGATCCTTAATAAATACAAAATACAAATACAAATACAGCTACAGTAGCTTAAGTTAAGAATGTCAATTTAAAAGACTGACTATTTATTAGGGGAATGGTTGTTTGCTACTAATTAGTTGCCTACTTTAGCAATGCCATCATATTTCCAGGCCACTGTAGTGTAATGTAGATGAAGCAGTCATTTTCCCCTGTTCAGAACGACTGGGCACCACTCGACTTTCGGACACAACTACAGTGAGATGTCTTTGGAGCGATCATACCAAAGGCGTGACGCGACCTGTGACTGAGGTGCAACCCATTAATATAGTTCGGCCATACAGTATGGTATAGTTCAGCCATACAGTATGGTATAGTTCAGCCACATAGTATGGTATAGGTTAGCCACATAGTATGGTATAGTTCAGCCATATAGTATGGTATAGTTAGTCAGCCATTCAGTATGGTATAGTTCAGCCACATAGTATGGTATAGTTCAGCCATACAGTATGGTATAGTTCAGCCATACAGTATGGTATAGTTCAGCCATACAGTATAGTATAGTTCAGCCATATAGTATGGTATAGTTAGTCAGCCATACAGTATATTAGAGTTCAGCCATAAAGTATGGTATAGTTAGTCAGCCATATAGTATGGTATAGTTCAGCCATATAGTATGGTATAGTTAGTCAGCCATATAGTATGGTATAGTTCAGCCATATAGTATGGTATAGTTAGTCAGCCATATAGTATGGTATAGTTCAGCCATATAGTATGGTATAGTTCAGCCATATAGTATGGTATAGTTCAGCCATATGGTATGGTATAGTTCAGCCATATGGTATGGTATAGTTCAGCCATATGGTATGGTATAGTTCAGCCATATGGTATGGTATAGTTCAGCCATATAGTATGGTATAGTTCAGCCATATGGTATGGTATAGTTCAGCCATATAGTATGGTATAGTTCAGCCATATAGTATGGTATAGTTCAGCCATATGGTATGGTATAGTTCAGCCATATGGTATGGTATAGTTCAGCCATATGGTATGGTATAGTTCAGCCATATGGTATGGTATAGTTCAGCCATATGGTATGGTATAGTTCAGCCATATAGTATGGTATAGTTCAGCCATATGGTATGGTATAGTTCAGCCATATGGTATGGTATAGTTCAGCCATATGGTATGGTATAGGTCAGCCATACGGTATCAATATAAATGCTGGTACTATACATACAGTATGTATATATATTATAAAATAATGTACTCACTCCCAGAACTCTACGACAGGTGAGGTGGCGTTGGGGTTGAAGGTGAAATTGGTGCCGTTCCTCTGGAAATCCACACAGTTCTCTACAAGGAAACAGACAGTGAACATATCACAGTTCTCTACAAGGAAACAGACAGTGAACATATCACAGTTCTCTACAAGGAAACAGACAGTGAACATATCACAGTTCTCTACAAGGAAACAGAAACAGTGAACATATCACAGTTCTCTACAAAGAAACAGACAGTGAACATATCACAGTTCTCTACAAGGAAACAGACAGTGAACATATCACAGTTCTCTACAAGGAAACAGACAGTGAACATATCACAGTTCTCTACAAGGAAACATACAGTGAACATATCACAGTTCTCTACAAGGAAACAGAAACAGTGAACATATCACAGTTCTCTACAAGGAAACAGACAGTGAACATATCACAGTTCTCTACAAGGAAACAGAAACAGTGAACTTATCACAGTTCTCTACAAGGAAACATACAGTGAATATATCACAGTATTGAACAGCATGGAGGTAGATGGCCGGACTAGACTAGAATAGACTATAATAGAATATAATAAGTTATTAAACATCAAACCTACAGTAGTCACTCGTTAAAGAGAGCTCAGGTGAAGCAGGATGAAATGGGTCTCACCTGTGTTCCAGTAGTGATCGCACGAAGCCCAGGGTGGCTCAGTGGTGAAGCAGGATGAAATGGGTCTCACCTGTGTTCCAGTAGTGATCGCACGAAGCCCAGGGTAGCTCAGTGGTGAAGCAGGATGAAATGGGTCTCACCTGTGTTCCAGTAGTGATCGCACGAAGCCCAGGGTGGCTCAGTGGTGAAGCAGGATGAAATGGGTCTCACCTGTGTTCCAGTAGTGATCGCACGAAGCCCAGGGTAGCTCAGTGGTGAAGCAGTTGAACAGGTAGAAGATAGCCCAGGACAGGATGACCACGTAGTACACATTCAGATGGGCCACGATCACCTGGGTTGCATAGCCAATACCTGCAGAACACACAGAGAGAATACATAGGTATGGACATACTGAGAGAATACATAGGTATGGACATACAGAGAATACATAGGTATGGACATACAGAGAGAATACATAGGTATGGATATACTGAGAGAATACATAGGTATGGATATACTGAGAGAATACATAGGTATGGACATACTGAGAGAATACATAGGTATGGATATACTGAGAGAATACATAGGTATGGATATACTGAGAGAATACATAGGTATGGACATACTGAGAGAATACATAGGTATGGATATACAGAGAATACATAGGTATGGACATACAGAGAGAATACATAGGTATGGATATACTGAGAGAATACATAGGTATGGACATACTGAGAGAATACATAGTTATGGACATACTGAGAGAATACATAGGTATGGACATACTGAGAGAATACATAGTTATGGATATACTGAGAGAATACATAGGTATGGATATACTGAGAGAATACATAGGTATGGACATACTGAGAGAATACATAGGAATGGACATAGTGAGAGAATACATAGGTATGGACATAGTGAGAGAATACATAGGTATGGACATACAGAGAATACATAGGTATGGACATACAGAGAATACATAGGTATGGACATACAGAGAATACATAGGTATGGACATACAGAGAATACATAGGTATGGACATACAGAGAATACATAGGTATGGACATACAGAGAGAATACATAGGTATGGACATACTGAGAGAATACATAGGTATGGACATACTGAGAGAATACATAGGTATGGACATACAGAGAATACATAGGTATGGACATACAGAGAGAATACATAGGTATGGACATACTGAGAATACATAGGTATGGACATACAGAGAGAATACATAGGTATGGACATACTGAGAATACATAGGTATGGACATACTGAGAATACATAGGTATGGACATACAGAGAATACATAGGTATGGACATACAGGCCAATAACCATCTCAGTGGCCTTATGGCTAGTGTCCACCTTGAGGTTGGAAGGTTGGGTGGTTCAGTCATCCCAAAGACCACCTAAGATGTTGTAATCAGATACTAGATGATTACTTCCAGGATGACTTTTAAATTCAGAAAGGATGGTTTGCGAAACAATTCTTTATGACACCATTCTTTCTGGTTTCTCAATGATCAAATCAGTATTGAAAAAAAGGTGATAGCTTAAGTCTGTTCCCGCCTGAGCGAGTGTGACCACAGGTCAGAGACCGTGATGACACACCAAATGTTTTTTGTTAATGTATCGCGGGAAAAGAGCAGGAATAGGCTTTTTTGTAGGTCACAGTCCAAGCTGTGTCTTCCAACGGTGAGACTGCTGTCGGCATCCAAAGATTATACATCCAACTTACAGTAGTTTATCCAACTTTGAATAAACGCTTGGAGGTAAGGACGACAGCAGTGGTGTAGCCTACGGGTGATACGGATATCATTTATTATCGATATCTACATAAGCGCATTGACGTGATTATTCACTCCACTTTATTCTTCATATCCACATCTTGTTGTGCTACAGCCGGAAATTAAAATTGATTAAATTGAGATTTTGTGTCACTGATCTACACACAATACCTCATAATGTCAAAGTAGAATTTTGTTTGTAGAAAATCTTCTAAATTATTATTTTTTTTTTTTATGAAAAGCTGAAATGTCTTGAGTCAATGAAGTATTCAACCCCTTTGTTATGGCAAGCCTACATACATACGTTCAGGAGTAAAAATGTGCTTAAATAATATCATCATAAGTTGCATGGACTCAATCTGTGTTCAATAATAGTGATTAACATGATTTTTTGAATGACTACGTCATCTCTGTACCACACACATACAATTATCTGTAAGGTACCTCAATCGAGTAGTGAATTTCATGCACAGATTCAACCACAAAGACCAGGGAGGTTTTTCAATGCTCTCAAAGAAGGGCACCGATTGGTAGATGGGTAAACAAAAACAAAAAAACAGACACTGAATATCCCTTTGAGCATGATGAAGCTATTTATTAGGCTTTGGATGGTGTATCAATACACCCAGTCATTACAAAGCTACAGGCATCCTTCTTAACTCAGTTGCCGGAGAGGAAGGAAACTGCTCACTGGTTTCACCATGAGGCCAATGGTGATTTTAAAACAGCTACAGAGTTTAATGGTTGTGATATGAGAAAACTGAGGATGGGATCAACAACATTGTAGTTACTCCACAATACCTACCTAAATGACAGAATGAAACGAAGGAAGCCTATACATAATACAAAATATTCCAAAACATGCATCCTGTTCGCCACAAGGCACTTAAGTAATACTTCAAAAAATGTGGCAAAGAAATTAACTTTTTGTCCTGAATACAAAGCGTTATGTTTAGGACAAATCCAACACAACACATCACTGAGTACCACACATATCTTCAAGCATGGTGGTGGCTGCATTATGTTATGGGTATGCTTGTCATCGGACTAGGGAGTTTTACATATTTTTTTGGAAAATAAACGGAATGCAGCTAAGCACAGGCAAAATCCTAGAGGAAAACCTGCTTCAGTCTGCTTTCCAACAGACACTGGGAGACAAATTCACCTTTCAGCAGGACAATAACCTAAAACATTTAGGCCAAATCTATACTGGAGTTACTTACCAAGACGAATGAATGTTCCTGAGTGGCCTAGTTACAGTTTTGACTTAAATCGGCTTCAAAATCTATGGCAAGACTTGAAAATGGCTTTCTAGCAATCAACAACAATATTGACGGAGCTTGAAGACACTTTTTAAGAATAATGGGCAAATATTGTACAATCGAGGCATCCAAAGCTCTTAGATACGTACCCCAAAAGACTCACAGCTGTAATCGCTGCCAAATGTGTTTCTAACATTCATTGTCCCAGGGGGGTGAATACTTATATGAATGAGATATTTCTTTATTTCATCTTCAGAAAATTAGCAAAAAAATCTAAAAACATGTTTTCACTTTGTCATTATGGGGTATTATGTGTAGATGGGTGAGAGAGAAAAATATATTTAATCCATTTTGAATTCAGGCTGTAACACACACTGTCTGAAGGTACTGTACATCAAGCTGCCTAACGCTACGGAAACAGGAGATAGACTAGTGTCCTGTCCAGGGGGTGTACTGTATACCAAGCTGCCTCACTACAGAAACAGGAGATAGACTAGTGTCCTGTCCAGGGGGTGTCCTGTATATCAAGCTGCCTAACGCTACGGAAACAGGAGATAGACTAGTGTCCTGTCCAGGGGGTGTCCTGTATATCAAGCTGCCTAACGCTACGGAAACAGGAGATAGACTAGTGTCCTGTCCAGGGGGTGTACTGTATATCAAGCTGCCTAACGCTACGGAAACAGGAGATAGACTAGTGTCCTGTCCAGGGGGTGTACTGTATATCAAGCTGCCTAACGCTACGGAAACAGGAGATAGACTAGTGTCCTGTCCAGGGGGGTGTACTGTATATCAAGCTGCCTAACGCTACGGAAACAGGAGATAGACTAGTGTCCTGTCCAGGGGGTGTACTGTATATCAAGCTGCCTAACGCTACGGAAACAGGAGATAGACTAGTGTCCTGTCCAGGGGGTGTACTGTACATCAAGCTGCCTAACGCTACGGAAACAGGAGATAGACTAGTGTCCTGTCCAGGGGGTGTACTGTACATCAAGCTGCCTAACGCTACGGAAACAGGAGATAGACTAGTGTCCTGTCCAGGGGGTGTCCTGTATATCAAGCTGCCTAACGCTACGGAAACAGGAGATAGACTAGTGTCCTGTCCAGGGGGTGTCCTGTATATCAAGCTGCCTAACGCTACGGAAACAGGAGATAGACTAGTGTCCTGTCCAGGGGGTGTACTGTATATCAAGCTGCCTAACGCTACGGAAACAGGAGATAGACTAGTGTCCTGTCCAGGGGGTGTACTGTATATCAAGCTGCCTAACGCTACAGAAACAGGAGATAGACTAGTGTCCTGTCCAGGGGGTGTACTTGTACATCAAGCTGCCTAACGCTACAGAAACAGGAGATAGACTAGTGTCCTGTCCAGGGGGTGTACTTGTACATCAAGCTGTCTCACAACAGAAACAGGAGATAGACTAGTGTCCTGTCCAGGGGGTGTACTGTACATCAAGCTGCCTCAGTAACAGAAACAGGAGATAGACTAGCGCCCTGTCCAGGGGGTGTACTTATACATCAAGCTGCCTCACTACAGAAACAGGAGATAGGCTCCTGCTCCTATGAGCTCTTCCGAGGGACAGAGAGAGAAAATACCCAGGAATGGGAAGGTTTAAACAAACACAGACACAAAGAACATACAGGTATGGAAAGTGATTGGAAGAAAACACAGCGAGAATAATGGGATATATACACAAAGATCAATCTAAAACATTGTTTTGACTTCCTTTTTCCCTATGTTGGATAAATGACATCAATCATGACTTTAATTAAAGACAAGAAGATCATTAGATAGATAAACATCAAGCACAATCACCAGGACAGGATAACTACTTAGCTAATACTCGACTGTGATTGTAATCAAGAGAGTGATTGTTGATTGTTTTGTATCATTATGCAGGGAATATAAGCCCGAGAGAAGACTTCAGTGTTAAAAAATTATATTATTTATTTATTATGTATTTGATCTAATAAAAAAATATATATATAAGGCATTGTTACCCTCAAAGAGCGGGCAGCATTTCCTCCAACATGTGATGCCTCCTTCGCTGGTGAACTGTCCCAGAGCTGTCTCCAGGAAGAACACTGGGATGCCACAGCATATGAAGAAGATAATATAGGGTACGAAGAATGCACCTGGAACACATTGACTAGCGTTAAAAGAACGATTCTTCACAATAATACACATTACGGGCCAGTTTCCCAGAAGACACAGAAGAGGCCAAGTCCTGGAGTAAAAAAAAGAAAAAAGCCTGTTGAATTAAAGATTATACACTGTAAATCCTAGAAGATCTGATATTTTACAGGAGGTTTCAACAGGGGAAACACAAAAGAGACAGATTGGGAGGATCTCTCTCTCATTTGCACATACATTTTTAAACACCAGATTAACATACTATAGCAACTTTAACCCAACAGCTGTAGGAAATAGTGGCGTTCCCATATTAAACACCAGATTTACATACAAATTCGCTACAATGTTATTTACATTTACGTCATTTTAGCAGACGCTCTTATCCAGAGCGACTTACACTTAGTGAGTGCATACATAAAACATTTTCATACTGGCCCCCCGTGGGAATCAAACCCACAACCCTGGCGTTGCAAACGCCATGCTCTACCAACTGAGCTACATCCCCGCCGGCCATTCCCTCCCCTACCCTGGACGACGCTGGGCCAATTGTGCGCCGCCCCCATGGGTCTCCCGGTCGCGGCCAGCTACGACAGTTATAACACAGGTAGGGGAAGCACCACACGTTTCCCAGCACTATGATCTCTCCGGCTAAGAGGTTAAGATCTCTTGGTGTAACCCCCCCCCCCGAATTCGCTGCAATAAAATGTTAATATCTGACCTCCTCTATTCTTATAACAGAGGTAGGGGAAAGAGCCATACTTTACCCAACCCTATGATCAATTGGAATAACAGCTATGGTGTAGCACGTACCCTCCAAATTCTCTACAAGATGATTGAATCAATGTCTTACCTCCTCTATTCTTATAACACAGGTAGGGGAACGGTCATGTTGGGTTGATATTCGCTGGACCCAGGTTCCAGTCCCAGTCAGTTGCTATAATACAGTAGAATATCTTACCTCCTCCATTCTTGTAACATAGGTAGGGGAAGCGCCACACGTTTCCCAGCCCTATGATCTCTCCGGCCACGGACAGGACAAACTCAATCTTGTTGTTCCAGTGGCCCCTCTCGTTGACCGGCTTCTTGTCGTTGGCTGACTCTGGGTCCAGGGCGTCCTCTGGTTTGCCATTGATTACTGAGACTTTCTTCTCGCCTGTCATGGTGTTGCAACAGCCTGAAATGAAACAAATCGATTACACTCTTCAATTAGATTATACCTCTGGTTTAAGGCTATACGGTGATATTGTGATTTTGAAGCATGTTGATGATGCTGCAGCTGGGAGATGTTATATGGTGGCG
>LR778264.1:59297414-59389940 GCA_902810595.1 Coregonus sp. 'balchen' | reverse complement strand
TTGGCACCCAAAGTCTTCATCCTAGGGACAGAACGGTCTCTTCCTGAGCGGTATGACGGCTGCGTGGTCCCATGGTGTTTATACTTGCATACTATTGTTTGTACAGATGAACGTGGTACCTTCAGGCGTTTGGAAATTGCTCCCAAGGACGAACCAGACTTGTGGAGGTCTACCATTTTTTTCTGAGGTTTTGGCTGATTTCTTTTGATTTCCCCATGATGTCAAGCATAGAGGCACTGAGTTTGAAGGTAGGCCTTGAAATACATACACAGGTACACCTCCAATTGACTCGAATGATGTCAATTAGCCTATGCAAAGCTTCTAAAGCCATGACATCATTTTATGGAATTTTCCAAGCTGTTTAAAGGCACAGTCAACTTAGTGTATGTAAACTTCTGACCCACTGGAATTGTGATACAGTGAATTATAAGTGAAATAATCTGTCTGTAAACAATTGTTGGAAAAATTACTTGTGTCATGCACAATCTTTTTTTGTTGTTGTTGAGCCAGGCAAAACAATCTATTCAGACCTGGATAGATCTGTTGAGTTTTTGGAGATAAAAAAAGTTCTGCCGTAACGTGCACATTAGACTGTATGCATAAGCTTGTCATGAGTAATTTAGCAATTTGACATCACTGGACTGTGAATTTACTGTACAGAGTCATACAAGCCTTTGTGGTTTCAGTGCATCATGTGTAATAAGTAACCTGTCAGTCATCATAACGGCATGTCTCCATAACATGGAAAGTGGCAAATTGTTCAAAAACTGTTATTAAGTTATACGACAACCGAATGAACACTCAAATAAAGTTTTACTAAGTCTTCTGATGACTTCAAAATGAGTTTCTCCAAACAGGTGGATTAAACTTTTTTTTTTTTTTTTTTTTTTTTACAAACTAGTTTATTTGAGAAGTTCAATTACCTACAAGTAGAGAAAACGTTGCAGAAAATTATCATAACATTTTGCTCAAAACACAGTTATTTAGAAGTTAAAAATAGGTATTTCTTTACCTTTGTTCTGGGGTGGTGGGAAGGAATGTCGAACCAAACCTAAAGCGCTAGAGACCATTGATTTATGAATTGATGTCAGAGGCTACATCCCAAATGGAACCCTAATCCCTTTATAGTGGACTACTTTTGACCAGGGCCCATAGAGCTCTGGTCAAAAGTAGTGCACTAAATAGGGAATAGGGTGGCATTTGAGACATACACAGGGGTTCAGGCAGCATACAAACAACACAAACAACCAACCTGTTGTGCCTCCGAGTCCGTCTAGGAAACACACACATTCATTAAAGGGGGATTTCACCCTGGCTCTGCCACGGCATATAGTCATTACTATATTAACAACAATATGTTTTTTTTTATCATAATCATCAACATTATCCAAACCACGAGCTAGAACGAGCAAATTTTAATTTCACTGATAGAATCGGGATGTTTTTTACATTTTTTTTAGCAGACGCTCTTATCCAGAGAAATTAGGGTTAAGTGCCTTGCTCAAGGGCACATCGACAGATGTTTCACCTAGTCGGCTCGGGGATTCAAACCAGCAACCTTTCGATTACTGGCCCAACACTCTTAACCACTAAGCTACCTGCCGCCAAAGCATACATTCGTCTGCTCATAGTGAATAACAAAGCCCGGCATTCATAGCAAGTGCAGATGCTGCCCCGCTAGGCAATTAGGGTAAAGTGCCTTGCTCAAAGGCACATCGACAGATGCAGATGCTGCCCCGCTAGGTAGATAGGGCGTGCCCACAAACTTGGTATTTTCATTTAGGCAGATACCCGCTACGTAACTTGATGGCGTTGTCTACTTCGAATGACCAACACATAGTAATTTCAGAACTTCTCTAGGCAACATGTTTTTGAAAACATTTTTATTAATTTTTTTTCACTAATGTTTGTCATCATGCCCTTGTGGTGTTCTGTGTCTGATTTGATTCATTAGGATCCCCATACATTACACATACAGTACATGTCATTACATACACACAGCAAGTAGGTCACATGGGGGGATTGTTGCCGTGACGTATTGCTTTATTTTGTTTTTTGAATCCAGGTTTGCTGTTCACTTGCGCTATATAAGATGGAAGGGAGTTCCATGCACTCGTGGCTCTGTATAATACTGTACGTTTCCTTGAATTTGTTCTGGACCTGGGGACTGTGAAACAGTGGAGGCTCCACAGAGGAGGAAGGGGAGAACATCCTCCTCAGTGAATTTCATAAGATTAAAATAGTGAAATATTAAAAAAAGTTATAATTTTTAGATAAAACTATACTAAATATATTCACGTCACCACATAATTGATTAAAACACACTGTTTTGCAAGGAAGGTCTACAGTAGCCTCAACAGCTCTCTGTATGGTAGGACCATGGTGTAGCCGGAGGACAGCTAGCTTCTGTCCTCCTCTGGGTACATTTACTTCAATACAAATCCTAGGAGGCTCATGGTTCTCACCCCCTTCCATAGACATACACAGTAATTATGACAACTTCCGGAGGATGTCCTCCAGCCTATCGGAGCTCTTGCAGCATGAACTGACATGTTGTCCACCCAATCAAAGGATCAGATAATTAATCTAGTACTGAAAGCATAAACTACAGATAGCTGGCACTTCAGTGCATAAAATGTGGTAAGTAGTTGACTCAAAGAGAGAGAAAGACAATAGTTGAACAGTTTTGAACAAATTAATTTCTTCCAAAATGAAGGCAAAGCAAGAGATAAATATATAGAGAGAGAGATTTGGTTGAGGGAAAAGTATTTGATCCCCTGCTGATTTTGTACGTTTGCCCACTGACAAAGACATGATCAGTCTATAATTTTAATGGTAGGTTTATTTGAACAGTGAGAGACAGAATAACAACAACAAAATCCAGAAAAATGCATGTCAAAAATGTTATTAATTTATTTGCATTTTAATGAGGGAAATAAGTATTTGACCCCTCTGCAAAACATGACTTAGTGCTTGGTGGCAAAACCCTTGTTGGCAATCACAGAGGTCAGACGTTTCTTGTAGTTGGCCACCAGGTTTGCACACATCTCAGGAGGGATTTTGTCCCACTCCTCTTTGCAGATCTTCTCCAAGTCATTAAGGTTTTGAGGCTGACGTTTGGCAACTCGAACCTTCAGCTCCCTCCACAGATTTTCTATGGGATTAAGGTCTGGAGACTGGCTAGGCCACTCCAGGACCTTAATGTGCTTCTTCTTGAGCCACTCCTTTGTTGCCTTGGCCGTGTGTTTTGGGTCATTGTCATGCTGGAATACCCATCCACGACCCATTTTCAATGCCCTGGCTGAGGGAAGGAGGTTCTCACCCAAGATTTGACGGTACATGGCCCCGTCCATCGTCCCTTTGATGCGGTGAAGTTGTCCTGTCCCCTTAGCAGAAAAACACCCCCAAAAGCATAATGTTTCCACCTCCATGTTTGATGGTGGGGATGGTGATCTTGGGGTCATAGGCAGCATTCCTCCTCCTCCAAACACGGCGAGTTGAGTTGATGGCAAAGAGCTAAATTTTGGTCTCATCTGACCACAACACTTTCACCCAGTTCTCCTCTGAATCATTCAGATGTTCATTGGCAAACTTCAGATGGGCCTGTATATGTGCTTTCTTGAGCAGGGGGACCTTGTGGGCGCTGCAGGATTTCAGTTCTTCACGGCGTAGTGTGTTACCAATTGTTTTCTTGGTGACTATGGCCCCAGCTGCCTTGAGATCATTGACAAGATCCTCCCGTGTAGTTCTGGGCTGATTCAAATCAAATCAAATCAAATCAAATTTTATTGGTCACATGCGCCGAATACAACAGGTGCAGACATTACAGTGAAATGCTTACTTACAGCCCTTAACCAACAGTGCATTTATTTTAAACAAAAAAAGTAAGAATAAAACAACAACAAAAAAAGTGTTGAGAAAAAAAGAGCAGAAGTAAAATAAAGTGACAGTAGGGAGGCTATATATACAGGGGGGTACCGTTGCAGAGTCAATGTGTGGGGGCACCGGCTAGTTGAGGTAGTTGAGGTAATATGTACATGTGAGTAGAGTTAAAGTGACTATGCATAAATACTTAACAGAGTAGCAGCAGCGTAAAAAGGATGGGGTGGGGGGGCAGTGCAAATAGTCCGGGTAGCCATGATTAGCTGTTCAGGAGTCTTATGGCTTGGGGGTAGAAGCTGTTGAGAAGTCTTTTGGACCTAGACTTGGCACTCCGGTACCGCTTGCCGTGCGGTAGCAGAGAGAACAGTCTATGACTAGGGTGGCTGGAGTCTTTGACAATTTTGAGGGCCTTCCTCTGACACCGCCTGGTATAGAGGTCCTGGATGTCAGGAAGCTTTGCCCCAGTGATGTACTGGGCCGTACGCACTACCCTCTGTAGTGCCTTGCGGTCAGAGGCCAAGCAGTTGTCATACCAGGCGGTGATGCAACCAGTCAGGATGCTCTCGATGGTGCAGCTGTAGAATTTTTTGAGGATCTGAGGACCCATGCCAAATCTTTTTAGTCTCCTGAGGGGGAATAGGCTTTGTCGTGCCCTCTTCACGACTGTCTTGGTGTGTTTGGACCATGATAGTTCGTTGGTGATGTGGACACCAAGGAACTTGAAGCTCTCAACCTGTTCCACTACAGCCCTGTCGATGAGAATGGGGGCGTGCTCAGTCCTCTTTTTTTTCCTGTAGTCCACAATCATCTCCTTTGTCTTGGTCACGTTGAGGGAGAGGTTGTTGTCCTGGCACCACACGGCCAGATCTCTGACCTCCTCCCTATAGGCTGTCTCATCGTTGTCGGTGATCAGGCCTACCACTGTTGTGTCGTCGGCAAACTTAATGATGGTGTTGGAGTCGTGCCTGGCCATGCAGTCATGGGTGAACAGAGAGTACAGGAGGGGACTGAGCACGCACCCCTGAGGGGCCCCCGTGTTGAGGATCAGTGTGGCAGATGTGTTGTTACCTACCCTTACCACCTGGGGGAGGCCCGTCAGGAAGTCCAGGATCCAGTTGCAGAGGGAGGTGTTTAGTCCCAGGATCCTTAGCTTAGTGATGAGCTTAGAGGGCACTATGGTGTTGAATGCTGAGCTGTAGTCAATGAATAGCATTCTCACGTAGGTGTTCCTCTTGTCCAGGTGGGAAAGGGCAGTGTGGAGTGCGATAGAGATTGCATCATCTGTGGATCTATTGGGGCGGTATGCAAATTGGAGTGGGTCTAGGGTTTCTGGGATTATGCTGTTGATGTGAGCCATGACCAGTCTTTCAAAGCACTTCATGGCTACAGACGTCAGTGCTACGGGTCGGTAGTCATTTAGGCAGGTTATCTTAGAGTTCTTGGGCACGGGGACTATGGTGGTCTGCTTGAAACATGTTGGTATTACAGACTCAGTCAGGGACATGTTGAAAATGTCAGTGAAGACACTTGCCAGTTGGTCAGCACATGCTCGGAGTACACGTCCTGGTAATCCGTCTGGCCCTGCGGCCTTGTGAATGTTGACCTGCTTAAAAGTCTTACTCACATCGGCTACGGAGAGCGTGATCACATAGTCATCCGGAACAGCTGGTGCTCTCATGCATGCTTCAGTGTTGCTTGCCTCGAAGCGAGCATAGAAGTGGTTTAGCTCGTCTGGTAGGCTTGTGTCACTGGGCAGCTCGCGGCTGTGCTTCCCTTTGTAGTCTGTAATAGTTTTCAAGCCCTGCCACATCCGACGAGCGTCAGAGCCAGTGTAGTATGATTCAATCTTAGACCTGTATTGACTCTTTGCCTGTTTGATGGTTCGTCGGAGGTCATAGCGGGATTTCTTATAAGCGTCCGGGTTAGAGTCCCGTTCCTTGAAAGCGGCAGCTCTACCCTTTAGCTCAGTGCGGATGTTTCCTGTAATCCATGGCTTCTGGTTGGGGTATGTACGTACGGTCACTGTGGGGACGACATCATCGATGCACTTATTGATGAAGCCAGTGACTGATGTGGTGTACTCCTCAATGCTGTCTGAAGAATCCCGGAACATGTTCCAGTCTGTGCTAGCAAAACAGTCCTGTAGCTTAGCATCTGCGTCATCTGACCACTTTTTTATTAACCGAATCACTGGTGCTTCCTGCTTCAGTTTTTGCTTATAAGAAAAATACGATTCCTCATCGTTCTCATGATCATTGCAACTCCACGAGGTGAGATCTTGCATGGAGCCCCAGGCCGAGGGAGATTGACAGTTCTTTTGTGTTTCTTCCATTTGCGAATAATCGCACCAACTGTTGTCACCTTCTCACCAAGCTGCTTGGCGATGGTCTTGTAGCCCATTCCAGCCTTGTGTAGGTCTACAATCTTGTCCCTGACATCCTTGGAGAGCACTTTGGTCTTGGCCATGGTGGAGAGTTTGGAATCTGATTGATTGATTGCTTCTGTGGACAGGTGTCTTTTATACAGGTAACAAGCTCAGATTAGGAGCACTCCCTTTAAGAGTCACCTGGGAGCCAGACATCTTTCTGATTGAGAGGGGGTCAAATACTTATTTCCCTCATTAAAATGCAAATCAATTTATAACATTTTTGACATGCGTTTTTCTGGATTTTTTTGTTGTTATTCTGTCTCTCACTGTTCAAATAAACCTACCATTAAAATTATAGACTGATCATGTCTTTGTCAGTGGGCAAACGTACAAAATCAGCAGGGGATCAAATACTTTTTTCCCTCACTGTATATTTTTGCTTTCACTTTCACTTAGCTGAATGCAGCTAGCTAGTTTAGCCAACTCAAACACCAGGCTCAAACAGTAATGGATGCTATGTTATCTAGCTGGCTATCCAACACTGGAACTCTTTCAAGTCAAGGTAAGCTTTTGGTTTTATTAATTTATTGCCACCGGGGCCCGCCGGTGTAGCTGCTAAACGGCTTTCTGCCTGTACACTGTACTGCATGATTGTAGCGGGTTTACTAACGCGTTAGGTTTAGTAGCTATGTTGACTATGACATGACAACGGTGTATGCTGTGTGTAGCGGTCATGATATGAAGGTTTAGCTTGGAAAGGTTTTTTCGCCTGGTCACAGATAGGGCTGTGGCGTTCACAAAATTTAGTCAGTCGGTGATTGTCAAGCAAATAACTGCCGGTCTCACGGTAATTGACCGTTAATTAACATACACGTTTAGCATCTCATGGCTTCCACTCATAGCCTACAAGCCACTGATGCAGACCTTTGGAACATCTACATTTTAAAAAGTCTAATAAATCCATGTAATATAGGCTACGCCTTCACAATAAATCCATTTATTTATTTTAGACAGGTCTAAAGAAACATGATATGAAGAAAATGTAATCTATTTCAGAAGAACAGAATAGCATACTCTGAGTTGTCCTTATGTTAGGTCCTGATCTGGCTATGCCATATGGCTGTGGGCTACACTAGTTCATTTAGCAGACAAGATTAGCTTAGAATTCCGTGGCATTCTTTTATATTATTTTATAGTATGAAGAATACAATTGAACATAGCTGAATAAAATAGAAAGGATATTTTCTCCAAACGATTTGAGGGAGTGTGCATATGCGGCTATTCTGTGTTGAGCGGTTAACAAAGAAATAGGTACTCCTATATGCTTAATTTAGAGTTATTTATCCAACTTTAGTTGTGATACAAACGTTGGGCTATATGTTTAGATTTTTAATACATTCTAAGACTGCATGATGAGACAAATTATGATTTGAAAAAAGTTGCATGAAAGGCATGAGCTCTGCTTTGTTTTTTGCGCAGGCTGTACACACTTCATCAGTCTCTCATTCACAATTTGACAAGCAATTGATAATGCCTAGAATTTCCCGGCGGCATACCCTTTGTGTGGCCGTAATGCCCCCTAAAGAAATCCATGCCTTTTGCGGCCAGTGTTTTCGTTGTGCCCTTGGGCTGAATATAATAATGATAATTTCCTTCTCCCTGAGTGCTGCCCGCTCTGAAGCACCTCTCACTCATATGGCTCTCCATCACGTGATCGGGTCTTTATCACAGGCTACAAGTGAAGACAGACACATTGGGGACGCAACTGCGCGCGTCCTTATCCAATTCCGAGGTGCATATTGAAGATATTGGAAGAACTGTCCACATTTACTTTTCGTCAGCCAACAAGATGAGTAGGCCTAACGAACAGCAAAAGCACTAGCCTATGTCAATCTACTAACCCCCATAGTACAAAAGTTGACCTATTATATGCTGTGAGATAAATAAATATTCCAAACATAGTCTGGGACAGTTGTGGGATGCGATAGATCCCAAATTAATACAACCACTAGCATCAAAAAAACTGTTTTACGGAATGAGGCTGACGCAACAGATCAGAACATTTAGCTTAAAATGTTGATAAACTATTAGGCTATTTCTTCACATTATAAGCGCAGCAATGCGCACACGGCAGTAGGCAATAAGTGGGAATGTTCCATTAGCGGGAAAATTACATTATCAAAAGTGACCGCAAATGCGATTGTACATGTAATGCTTTTATTATAAAGGTGCATTTTTATGGTGAAAATTATCTTCCCTAAACTTGAAACTCACGCACTTCTTATGTATGCCAGTTAGGCTCTACACCCCTTGTAAAGCTGATTAATGTGCTTAATTTTAAGAAGTTATTTGGCCACTTTAGTTGTGATACAAACCTTATTAAAACATATAGGCCTATGGGCTAGGCTACATGACTATGATTTTAAAAAAAGCCGCAAAAAAAGGCATTGTTTCATGCCTTATGCTGGGCATCATTCACAAGTGATAATATATAATTCACAAGTGATAGGCTAATATTGTCAACCATCAGACTATTCTTAATTTAATCTAGTTTTTACATATAATACACTGCTCAAAAAAATAAAGGGAACACTTAAACAACACATCCTAGATCTGAATAAATGAAAGAATCTTATTAAATACTTTTTTCTTTACATAGTTGAATGTGCTGACAACAAAATCACACAAAAATTATCAATGGAAATCAAATTTATCAACCCATAGAGGTCTGGATTTGGAGTCACCCTCAAAATTAAAGTGGAAAACCACACTACAGGCTGATCCAACTTTGATGTAATGTCCTTAAAACAAGTCAAAATGAGGCTCAGTAGTGTGTGTGGCCTCCACGTGCCTGTATGACCTCCCTACAATGCCTGGGCATGCTCCTGATGAGGTGGCGGATGGTCTCCTGAGGGATCTCCTCCCAGACCTGGACTAAAGCATCCGCCAACTCCTGGACAGTCTGTGGTGCAACGTGGCATTGGTGGATGGAGCGAGACATGATGTCCCAGATGTGCTCAATTGGATTCAGGTCTGGGGAACGGGCGGGCCAGTCCATAGCATCAATGCCTTCTTCTTGCAGGAACTGCTGACACACTCCAGCCACATGAGGTCTAGCATTGTCTTGCATTAGGAGGAACCCAGGGCCAACCGCACCAGCATATGGTCTCACAAGGGGTCTGAGGATCTCATCTCGGTACCTAATGGCAGTCAGGCTACCTCTGGCGAGCACATGGAGGGCTGTGCGGCCCCCCAAAGAAATGCCACCCCACACCATGACTGACCCACTGCCAAACCGGTCATGCTGGAGGATGTTGCAGGCAGCAGAACGTTCTCCACGGCGTCTCCAGACTCTGTCACGTCTGTCACATGTGCTCAGTGTGAACCTGCTTTCATCTGTGAAGAGCACAGGGCGCCAGTGGCGAATTTGCCAATCTTGGTGTTCTCTGGCAAATGCCAAATGTCCTGCACGGTGTTGGGCTGTAAGCACAACCCCCACCTGTGGACGTTGGGCCCTCATACCACCCTCATGGAGTCTGTTTCTGACCGTTTGAGCAGACACATGCACAGATGACGCAGATGCTAAGCTACAGGACTGTTTTGCTAGCACAGACTGGAACATGTTCCGGGATTCTTCAGACAGCATTGAGGAGTACACCACATCAGTCACTGGCTTCATCAATAAGTGCATCGATGATGTCGTCCCCACAGTGACCGTACGTACATACCCCAACCAGAAGCCATGGATTACAGGAAACATCCGCACTGAGCTAAAGGGTAGAGCTGCCGCTTTCAAGGAACGGGACTCTAACCCGGACGCTTATAAGAAATCCCGCTATGACCTCCGACGAACCATCAAACAGGCAAAGAGTCAATACAGGTCTAAGATTGAATCATACTACACTGGCTCTGACGCTCGTCGGATGTGGCAGGGCTTGAAAACTATTACAGACTACAAAGGGAAGCACAGCCGCGAGCTGCCCAGTGACACAAGCCTACCAGACGAGCTAAACCACTTCTATGCTCGCTTCGAGGCAAGCAACACTGAAGCATGCATGAGAGCACCAGCTGTTCCGGACGACTATGTGAGTAAGACTTTTAAGCAGGTCAACATTCACAAGGCCGCAGGGCCAGACGGATTACCAGGACGTGTACTCCGAGCATGTGCTGACCAACTGGCAAGTGTCTTCACTGACATTTTCAACATGTCCCTGACTGAGTCTGTAATACCAACATGTTTCAAGCAGACCACCATAGTCCCCGTGCCCAAGAACTCTAAGATAACCTGCCTAAATGACTACCGACCCGTAGCACTGACGTCTGTAGCCATGAAGTGCTTTGAAAGACTGGTCATGGCTCACATCAACAGCATAATCCCAGAAACCCTAGACCCACTCCAATTTGCATACCGCCCCAACAGATCCACAGATGATGCAATCTCTATCGCACTCCACACTGCCCTTTCCCACCTGGACAAGAGGAACACCTACGTGAGAATGCTATTCATTGACTACAGCTCAGCATTCAACACCATAGTGCCCTCTAAGCTCATCACTAAGCTAAGGATCCTGGGACTAAACACCTCCCTCTGCAACTGGATCCTGGACTTCCTGACGGGCCGCCCCCAGGTGGTAAGGGTAGGTAACAACACATCTGCCACACTGATCCTCAACACGGGGGCCCCTCAGGGGTGCGTGCTCAGTCCCCTCCTGTACTCTCTGTTCACCCATGACTGCATGGCCAGGCACGACTCCAACACCATCAATAAGTTTGCCGACGACACAACAGTGGTAGGCCTGATCACCGACAACGATGAGACAGCCTATAGGGAGGAGGTCAGAGATCTGGCCGTGTGGTGCCAGGACAACAACCTCTCCCTCAACGTGACCAAGACAAAGGAGATGATTGTGGACTACAGGAAAAAAAAGAGGACTGAGCACGCCCCCATTCTCATCGACGGGGCTGTAGTGGAACAGGTTGAGAGCTTCAAGTTCCTTGGTGTCCACATCACCAACGAACTATCATGGTCCAAACACACCAAGACAGTCGTGAAGAGGGCACGACAAAGCCTATTCCCCCTCAGGAGACTAAAAAGATTTGGCATGGGTCCTCAGATCCTCAAAAAATTATACAGCTGCACCATCGAGAGCATCCTGACTGGTTGCATCACCGCCTGGTATGGCAACTGCTTGGCCTCTGACCGCAAGGCACTACAGAGGGTAGTGCGTACGGCCCAGTACTTCACTGGGGCAAAGCTCCCTGCCATCCAGGACCTCTATACCAGACGGTGTCAGAGGAAGGCCCTCAAAATTGTCAAAGACTCCAGCCACCCTAGTCATAGACTGTTCTCTCTGCTACCGCACGGCAAGCGGTACCGGAGTGCCAAGTCTAGGTCCAAAAGACTTCTCAACAGCTTCTACCCCCAAGCCATAAGACTCCTGAACAGCTAATCATGGCTACCCGGACTATTTGCACTGCCCCCCCCACCCCATCCTTTTTACGCTGCTGCTACTCTGTTAAGTATTTATGCATAGTCACTTTAACTCTACCCACATGTACATATTACCTCAACTACCTCAACTAGCCGGTGCCCCCGCACATTGACTCTGCAACGGTACCCCCCTGTATATATAGCCTCCCTACTGTCACTTTATTTTACTGTATATATAGCCTCCTTACTGTCACTTTATTTTACTTCTGCTCTTTTTTTCTCAACACTTTTTTGTTGTTGTTGTTTTATTCTTACTTTTTTTGTTTAAAATAAATGCACTGTTGGTTAAGGGCTGTAAGTAAGCATTTCACTGCAATGTCTGCACCTGTTGTATTCGGCGCATGTGACCAATAAAATTTGATTTGATTAGATTTGATTTGATTTGTGGCCTGGTGGAGGTCATTTTCCAGGGCTCTGGCAGTGCTCCTCCTGCTCCTCCTTGCACAAAGGCGGAGGTAGCGGTCCTGCTGCTGGGTTGTTGCCCTCCTACGGCCTCCTCCACGTCTCCTGATGTACTGGCCTGTCTCCTGGTAGCGCCTCCATGCTCTGGACACTACGCTGACAGACACAGCAAACCTTCTTGCCACAGCTCGCATTGATGTGCCATCCTGGATGAGCTGCACTACCTGAGCCACTTGTGTGGGTTGTAGACTCCGTCTCATGCTACCACTAGAGTGAAAGCACTGCCAGCATTCAAAGGTGATCAAAACATCAGCCAGGAAGCATAGGAACTGAGAAGTGGTCTGTGGTCACCACCTGCAGAACCACTTCTTTATTGGGGGTGTCTTGCTAATTGCCTATAATTTCCACCTGTTGTCTATTCCATTTGCACAACAGCATATGACATTTATTGTCAATCAGTGTTGCTTCCTGAGTGGACAGTTTGATTTCACAGAAGTGTGATTGACTTGGAGTTACATTGTGTTGTTTAAGTGTTCCCTTTATTTTTTTGAGCAGTGTATATGTGTGAAATTAGTTTTGATTTAGAATGGACCATTATCACACACCTGTCTCAGAACAGGGGCAGAGGTGAAAAAAGTACATGTCATCTATGCGGGTGTATGGGTGGTCCTCTGTAGCTCAGCTGGTAGAGCACGGCGCTTGTAACGCCAAGATAGTGGGTTTGATCCCCGGGACCACCCATACACAAAAATGTATGCACGCATGACTGTAAGTCGCTTTGGATAAAAGCGTCTGCTAAATGGCGTATTATTTATTATTATATGCACTTAAGCGAATGGAGGACGCTTTTCCCGTGGTTCATTTTCATGCCAGCCAGGTAGGCTATACTCCTGTTTTAAAGCAAAGCAATGTGCTTAATATTAGGAAAGTTGAGAAATTAATATAGTAGGCCTAGCCTATAGAAAGCTGATGGGATCCTCCTCTTTTTAATAGAGGCCATCAAAACTGTTTTCTCACGCAATTGCATAGCCTATAGAAATTATGCGCAAAATGAGCTCATGGGCTCTCATGCAGTGATTGATTAGATTTTCGGATACATTTGCATGGTCAGTGATTAGAGGGACAATAGAGTGCTGAGTACCAGGAAGTTAGCAAGTTTGGTAGGCTACTAACGACCATCAGATGCATCAGACCTTGGAGAATATGGCGACCAAAGATCATCAGAGGGATTTTCAGGCTGAACTGACGGGGTAAATACACCTCTACATACAGTGAAGGAAAAAAGTATTTGATCCCCTGTTGATTTTGTACGTTTGCCCACTGACAAAGACATGATCAGTCTATAATTTTAATGGTAGGTTTATTTGAACAGTGAGAGACAGAATAACAACAAAAAAATCCAGAAAAACGGATGTCAGAAATGTTATAAATTGATTTGCATTTTAATGAGGGAAATAAGTATTTGACACCTCTGCAAAACATGACTTAGTACTTGGTGGCAAAACCCTTGTTGGCAATCACAGAGGTCAGACGTTTCTTGTAGTTGGCCACCAGGTTTGCACACATCTCAGGAGGGATTTTGTCCCACTCCTCTTTGCAGATCTTCTCCAAGTCATTAAGGTTTCAAGCCTGACATTTGGCAACTCGAACGTTCAGCTCCCTCCACAGATTTTCTATGGGATTAAGGTCTGGAGACTGACTAGGCCACTCCAGGACCTTAATGTGCTTCTTCTTGAGCCACTCCTTTGTTGCCTTGGCCGTGTGTTTTGGGTCATTGTCATGCTGGAATACCCATCCACGATCCATTTTCAATGCCCTGGCTGAGGGAAGGAGGTTCTCACCCAAGATTTGACGATACATGGCCCCGTCCATCGTCCCTTTGATGCAGTGAAGTTGTCCTGTCCCCTTAGCAGAAAAACACCCACAAAGTATAATGTTTCCACCTCCATGTTTGATGGATGGTGTTCTTGTGGTCATAGGCAGCATTCCTCCTCCTCCAAACACGGCGAGTTGAGTTGATGCCAAAGAGCTCGATTTTGGTCTCATCTGACCACAACACTTTCACCCAGTTCTACTCTGAATCATTCAGATGTTCATTGGCAAACTTCATACGGCCCTGTATATGTGCTTTCTTGAGCAGGGGGACCTTGCGGGCGCTGCAGGATTTCAGTCCTTCACGGCGTAGTGTGTTACCAATTGTTTTCTTGGTGACTATGGTCCCAGCTGCCTTGAGATCATTGACAAGGTCCTCCCGTGTAGTTCTGGGCTGATTCTTCACCATTCTCATGATCATTGCAACTCCAGGAGGTGAGATTTTGCATGGAGCCCCAGGCCGAGGGAGATTGACTGTTATTTTGTGTTTTTTTCCATTTGCGAATAATCGCACCAACTGTTGTCACCTTCTCACCAAGCTGCTTGGCGATGGTCTTGTAGCCCATTCCAGCCTTGTGTAGGTCTACAATCTTGTCCCTGACATCCTTGAAGAGCTCTTTGGTCTTGGCCATGGTGGAGAGTTTGGAATCTGATTGATTGATTGCTTCTGTGGACAGGTGTCTTTTATACAGGTAACAAGCTGAGATTAGGAGCACTCCCTTTTAAGAGTGTGCTCCTAATCTCAGCTCGTTACCTGTATAAAAGACACCTGGGAGGCAGAAATCTTTCTGATTGAGAGGGGGTCAAATACTTATTTCCCTCATTAAAATGCAAATCAATTTATAACATTTTTGACATGCGTTTTTCTGGATTTTTTTGTTGTTATTCTGTCTCTCACTGTTCAAATAAACCTACCATTAAAATTATAGACTGATCATTTCTTTGTCAGTGGGCAAACGTACAAAATCAGCAGGGGATCAAATACTTTTTTCCCTCACTGTACACCTCTAAATACACCTCCGCTGTCTTAAACCAGGATCTCAGTGATCACTGCCTTATTGCCTGCGTCCGTAACGGGTCCGCGGTCAAACGACCATCCCTCATCACTGTCAAACGCTCCCTAAAACACTTTAGCGAGCAGGCCTTCCTAATTGACCTGGCCCAGGTATCCTGGATGGATATAGATCTCATTCCGTCAGTAGAGGATGCCTGGTTGTTCTTTAAAAGTAATTTCATCTCAAATTGCCAGTGTTAATACTAATTGTAATTATTTTGCACTATAGCCTATTTATTGCCTTACCTCCATAACTTGCTACATTTGCACACACTGTATATATATTTTATGTTGTATTTTTGACTTTATGTTTTGTTTTACCCCATATGTAACTCTGTGTTGTTGTTTTTATCGCACTGCTTTGCTTTATCTTGGCCAGGTCGCAGTTGTAAATGAGAACTTGTTCTCAACGGGCTTACCTGGTTAAATAAAGGTTAAAAAAATATAAAATAATAATAATCAATTTCGACGACAGCTAAGAAGTGATGCGATACCATCGTTTTCTTCCTTCACCACAACATAGAAGTAATATAACGTTAGCTAGCTTCCTAGTGTAGCTGGACTATGTACGTTAGCTAACTAGCTAATGTAACGGTCCTGTATTGAACTCTGAAAGCTATCAGCTAAATCATATAGCTAGCTAGCTATCTTTTGGATACACACTGTCTGACTGGTAGCTACATTCAGCAGAGTAAACATGTTTGTTTATTCGTTCTATCTTTGACTAACGTTAGCTGCTAGCATAAGCTATCCGGTAGACATCTATTCCACCCTTGTCTGGAAAACACTCCATTACTAAAAATAGAATTGTCGATATAAGCTAACTCACTCTCTGTTTGAGTGTTGGTAGCAATGATGAATGTGTATAAGTCATCTATGGTTGGTTAGTTGGTTCTCAGCTGGCTAGCAATCTTTGCTGCCAATTTAGTGACACTAACTAGCTAACAGCAAGCTGACAATATTGAAATGTCCATGTGTGCTAAGCTAGCCAGTTTAATAGGGATCAATACAATTAGTGAGGTGGTTAAATTGTGTATTGATGTGTGTTTTGGTGTAGGTGGTACAGAATCTGATTTCACCAGCGTGTGTTTCCAACCCCTAGCTCTGCACAAGGTGAAGGTAAGTTTGATAAACAATTTACAAGCGGACTGCTAAGATAGCTCATTTTACAGTCACTATGGCATAAACATGAATTGGGTAGTGTTTGTATGGTTTGTGTTCTGGGCTTACAGGTGGTTAGATGTGGCCTGAGAACCACAGAGTACCTTCCAGACCACGTTATCAATTTAGTCTACCCCTTTTCTCTTTTTACCTTTTCTCTTTGTAAAATGCAGGTCATCTGGAGTTCTTCCACGGGGACCTGCTGAACAATACCCCAAAGCAGCAGCATTTTGGGTACACAAGCATGAGGGAGGGGACAAACCTTGCGGTTATGGAGCACAACAATATTGTGGGACAGAAACCAGTGAGGGACACTGAAAGGTATAAAATCAAGACTACAACAGTAATGACACAACCACCTCATTCTCCTCTCTGTAGATTCTCTTAAACACAATACAAAGACACGTCTGTCAAAGTCAATGGGCTGGGGGAGGGGTTTGTGGTTGTGCTTAGAGACAGTAAATGTATTGTTGTGTATGAGAACGATTGAAAGGTGCCATTTCTCCTCAATCTCCACACACAACAATACATACTGTGTAAGACCTGCCCTCCTAAGACTTTTCACACCTTCTGCAGCCCCCCCAGCCCATTCACTGTGTTCACACCTTCTGCAGCCCCCCCAGCCCATTCACTGTGTTCACACCTTCTGCAGCCCCCCAGCCCATTCACTGTGTTCACACCTTCTGCAGCCCCCCAGCCCATTCACTGTGTTCACACCTTCTGCAGCCCCCCAGCCCATTCACTGTGTTCACACCTTCTGCAGCCCCCCCCAGCCCATTCACTGTGTTCACACCTTCTGCAGCCCCCCCAGCCCATTCACTGTGTTCACACCTTCTGCAGCCCCCCCCAGCCCATTCACTGTGTTCACACCTTCTGCAGCCTCCCAGCCCATTCACTTAGTTCACACCTTCTGCAGCCCCCCCAGCCCATTCACTGTGTTCACACCTTCTGCAGCCCCCCAGCCCATTCACTGTGTTCACACCTTCTGCAGCCCCCAGCCCATTCACTTAGTTGACTTTCCTCTCAAAAGCAGCTCCCAATGTCCCTCATTGTCCCTAAACAATACACTAGTCTGTCTCTAAACACTTAGGTCCCAATCGGTTGAAACATTTACTAACAAAGGCATTGCCCTACGTCCCTTCCACAAAAAGTGTAAAATGGTAACACATTTACATTTTAGTAGACGCTCTTATCCAGAGCGACTTACAGTTAGTGAATACATATTTTTTTTTATACTGGCCCCCCGTGGGAATCGAACCCACAACCCTGGCGTTGCAAACGACATGCTCTATCAACTGAGCTACATCCCTGCCGGCCATTCCCTCCCCTACCCTGGACGAATTGTGCGCCGCCATGAGTCTCCCGGTCGGCGGCGACAGAGCCTGGATTCGAACCAGGCTCTCTAGTGGCACAGTTAGCACTGCGATGCAGTGCCTTAGACCACTGCGCCACTCAGGAGAAACCACAACCATGTCTTTCCAGGAGACGTGCAGTACCAGCAAATCTTCTGCAAGAGGTCCAAACAGTTGGTGGTTAAGGTCTACGAGCCATAAACCACTTCTGCCAGAGTCTTATCCAGCTGGCCGTACACCGCAGACGGGACAGGATCATTCGCCACAAACACAACGAGTCTCAACTTCCACAGCCCACCATGCCAAACACCATTGACGCTGTCCCGAAGCCGGATAAAGGACGGTGTGCCTTAGCATAAGATCATGTAGATCCATCATAAAATAAATATGGATATTTTCTATCAATCCTCAAAATGTGTATGCCTTTATGGATTCACAGAATATATTTATAAACAGTGCCTTCAGAAAGTATTCACACCCCTTGACTTTTTCCACATCTTGTTGCGCTACGGCCTACATTTAAAATGTATTCAATTGAGATTTTTGGTCACTGGCCTAAACACAATACCCCATAATGTCAAAGTGGAATTAAGTTCTTAGCCATTTTGACAAATTCTTAAAAAACGAAAAGCTGAAATGTCTTCCGTCAAAAAGTATTCAACCCCTTTGTTATGGCAAGCCTAAATAAGTTCAGGAGTACAAATGTGCTCAAGTCACATAATAAATTGCATGGACTCACTCTGTTTGCAATAATAGTGTTTAACGTGATTTTTAAATGACTACCTCATCTCTGTACCCCACACATACAATGATCTGTAAGGTCCCTCAGTCGAGCAGTGAATTTCAAACACAGATTCAACCACAAAGACCAGGGAGGTTTTCCAATGCCTCGCAAAGAAGGGCACCTATTGGTAGATGGGTAGAAATACAATAAAAAGCAGACATTGAATATCCCTTTGAGCATGGTGAAGTTATTAATTACACTTTGGATGGTGTATCAATACACCTAGTCATTACAAAGATACAGGCGTCCTTCCTAACTCAGTTGCCGGAGACAAAGGAAACCGCCCAGGAATTTCACAGTGAGGCCAATGGTGACTTTAAAACAGTTGCAGAGTTTAACTACTAGCTGTCATAGGAGAAAACTGAGTCTGGACAACAACATTGTAGTTACTCTACAATAATAATCTAATTGACAGCGTGAAAAGAAGGAAGCTTGTACAGAATACAAATATTCCAAAACATGCATCCTGTTCGCCACAAGGCACTTAAGTAATACTGCAGAAAATGTGTCAAAGCAATTCAGTTTTTGTCCTGAATACAAAGTGTTATGTTTGGGGCAATTCCAATACAACACATTGCTGAGTACCACTCTCCATATTTTCAAGCATAGTGGTGGCTACATCATGTTATGGGTATGCTTGTAATCGTTAAGGACTGGGGAGTTTTTCAGGATAAAAAACAAATGGGAACGGCGCTAAGCACAGGCAAAATCCTATAGGAAATCCTGGTTCAGTCTGCTTTCCACAAGACACTGGGAGATTAATTCACCCTTTCAGCAGGACAATAACCTAAAACACAAGGCCAAATCTACACTGGAGTTAATTACCAAGAAGACGGTGAATGTTCCGGAGTGGCTGAGTTACAGTTTTTACTATGTCAAGACCTGAAAATGGTCGTCTAGCAATGATCAACAACCAATTTGTGAGAGAATGAAGAATTTTTGGTTACCAAGACGACAATGAATGTTCCAGAGTGGCTGAGTTACAGTTTTGACTTAAATCTACTTGAAAATCTATGGCAAGACCTGAAAATGGTGTCTAGCAATGATCACCAACCAATGATCACCAACCACTTTGACAGCTTAAAGATTTGTAAAAAAAAAAGAATAATGGGCAAATGTTGCACAATCCAGGTGTGGAAAGCTCTTAGAGACTTACTCAGAAATACTCACAGCTGTAATCGCTGCCAAAATGTGCTTCTACAAAGTATTGACACAGGGGTGTGAATACATTTACGTCATTTAGCAGACACTCTTATCCAGAGCAATTAGGGTTAAGTACCTTGCTCAAGGGCACATCGGCAGATTTTTCACCTAGTCGGCTCAGGGATTAGAACCAGCGACCTTTCGATTACTGGCACAACGCTCTTAACCACTAAGCTACCTGCTGCCCCCAGTAAATTAGATATTTCTGTACATCATTTTCAATAAATTTGCTAACATTTCTAAAAACATGTTTTCACTTTGTCATTATGGGGTATTGTGTGTAGATGGGTGAGATTTTTATTTGAATATTATTATATTAATTATAATTAATTAATTACATTATTATCTTGAATACTTTATGAAGGCACTGTTTGCTGTACTGGGCTCTGTAGCATCAAACAAATGTTAGACATTCAGATATATCCCTCCAAAATATTTGTACATTTATTAATCAATTTATAACATTTTTGACATGAGTTTTTCTGGATTTTTGTTGTTGTTATTCTGTCTCTCACTGTTCAAATAAACCTACCATTAAAATGATAGACTGATCATGTCTTTGTCAGTGGGCAAACGTACAAAATCAGCAGGGGATCAAATACTTTTTTCCCTCACTGTATATTTTTGCTTTCACTTTCACTTAGCTGAATGCTGCTAGCTAGTTTAGCCAACTCAAACACCCGGCTCAAACAGAAATGGATGCTATGTTATCTAGCTGGCTATACCATTAAAATTATAGACTGATCATGTCTTTGTCAGTGGGCAAACGTACAAAAAACAGCAGGGGATCAAATACTTTTTTCCCCTCACTGTATCCCCCCCAAATATTTGTACAAATCTAAAAAACACAGGGGAGTGTACAATATTGAATGCTAACTCAAAAAAGAGAACTTGGTATTCAACAAGAATGTTATGGTAAAAGTAACACACAAAAACATACAGTATGAACAGTGTAGGACAGTTCGGTGTGTCCGAGTGTGTCTCAGGTGTAGTAAAATGCAGTGGCTACAGATTGTTACACCAGATAATGTGATTTAACCAAAGGTTTTTGGTATCCATTACTGCAACTGGACACAGACATTTTACAGAGACTCCTGTTTCCACGAATCGAGGACGAAGGCGGCATCACTAAGGTTGGTCGAAAATTCTCAGTACCCATCCTGTGACTCCCAGTAATGGATACCAACAATCTTTGGTTAAATCACATTATCTGGTGTAACAATCTGTAACTGAGAACTGGTGATCAGCAGATGATGGGAGAGGTGGTCATGATTAAATTGCCATTCACAAAGAAACATATACAGTTGAAGTCGGAAGTTTACATACACTTAGGTTGGAGTCATTAAAACCAGTTTTTCCACCACTCCACAAATGTCTTGTTAACAAACTATAGTTTTGGCAAGTCGGTTAGGACATCTACTTTGTGCATGACACAAGTCATTTTTCCAACAATTGTTTACAGACAGATTATTTCACTTATAATTCACTGTATCACAATTCCAGTGGGTCAGAAGTTTACATACACTAAGTTGACTGTGCCTTTAAACAGCTTGGAAAATTCCAGAAAATGATTTAGATGCTTCTGATAGGCTAATTGAAATCATTTGAGTCAATTGGAGGTGTACCTGTGGATGTATTTCAAGGCCTACCTTCAAACTCAGTGCCTCTTTGCTTGACATCATGGCAAAATCAAAATAAATCAGCCAAGAACTTTTTAAAAAATGATTGTAGACCTCCACAAGTCTGGTTCATCCTTGGGATTCATTTCCAAATGCCTGAAGGTACCACGTTCATCTGTACAAACAATAGTACGCAAGTATAAACACCATGGGACCATGCAGCCGTCATAGCGCTCAGGAAGGAGACACGTTCTGTGTTCTAGAGATGAACGTACCTTAGGGCGAAAAGTGCAAATCAATCCCAGAACAACAGCAAAGGACCTTGTGAAGATGCTGGAGGAAACAGGTACAAAACTATCTATATTCACATTTTATTTTATTTATTATATCCTGAAAGGCCGCTCAGCAAGGAAGAAGCCACTGCTCCAAAACCGCCATAAAAAAGCCAGACTACAATTTGCAACTGCACATGGGGACAAAGATCGTACTTTTTGGAGAAATGTCCTCTGGTCTGATGAAACAAAAATAGAAATGTTTGGCCATAATGACCATCGTTATGTTTGGAGGAAAAATGGGGACTTGCAAGCCGAAGAACACCATCCCAACCGTGAAGAACAGGGGTGGCAGCATCATGCTGTGGGGGTGCTTTGCTGCAGGAGGGACAGGTGCACTTCACAAAATAGATGGCATCATGAGGAAGGAAAATTATGTGGACATATTGAAGCAACATCACAAGACATCAGTCAGGAAGTTAAAACTTGGTGGCAAATGGGTCTTCCAAATGGACAATGACCCCAAGCATACTTCCAAAGTTGTGGCAAAATGGCTTAAGGACAACAAAGTCAAGGTATTGGAGTGGCCATCACAAAGCCCTGACCTCAATCCTATAAAAAATGTGTGGGCAGAACTGAAAAAGTGTGTGCGAGCAAGGAGGCCTACAAATCTGACTCAGTTACACCAGCTCTGCCAAAATTCACCCAACTTTTTGTGGGAAGCTTGTAGAAGGCTACCTGAAACGTTTGACCCAAGTTAAACAATTTAAAGTAAATACTAATTGAGTGTATGTAAACTTCTGACCCACTGGGAATGTAATGAAATAAATAAAAGCTGAAATAAATAATTCTCTCTACTATTATTCTGACATTTCACATTCTTAAAATAAAGTGGTGATCCTAACTGACCTAAGACAGCACATTTTTACTACGATTAAATGTCAGGAATTGTGAAAAACTGAGTTTAAATGGATTTGGCTGAAGTGTATGTAAACTTCAGACTACAACTGTAGTAAGAAAATACAGTATGATCAGTGTAGTAAAGTTCAGTGAATACATGTACAGCTGTGGGAGGACTGTTGTCATGATCAAACTGCCATTCAGCTCCTCGAGTCATCTTCTGCTTGAAATCCAGCATAATGTCCAATCCATCGAGAGGGATACAGTTCACAGGATACAGTTCTGCTAAAATGGAACACGCAAGAAGAAGCCCAGGTACCACACAGTATTTTTTCTATAAGACAAAAATATATAAATTATACTCTTTGTACAGTTTGAACGACAGATGAACTGTGCCAGCATGACAACACTAGGGTAGACTAGTTGAACTAGCTAGCCAACTCCAGTCATGTGCTCACATTTGTTGGTAAACGTAGCTTTAGGTGGCTGGTTGTAACGTTATACACAAGTTTTTGAGCCGTTTCCGCTCTACTTCCTGAACTTCTCCCGTCGATGCAATCCACTTCCGTTCTGCCGGGCTGGGTTTGTTTTGCTAGCTAGCTCCGTTGTGCCGACAAAGCACTGATATCGCAGTGACAAAGAGGATATAAAAATTACAATTACAACATGAAGAAAAGTGGTTCGGGAACGACGTGTGCGGTAGTTGGTTGCAAAAACTTGAGAAAGCACCTGAACGAGTGGTTAGATAGAGAGTGCTACGACCACAAACCAGCTACGAAGAGGCAATGTCCATGCGCTCCATTGTTTAAATTTTTTCGCAAGCCTGATACCGACTCGGAATCAAGGACCTGGCTGAAGGCATTGAATCTAAAGAAACCACCCCTCAACGTTTTTGTTTGTTCCTATCACTTTGTTGACCAAAAACCTACCAAGAATAATCCTTTCCCAGAGTTGTGGTTGGGATACAATCGCCCTCCCCAGCCAAAGAGGCGTCAACTCACCCAGCGGACCACTGCCTCCCCCCAGATAAAGAAACGCAGACTTGAATCTGAGGGTAAGTTCAGCAACTTTAGCTATGAAGCTGACAATACTGTTAATTATGAAGAAGTTGTCATACATTAACATTGCTACCGGTATTTTGCTAAGGCAGTTGATTGTTTTGGAGATGGGACAAACAATGCCCACGATAGCTACATCATTAATTGTGTGTGTGTGTGTGTGTGTGTGTGTGTGTGTGTGTGCCTGCCTGCGTGTGCCTTAGTCTACATCATAAATACAATGCAAGGTGGCAGGCTGTTGTGATGATGATTGTGTGTGTGCGTGTGAGTGCAATGTTGTAGTACACATTTTTCCATTGTGATGTTTGTAGTGAGAGGACTCTATGCCTGCATAAATTTTGCTCCATCCATGTTTTCTCTTCCCCTTTTTAGATGCTCCAGAAACCTGTCAGCCTGTCTGTGAGGCCGAGCCTGCTACACCAAAATTTCGAGATGCCCAGACCCCAATGGGAGGAGCCGTCACATATTGATCACATTTACTGTTCAACAACACAGTCGTTAAAGTAGACAAGGCCACACAGTGCGAGGCAGAAATGGGTCCTACTGTGACCAGCACCACGGTCATTGATGATGCTAGGTCCCGGCTGTATACAGACATTTACATTTACATTTTAGTCATTTAGCAGACGCTCTTATCCAGAGCGACTTACAGGAGCAATTAGGGTTAAGTGCCTTGCTCAAGGGCACATTAACGTCATTTAGCAGACGCTCTTAGCCAGAGCGACTCACAAATTGGTGCGTTCACCCTATAGCCAGTGGGATAACCACTTTACAATTTGGGGGGGGGGGGGGGGGGGGGGGGGGTTAGAAGGATTACTTTATCCTATCCCAGGTATTCCTTAAAGAGGTGGGGTTTCAAATGTCTCCGGAAGGTGGTGAGTGACTCCGCTGTCCTGGCGTCGTGAGGGAGCTTGTTCCACCATTGGGGTGCCAGAGCAGCGAACAGTTTTGACTGGGCTGAGCGGGAGCTATGCTTCCGCAGAGGAAGGGGAGCCAGCAGGCCAGAGGTGGATGAACGCAATGCCCTCGTTTGGGGTGTAGGGACTGATCAGAGCCTGAAGGTACAGAGGTGCCGTTCCCCTCACTGCTCCATAGGCAAGCACCATGGTCTTGTAGCGGATGCGAGCTTCAACTGGAAGCCAGTGGAGTGTGCGGAGGAGGGGGGGTGACGTGAGAGAACTTGGGAAGGTTGAACACCAGACGGGCTGCGGCATTCTGGATGAGTTGTAGGGGTTTAATGGCACAGGCAGGGAGGCCAGCCAACAGCGAGTTGCAGTAGTCCAGACGGGAGATGACAAGTGCCTGGATTAGGACCTGTGCCGCTTCCTGTGTAAGGCAGGGTCGTACTCTCCGAATGTTGTAGAGCATGAACCTGCAGGAGCGGGTCACCGCCTTGATGTTGGCGGAGAACGACAGGGTGTTGTCCAGGGTCACGCCTAGGCTCTTCGCACTCTGGGAGGAGGACACAGCGGAGTTGTCAACCGTGATGGCGAGATCATGGAACGGGCAGTCCTTCCCCGGGAGGAAGAGCAGCTCCGTCTTGCCAGGGTTCAGCTTGAGGTGGTGATCCGTCATCCATACTGATATGTCTGCCAGACATGCAGAGATGCGATTCGCCACCTGGTTATCAGAAGGGGGAAAGGAGAAGATTAGTTGTGTATCGTCAGCGTAGCAATGATAGGAAAGGCCATGTGAGGATATGACAGAGCCAAGTGACTTGGTGTATAGGGAGAAAAGGAGAGGCCTAGAACTGAGCCCTGGGGGACACCAGTGGTGAGAGCACGTGGTGCGGAGACAGCTTCTCGCCACGCCACTTGGTAGGAGCGACCGGTCATGTAGGACGCAATCCAGGAGTGAGCCGCGCCGGAGATGCCCAGCTCGGAGAGGGTGGGAGAGGGAGGATCTGATGGTTTCACAGTATCAAAGGCAGCAGACAGGTCTAGAAGGACAAGAGCAGAGGAGAGAGAGTTAGCTTTAGCAGTGCGGAGAGTCTCCGTGACACAGAGAAGAGCAGTCTCAGTTGAATGACCAGTCCTGAAACCTGATTGGTTTGGATCAAGAAGGTCATTCTGAGAGAGATAGCAAGAGAGTTGGCTAAAGACGCACGCTCAATAGTTTTGGAAAGAAAAGAAAGAAGGGATACTGGTCTGTAGTTGTTGACATCAGTGGGGTCGAGTGTTGGTTTTTTGAGAAGGGGAGCAACTCTCGCTCTCTTGAAGACGGAAGGGACATGGCCAGCGGTCAAGGATGAGTTTGATCAGCGAGGTGAGGTAGGGGAGAAGGTCACTGGGAAGATGGTCTGGAGAAGGGAGGAGGGGATGGGGTGTCAAGCGGGGCAGGTTGTTGGGCGGCCTGCAGTCACAAGTCGCAGGATTTTATCTGGAGAGAGAGGGGGAGAAAGAAGTCAAAGCATAGGGTAAGGCAGTGTGAGCAGGACCAGGAGTGTCATTAGACTTAACCAAACGAGGATCGGATGTCGTCAACCTTCTTTTCAAAGTGGTTGACGAAGTCATCCACAGAGAGAGAGGGGGGGGGGGGGGGGGGGGATTCAGGAGGGAGAAAATGTGGCAAAGAGCTTCCTAGGGTTAGAGGCAGATGTCTTGGAATTTAGAGTGGTAGAAGGTGGCCTTAGCAGCAGAAAACAGATGAAAGAAAGTAGAGAGGAGGAGTGAAAAGATGCCAGGTCGGCAGGGAGTTTAGTTTTCTTCCATTTCCGCTCGCTGCCCGGAGCTCTGTTCTGTGAGCTCGCAATGAGTCTCAAGCCACGGAGCTGGAGGGGAGGACCGAGCCGGCAGGGAGGATAGGGGACACAGAGAGTCAAAGGATGCAGAAAGGGAGGAGAGGAGGGTTGAGGAGGCAGAATCAGGAGATTGGAGGGAGAAGGATTGAGCAGAGGGAAGAGATGATAGGATGGAAGAGGAGAGAGTAGTGGGAGAGAGAGAGCGAAGGTTGCGGCGGCGCATTACCATCTGTGTAGGGGCAGAGTGAGTAGTGTGGGAGGAGAGCGAGAGAGAAAAGGAAACAAAGTAAGTGGTCGGAGACATGGAGGGGAGTTGCAGTGAGATTAGTAGAGGGAGCAGCATCTAGTGAAGATGAGGTCAAGCGTATTGCCTGCCTTGTGAGTAGGGGGGGACGGTGAGAGGGTGAGGTCAAAAGAGGAGAGGAGTGGAAAGAAGGAGGCAGAGAGAAATGAGTCAAATGTGGACATAGGGAGGTTGAAATCCCCCAAAACTGTGAGGGGTGAGCCATCCTCAGGGAAGGAACTTATCAAGGCGTCAAGCTCATTGATGAACTCTCCAAGGGAACCTGGAGGGCGATAGATGACAAGGATATTAAGCTTAAATGGGCTAGTGACTGTGACAGCATGGAATTCAAATGAGGAGATAGACAGATGGGTTAGGGGAAAAATTGAGAATGTCCACTTGGGAGAGATGAGGATTCCTGTACCACCACCCCTCTGACCAGATGCTCTCGGGGTATGCGAGAACACATGGTCAGACGAGGAGAGAGCAGTAGGAGTAGCAGTGTTTTCAGTGGTGATCCATGTTTCCGTCAGCGCCAGGAAGTCGAGGGACTGGAGGTTGGCATAGGCTGGGATGAAGTCAGCTTTGTTGGCAGCAGAACGGCAGTTCCAGAGGCTGCCTGCGACCTGGAACTCCACGTGGGTGGTGCGTGCAGGGACCACCAGGTTAGAGAGGCAGCAGCCACGCGGTGGTGGTGCGTTTGTGTAGCCTGTGCAGAGAGGAGAGAACAGGGATAGGCAGAGGCATAGTTGACAGGCTGTAGCAAATGGCTACAAAAATGCAGAGGAGATCGGAATGAAATGAGCTAAGCATCTGGGAGAGGAGAGAGCAGGGCCTCCCTCACCAAAAACTTCTACCTCAGAAACTAAAATTGTTTCACTGAACCACCCGAACAAAAACTCTCCCAACTTCCACCTTTAGAAATCAGAATTGTTGTCAACCACAGCGGTTCAATGTTTAAAGGAATAGACTCAACCCACTTTATTCAGCTAGCTAACTATGACACCATAGCTAACTAGCAAGCTAGCATCCAATAACAATAACACACCGTTTA
Organism: Coregonus sp. 'balchen'; assembly: GCA_902810595.1. Lineage (NCBI taxonomy): Eukaryota > Metazoa > Chordata > Actinopteri > Salmoniformes > Salmonidae > Coregonus > Coregonus sp. 'balchen'. The sequence continues at coordinate 59,362,445 of LR778264.1, read as the reverse complement.
GCACCAACACTTGGTCACAACAAACCACCAATAGTGTGATAACACACTAAACAGATCATTCGTGTCTGTGTCAAGTTCCTTTCATGACGCAGCAATGATTAGACGTTGGCTAGCTAGGACAAGTATATTGTATTTAGCTACTACCGTACAGTTAGCTGGTCGTGTTGGGTAGCTAGCAATGGCCACTGTGTTGACTTTGTTTGAAGAACGGCTAGCTAGCTAGCTTCGTGCTACACCCGGCACACAATGGCTATTGTGTTGACTCTGACTCTGTTCGAAAAAACGGCTAGGTAGCTCGCTTCGTGCTACAGCCGGCATGGCCGAAGACACTGTCAAGACACACCAATAGTGTGATAACACACTAAACAGATCATTCGTGTCTGTGTCAAGTTCCTTTCATGACGCAGCAATGATTAAACGTTGGCTAGCTAGGACAAGTATATTGTAGTTAGCTACTACAGTACAGTTAGCTGGTCGTGTTGGGTAGCTAGCAATGGCCACTGTGTTGACTTTGTTTGAAGAACGGCTAGCTAGCTAGCTTCGTGCTACACCCGGCACACAATGGCTACTGTGTTGACTCTGACTGTTCGAAAAACGGCTAGTTAGCTCGCTTCGTGCTACAGCCGGCACGGCCGAAGACACTGCCAAGACACCAGTAACTACCCACAACAACCCACGATGCCTAGCTATGACGCCGTAGCTAACTAGCAAGCTAGCATCCATTAACACACAATTTAGCACCAATACTTGGTTACAACAAACTGCCAAGAGTGTGTTAGCACACTAAACAGATAATTCAAGTCCGTGTCTAGTTCCTTTCATAACGCATAACGCAGCAAAAAATTAAACGTTGGCTAGCAGCACATTAACATTGGAAACAGCTCTCCAGCGTTGCTAATCGTTACCAGTAGCTACCCGCTAGCTAGCTAGCCTCGTGCTTCGATACTAACCTACAATTACCTACGGAAACCTACAATAACAACAATACTAACCTATAATAAATACAATACCTAACTACAGCTAACTACCTACCTACGATCTAATACATGGTTAAGCTTTACTCAACACCATATGAGAAGCTTACCTCCTGCTTACCTCCAGCTAGAGAAAAACACAACCTCTCCCGACAACCTCTCCCGGGAGTGCTTATGGAGTGCTTATGGTTCAATTCTTCACCCTGGTGACGGTGTTGTTGCCTTTCAGTAAGCCATCAATTACCCTTCCTGTTGTTGACCAAATACTTATGACGTTGATGAAACTAAAACTAAACCTAATATTAGGAGATATTGCTCACCGTTTCAATGTGTCTACATCCATGGCAAGCATTGTGATTAGTCACTGGATTGACGTGATGGGTGAACAGTTCAAAGTCCAAGCTAGCGTCGACATCGCTGTGTTTACACCGGCAAACGTTGTGCAAACAACTTCCGGCGGAAATAAAATGCATTTGTGTAGAGTTATGGCGCCACCCGGGATACAGCGCGTAAACTTGTGTATAGCTTGCTGTTTAGTATCCATATCTACGACTAAAACGAGAAGAGGTTTTACAATCGAGATACAATAGATCTCTGATTGTAAAACCTCTTCTATCTTTAGTCATAGATATGGCTACCTGTAGTTGTGTAGCTAACTTAGCTAGCTAGACTAGCTAGCTGGCTACCTAGCTAGCTACCTAAGTTAGCAAACAGAAAATAATTCGATTTCCCCCCCAACTGTAACACAGTAGTATGTTAGCCAGTAATACACAATATGGGTTTCATTAGATAAACTAAAGTTAGCTAGCTAGCTGGGTGGCTTGCAGGAAAAATGCCACAGTATTTGACATCTGCCCTCGTGGTGCTGGCTGCTGTCATCATCTGTAGCCGAGGTTCTAGCTAATTGCAACTCTCTGTTTTGAATAATATTCGCTAGATTCCAGTTGAAACATGTACGGTTGAATGTCACCATGTAGATAATAGAACATCAAAAAAAATGTGTGTTGATGAGACAGATCACTTTAAGCCATTGCGGTCTGGTCCGGTTCCCTTTAACTGTATTGAATGTCCGTCAATCAAAACACACAAGGAACTTGTCATAATGCCCAAACTAGCAGATCAACCAACATGCAGCACAGGGGTCAGTCGTCAGTCGGAGCAGTGCTGTGCATAAAGAGTAGCGGCCACCAGAGAAGCAGACTGGCAGGGAGTCACTGGTCCTTTGAAAGCAACACTGGCTGCTGTTTCCCTTTGTGTTGCTCCATTATCATTTGCATTTGCATTTTAGTCGTTTAGCAGACACTCTTATCCAGAGGGACTTACAGTTAGTGCATTCAGCTGAGGTAGCTAAAACAACTAGTCACAGCAAGTGAAAACGTTCCTCAATAAAGCAGCTATCGGATAAATCTGTGCTCCTAAGAAGAGACAAGTGTTAATGTAACAGTGTTGCTGCCGTCCCTCTCCTCGCCCCTACCTGGGCTCGAACCAGGGACCCTCTGCACACGTCGACAACAGTCACCCTCGAAGCACCGTTACCCGTCGCTCCACAAAAGCCGCGGCCCCCCTCGCAGAGCAAGGGAAACAACTACTTCAAGGTCTCAGAGCGAGTGACGTCACCGATTGAAACGCTACTAGTGCGCACCGCTAACTAGCTAGCCATTTCACACCGGTTACATTAGTGCAAGAGAGACAAGTACAACAGTAAGGTTTTAGATGTTTTTTTTTTTTATAACGCTTCTCACTCACTCTACAGCATCTGTCTGTACCTACCTACCATGAACACGCGCCAACTGGTCACAAACTGGTTGAAACAATGTTGTTTCAACATCATTTGTCAACGTATTGTGTGGTGGAATCTACGTGAAAAATACATTCGATTTTACAAAAGACAACCAAACACAATTCAATATCACTTTTGAAATACAATAAATAGCCTGTTAACTTGTCAACAGGTTAACAAATTATATGTTGGATTCACATCTCCAACTCAACCAAATATAAAAGTTAAAGAATGGGATTAAGCCAGTGGCTCAGATTGAACTATCCAAACAGTAGATACTGTACATTCCCTTTAAATGTTGATATTTGGTTGCATTGCCAACCAAACACAATTCAATATCACTTTTGAAATACAGTAAATAGCTTAAAGTTATGGCTCTTAACAGTAAATAGCTTAAATTAAAAAATCTTGCAAACTAATGTAATATTCAACCTTAAAATCTGTAAGGAATCCCATGGCCACATTTTGAGGTTAGTGTAACTATAAATGTCTTCTTATGTAATCATATAAAGCGTGCATGTTTAAGATAGCATGCATAGGTCATCTCAGGTCTGTGGAGCTCTTCACAATACCTGTAACAATCCACACGGAATCTCGAACAGCATTGACCACTTGCCCATTGCATTTTTCATGTAATCTCAACCACAAATCCAGGTTATTTGGTTCTGCTATTAGATGAAGCACAGAAATAACACATTAATCTGTTGTATAAATAAACAACATATCTGACATTGTATTCCCATTGGAATTTGGTTGTGCTTTTAGATGGTTGAAAGCATAGTGATAACACATTGGCAATTCAACAAACTTTTGGCTGTCTTTATGAGTGGGTGAATATAGGTTGTAATCTCATTGATCGACATCTTAACAAAATATTACCCCGTTATCCACGTTGAAATTACGTGGTGTGTCCAGTGGGTAATGACTTGACAAATCAAATTTAACATTTACATTTTAGTCACTTAGCAGACGCTCTTATCCAGAGCGACTTACAGTTAGTGAGTGCAGACATTTTCTTTTCTCCACACAAATCAAATGTTATTTGTCACATGCTTCATAAACAGCAGGTGTAGACTAACAGTGAAATACATACTTACGGGTCTTTTTAAATAGTGATGAGGAATAAATACACAGTGAATAACGAATAACAATAACCAGTAAAAATAACATGGCTATATACAGGGTGTACCAGGTAATAACATGGTTATATACAGGAAGTACCAGGTAATAACATGGCTATATACAGGAAGTACCAGGTAATAACATGGCTATATACAGGGAGTACTAGGTAATAACATGGCTATATACAGGAAGTACCAGGTAATAACATGGCTATATACAGGAAGTACCAGGTAATAACATGGCTATATACAGGGAGTACTAGGTAATAACATGGCTATATACAGGGAGTACCAGGTAATAAACAAGGCTATATACAGGAAGTACCAGGTAATACCATGGCTATATACAGGTGAGTACCAGTAAAACATGGCTATATACGGAAGTAACAGAGTAATAACCTGGCTAAACAGAGACCATACCGTACAGAGCGATGGGAGGTATGAAGTAATTGAGGTAGCTCTGTAAAGGTTTAGGCAAACAGGATGTAGCAGCAGTATGTAGAGCAGTAAACAGAAGTATGTAGAGCAGTAACAGCAGTATGTAGAGCAAGTAACAGCCCGTAGTAGACAGTAGCAGCAGTATGTAGAGCAGTAACAGCAGTATGTAGAGCAGCAGTAGCAGTATGTAGAAGCAGCAGTATGTAGAGCAGTAGCAGCATTATGTTAGAGCAGTAAAGCAGTATGTAGAGCAGTAGCAGCAGATGTAGAGCAGTAACAGCAGTATGTAGAGAGCAGCAGTATGTAGAGCAGTAGCAGGCAGTATGTAGAGAGTAGCAGCAGTTGTAGAGCAGTAACAGCAGTAGGTGAGAGCAGCTGTATGTGAGCAGTAACAGAAGTATGTAGAGCAGAACAGCAGTATGTAGAGCAGAACAGCAGTATGTAGAGCAGCAGTATGTAGAGCAGTAGCGCAGTATGTTATAGCAGTAACAGCAGTATGTAGAGCAGCAGTAGTAGAGCAGTAAACAGCAGTAGGTAGGCAGCAGTTATGTGAGCAGTAAAAGCAGTAGTGTAGAGGCAGCAGTATGTAGAGCAGTAGCAGCAGTATTAGAGCAGTAACAGCCGTAGGTAGAGCAGTAGCAGCAGTATGTAGAGCGTAGCAGCAGTAGTAGAGCAGTAACAGCAGTATGCTAGCAGCAGTAACAGCGAGTATGTAGAGCAGCAGTATGTAGAGCAGCAGTATGTAGAGCAGTAGCAGCAGGTATGTAGAGCGGTAGCAGTATGTAGAGCATGGTTTTTAAGACAAGCATATGTAGAGCAGCAGTATGTGAGCAGTAGCAGCAGTATGTAGAGCAGTAACAGCAGTATGTAGAGAAGTACACAGCAGTAGGAGAAGCAGCAGTATGTAGAGCGCGTAACAGCAGTATAGTAGAGCAGTAGCAGCAGTATGTAGAGCAGTAGCAGCCAGTATGCTAGAGCAGCAGTATGTAGAGCAGTAAAACAGCAGTAGTAGAGCAGTAACAGCCGTATGTAGAGCAGCCGAATGTAGAGCAGTAGCAGCCAGTATGTAGAGCGTAACAGCAGTATGTAGAGTCAGCAGAGGCTAGAGCAGTAACAGCAGTTGTAGAGCAGTATAACAAGCAGTATGTAGAGCAGTAACAAGCAGTAGTAGAGCAGCAGTATGTAGAGCAGTAGCAGCAGTATGTAGAGCAGTAACAGCAGTATTGTAGAGCAGTAGCCCGCAGTATGTAGAGCAGTAACAGCAGTATGTCCGAGCAGTAACAGAGTATGTAGAGCAGCAGTAGTAGAGCAGTAAAGACAGTATGTAGAGCAGTAACAGCAGTATGTAGAGCAGCAGTATGTAGAGCAGTAGCAGCAGGAGTAGAGCAGCAGTATGTAGAGCAGTAGGCCAGCAGTATGTAGAGCAGTAGCAGCGTATGCTACGAGCCAGTAGGCAGCAGTATGTAGAGCAGTAGCAGCAGTATGTAGAGCAGTAACAGCAGTATGTAGAGCAGTAGCAGCAGTATGTAGAGCAGCAGTATGTAGAGCAGCAGTATGTAGAGCAGCAGTATGTAGAGCAGTAACAGCAGTATGTAGAGCAGTAACAGCAGTATGTAGAGCAGTAGCAGCAGTATGTAGAGCAGTAACAGCAGTATGTAGAGCAGCAGTATGTAGAGCAGTAACAGCAGTATGTAGAGCAGTAACAGCAGTATGTAGAGCAGCAGTATGTAGAGCAGTAACAGCAGTATGTAGAGCAGTAACAGCAGTATGTAGAGCAGCAGTATGTAGAGCAGTAACAGCAGTATGTAGAGCAGTAACAGCAGTATGTAGAGCAGCAGTATGTAGAGCAGTAACAGCAGTATGTAGAGCAGTAACAGCAGTATGTAGAGCAGCATATGTAGAGCAGTAACAGCAGTATGTAGAGCAGTAACAGCAGTATGTAGAGCAGTAACAGCAGTATGTAGAGCAGCAGTATGTAGAGCAGCAGTATGTAGAGCAGTAGCAGCAGTATGTAGAGCAGCAGTATGTAGAGCAGTAGCAGCAGTATGTAGAGCAGCAGGTATGTAGAGCAGTAGCAGCAGTATGTAGAGCAGCAGTATGTAGAGCAGTAACAGCAGTATTTAGAGCAGTAGCAGCAGTATGTAGAGCAGTAGCAGCAGTATGTAGAGCAGCAGTAGTATGAGGCAGTAGCAGCAGTATGTAGAGCAGTAACAGCAGTATGTAGAGCAGTAGCAGCAGTATGTAGAGCAGTAGCAGCAGTATGTAGAGCAGCAGTATGTAGAGCAGTAACAGCAGTATGTAGAGCAGTAGCAGCAGTATGTAGAGCAGTAGCAGCAGTATGTAGAGCAGTAGCAGCAGTATGTAGAGCAGTAGCAGCAGTATGTAGAGCAGTACAGCGTAGTAGGCAGGTAGAGCAGTAACAGCAGTATGTAGAGCAGTAACAGCAGTATGTAGAGCAGCAGTATGTAGAGCAGTAACAGCAGTATGTAGAGCAGTAACAGCAGTATGTAGAGCAGTAACAGCAGTATGTAGAGCAGTAGCAGCAGTATGTAGAGCAGTAGCAGCAGTATGTAGAGCAGTAACAGCAGTATGTAGAGCAGTAGCAGCAGTATGTAGAGCAGTAACAGCAGTATGTAGAGCAGTAACAGCAGTATGTAGAGCAGTAGCAGCAGTATGTAGAGCAGTAACAGCAGTATGTAGAGCAGTAACAGCAGTATGTAGAGCAGCAGTATGTAGAGCAGCAGTATGTAGAGCAGTAACAGCAGTATGTAGAGCAGCAGTATGTAGAGCAGTAACAGCAGTATGTAGAGCAGTAACAGCAGTATGTTTATTTTTGCTAATCTTATAATAAAGTTGTTGTTTGAAGAATCTACAGTCTCTCTTCCTTTCCACGACAGTGTGTGTGTGTGTGTGTGTGTGTGTGTATGTGTGTGTGTTTTTGTGTGAGTGGCGGCGGTATGCATGTGTGTGCATGTTATGTGTGTGTGGGCGTGTGTAGTGTGTGTGTATGTGTGTGTTGGGGTGTCAGTGTAAGATGTGTGAGTGTGTGGGTAGAAACCAGTGTGTGTGCATAGAGTTAGTGTGTGTGCATAGAGTCAGTGCAAGAGAGTTAGTTAAAATAAGGGTCAATGCAGGTAGTCTGGGTAGCCATTTGATTAGCCATTTAGCAGTCTTGTTTAGCAGTTTTATGGCTTGGAGGTAGAAGTTGTTCAGGGTCCTGTTGGCTCCAGACTTGGTGCATTGCCTTGCGGTAGCAGAGAAAACAGTATATGGCTTGGGTAGCAGTAGCAGCAGTATGTAGAGCAGTAGCAGCAGTATGTAGAGCAGTAGCAGCAGTATGTAGAGCAGTAGCAGCAGTATGTAGAGCAGTAGCAGCAGTATGTAGAGCCGCAGTATGTAGAGCAAGTTAGCAGCAGTAGTAGAGAGCCAATGTAGAAGCAGTAGCAGCAGTATGTAGAAGCAGTAGCAGCAGTATGTAGAGCAGTAAAAAAGTATGTAGAGCAGTAGTATGTAGAGCAGCAGTATGTAGAGCAGCAGTATGTAGAGCAGCAGTATGTAGAGCAGTAGCAGCAGTATGTAGAGCAGCAGTATGTAGAGCAGCAGTATGTAGAGCAGCAGTATGTAGAGCAGCAGTATGTAGAGCAGTAACAGCAGTATGTAGAGCAGCAGTATGTAAGAGCAGTAAGCAGCAGTATGTAGGAGCAGTAGACGCAGTATGTAAGCAGCAGTATGTAGAGCAGTAAACAGCAGTATGTAGAGCCGTAACAGCAGTATGTAGAGCAGCAGTATGGTAGAGCAGTACAGCATATGTAGAGCAGTAACAAGCGTATGTAGAGCAGTAGCAGCCGTATGTAGAGCCAGTAGGCAGCCAGTATGTAGAGCAGTAAACGCAGTAGTGAGCAGTAACAGCATTATGTAGAGCAGTAAACAGCAGTATGTAGAGCAGCAGATAACAGCAGTATGTCGAGCAGTAGCAGCAGTATGTAGAGCAGTAGCAGCAGTATGTAGAGCAGTAACAGCAGTATGTAGAGCAGTAACAGCAGTATGTAGAGCAGTAGCAGCAGTATGTAGAGCAGCAGTATGTAGAGCAGTAGCAGCAGTATGTAGAGCAGTAACAGCAGTATGTAGAGCAGTAACAGCAGTATGTAGAGCAGTAACAGCAGTATGTAGAGCAGTAGCAGCAGTATGTAGAGCAGAACAGCAGTATGTAGAGCAGTAACAGCAGTATGTAGAGCAGTAACAGCAGTATGTAGAGCAGTAACAGCAGTATGTAGAGCAGTAACAGCAGTATGTAGAGCAGTAACAGCAGTATGTAGAGCAGTAGCAGCAGTATGTAGAGCAGGAACAGCAGTATGTAGAGCAGTAGCAGCAGTATGTAGAGCAGTAAACAGCAGTATGTAGAGCAGTACAGAGTATGTAGAAGCAGTAAGCCAGCTGTATAAGCAGTAGCAGTGTTGTAGAAGCAGCAGTATGTAGAGCAGCAGTATGTAGAGCAGTAGCCCAGCCGCCCGTCCCTGCTAGACACGCCCCCAGTAACAGCACGTATGGTAGAGCAGTAACAGCAGTATGTAGAGCAGTAACAGAAGTATGTAGAGCAGTAGCAGCAGTATGTAGAGCAGTAACAGCAGTATGTAGAGCAGCAGTATGTAGAGCAGTAGCAGCAGTATGTAGAGCAGCAGTATGTAGAGCAGTAACAGCAGTATGTAGAGCAGCAGTATGTTAGAGCAGTAGACAGCAGTATGTAGAGCAGCAAGTATGTAGAGCAGTAACAGCAGTATGTAGAGCAGTAACAGAAGTATGTAGAGCAGTAGAAGCAGTATGTAGAGCAGTACAGCAGGTATGTAGAGGCAGCAGTATGTAGAGCAGAGTATGTAGAGCAGCAGTATGTAGAGCAGTAACAGCAGTATGTAAGAGCAGTATTGTAGGCAGTAGCAGAGTATGTAGAGACAGGAACAGCAGTCTGTAGAGCAGTAACAGCATATGTAGAGCAGTAACGCAGTATGTAGAGCAGTAGCAGCAGTATGTAAGCAGTAGCAGCAGATGTAGACAGTAACCAGCAGTATGTAGCAGCAGTAAACAGAAGTATGTGGAGCAGGAGCAGCAGTATGTAGAGCAGTAGCAAGCAGTATGTAGAGCAGTAGCAGCATATGTAGAGCAGTAGGCAGTATTGGAGAGCAGTAGCAGCAGTATGTAGAGCAGCAGTAGTAGAGCAGTAACAGCAGTATGTAGGCAGTACAGCCGTATGGAGAGCAGTAGAAGCAGTAGTAGAGCAGTAGCAGCAGTATGTAGAGCAGTAACAGCAGTAGGTAGAGCAGCAGGATGTAGAGCGTACAGCGTATGTAGAGCCGTAACAGCAGCATGTAGAGCAGTAACAAGCAGTATGAAGAGCAGCAGTATGTAGAGCAGCAGTATGTAGAGCAGTAACAGCCAGTATTAGAGCAGTCACAGCAGTATGTAGGAGCAGTAACGCAGTATGTAGAGCAGCAGTATGTAGAGCCAGTAACAGCGGTATGTAGGAGCAGCCAAGTAGTATGTAGAGCCAGTAAAAAAAGTATGTAGAGCAGCGTATGTAGAGCAGAACAGCAGTATGTCGAGCAGTACAGCAGTATGTAGAGCCAGCAGTATGTAGAGCAGTAACAGCAGTATGTAGAGCAAGCAGTATGGAGAGCAGTAAACAGCAGTATGTAGAGCAGCAGTATGTAGGCAGTAACAGCCAATATGTAGAGCAGCAGTAGGTAGAGACAGTAACAGCAGTATGAGAGCAGTAACAGCAAGTATGTAGAGCAAGCAGTATGTAGAGCAGTAACAGCAGTATGTAGAGCGGTAGCAGCAGTAGTAGACCGTAACAGCAGTATGTAAGCAGTAGAAGAAAAAACAAACAAAAAAAAAAAAAAAAAAAAAAAAAAAAAAACAGTATGAGAGCAGTAACAGCAGTATGTAGAGCAGCAGTATGTAGAGCAGCAGTATGTAGAGCAGCAGTATGTAGAGCAGTAGCAGCAGTATGTAGAGCAGTAACAGCAGTATGTAGAGCAGCCGTATGTAGAGACAAGTAGCAAGCAGTATGTAGAGCAGTAACAGCAGTATGTCGAGAGTAACAGCAGTATGTAGAGCAGTAGCAGCAGTATGTAGAGCAGTAACAGCAGTATGTAGAGCAGCAGTATGTAGAGCAGTAGCAGCAGTATGTAGAGCAGTAGCAGCAGTATGTAGAGCAGTAACAGCAGTATGTAGAGCAGTAAACGCAGTATGTAGAGCAGTAACAGCAGTAGTAGCGCAGCAGTATGTAGAGCAGCAGTCATGTAGAGCAGTAACAGCAGAATGTAGAGCAGTAGCAGCGTATGTAGAGGCCGTAGACAGCAGTATGTCGAGCAGTAACAGCAGTATTAGAGCAGTAAACAGCGTATGTAGAGCAGTAACAGGCAGTATGTAGAGCAGTAGCAGCAGTATGTAGAGCAGCAGTATGTAGAGCAGAGCAAAAAAAAAAAAAAAAAAAAAAAAAAAAACAGTATGTAGAGCAGTGCAGCAGTATGTAGAGCAGTAACAGCAGGTATGTAGAGCAGTAACAGCAGTATGTAGGAGCAGCAGTATGTAGAGAAGTAAAGCAGTAGTAAGAGCAGTAACAGCAGTGATGTAAGAGCAGTAACAAGCAGTATGTAGGCAGTAAACAGCAGTATGTAGGAGCAGCAGTATGTAGAGCAGTAACAGCAGTTATGTAGAGCAGTAAACAGCAGTATGTAGTAGCAGTACAGCAGTATGTAGAGCAGAACGCAGCAGTAGAGCGTAACAGCAGTAATGAGAGCAGTAACAGCAGTATGTAGCGCAGTAACAGCAGTAGGGAGAGCAGTAACAAGCAGTATGTAGAGCAGTAAACAGCAGTATGTAGGAGCAGTAAAAGCAGTATGTATAGCAGTACAGCAGTATGTAGAGGCAGCAGTATGTAGAGCAGTAACAGCAGTAGTAGGAGCAGTAACAGCAGTATGTTCGAGCAGTAGAAACAGATGTAGAGCAGTAACAGCAGTATGAGAGCAGTAACAGAGTATGTTAGAGCATTAACAGCAGTATGTAAAGCAGTAACAGCAGTATGTAGAGCAGTAACAGCAGTAGTAGAGCAGTAACAGCAGTAGGTAGAGCAGTAACAGCAGTATGGAGAGCAGCAGTGTAGAGCAGTAACAGCCGTTTGTAGAGCAGGAACAGCAGTATGTAGAGCACAGTAACGCAGGTATTGTAGAGCAGTAACAGCAGTAGGTAGAGCAGCAGTATGTGGAGCAGTACAGCAGTATGTAAGAGCGTAACAGCAGTATGTGAGCAGTAACAGCACGTATGTAGAGCAGTAACAGCAGTATGTAGAGCAGTAACAGCAGTATGTAGAGCAGTAACAGCAGTAGTAGAGCCGCAGTATGTAGAGCAGTAACAGCAGTATGTAGAGAGTAACAGCAGTATGTAGAGCAGTCACAGCAGTATGTTAGACGCAGTAGCAGCAGTAGGTAGAGCAGTAGCAGAAGTATGTAGAGCCGTAACAGGCAGTAGTACGAGCAGTAACAGCAGTATGTAGGCACGTAGCAGGACAGTATGTAGAGCGTAGCAGGGGGGGGGGCAAGGGTATTTTTGTAGAGCAGTAAAGCAGTATGTAGAGCAGTAGCAGCAGTATGTAGAGCAGTAGCAGCAGTATGTAGGCAGTAACAGCAGTATGTAGAGCGTAACAGCAGTAGGTAGAGCAGTAGCAGCAGTATGTAGAGCAGCAGTATGTAGAGCAGTAACAGGCAGTATGTAGAGCAGTAACAGAGTATGTAGAGCAGCAGATGTAGAGCAGTAACGCAGTATGTAGAGCAGAACAGCAGTATGTAGAGCAGTAACAGCAGTATGATAGAGCAGTAACAGCAGTAGGTAGAGCAGCAGTATGTAGGAGCAGTAACAGCAGTATGTAGAAGCCAGTAAAGCAGTATGTAGAGCAGGAGCAGCGTATGTAGAGCAGTAACAGCAGTAGTAGGAGCCGGCAGTATGTAGAGCAGCATATTAGAGCCGTAACAGCAGTATGTAGAGCCAGTAACAGCAGTATGTTTATTTTTGCTAATCTTATAATAAAGTTGTTGTTTGAAGAATCTACAGTCTCTCTTCCTTTCGGTTAGAATTTCCACGACAGTGTGTGTGTGTGTGTATGTGTGTGTGTGTGTGTTTGTGTGTGTGTGTGTGAGTGGCGGCGGTATGCATGTGTGTACATGTTATGTGTGTGTGGGCGTATGTAGTGTGTGTGTATGTGTGTGTTGGGGTGTCAGTGTAAGTATGTGTGAGTGTGTGGGTAGAAACCAGTGTGTGTGCATAGAGTTAGTGTGTGTGCATAGAGTCAGTGCAAGAGAGTTAGTTAAAATAAGGGTCAATGCAGGTAGTCCGGGTTGCCATTTTATTAGCCATTTAGCAGTCTTGTTTAGCAGTTTTATGGCTTGGAGGTAGAAGTTGTTCAGTGTCCTTTTGGCTCCAGACTTGGTGCATTGCCTTGCGGTAGCAGAGAAAACAGTATATGGCTTGGGTGGCTGGAGTCTTCGACAATTTTTTTGTTCGCCCCTCCATTTCCTGTAGTCCACAATCAGCTCCTTTGACTTGCTCACGTTGAGGGAGAAGTTGTTGTCCTGGCACCACACTGCCAGGTCTCTGACCCCCTCCCTATAGGCTGTCTCGTCGTCGTTTGTGATCAGGCCTACCACCGTCGTGTCGCCAGCAAACTTGATGATGGTGTTTGGAGTCGTGTGCTGCCATGCAGTCGTACAGGAGGGGACTAAGCACACACCCCTGAGGGGCCTCCATGTTGATGGTCAGCGTAGCAGATGTATTGTTGCCTACCCTCACTGCCTGGGGACTTGAAACGTGCAATGTTTGCAAATTAAATATGTACTTTACAGTAAAATGTTGGTGTCTTTCACATCATGTTATAATTACATGTCAAAGGCGTCAGTGAAATGCGGTGGGCGAAGTCAAACGCAGGACACAGAGCTGATCAGAAAAACGTACTTTACTGGAAAGTAAACTGAGAATACACCATCTCCACACAGGGAGGAAATAACCCGCACACTAACGACTGCCGATAACGATAACAATCACACACAACACACAGTGTAAGACAGAGGGTTAAATGGGGAAGACAATACTACATAATGGGAAACAGGTGTGACCAATCAAGACAGAACAAGTCGAACATAGAAACATAGATCGGTAGCAGCTAGTACTCCGGTGACGACGAACGCCGAAGCCTGCCCGAGCAAGGAGGAGGGGCAGCCTCGACTGAATCCGTGACAGTACCCCCCTCCCCCCTTGACGCGCGGCACCAGCCGTGCGCCGACCCCGGCCTTGGGGACGGCCAGGAGGACGCGGAGCAGGGCGGGTCGGATGACTCGGATTAATTCCTATTAATTACCGTATTAACCCCTCGTTCCATGTGTCTCTCCTCAGGCCGGTAGTAGCTGGTCCACTCCAGGAGTCTGAGGTACGAGAGGTTCCTCCGCCCCCATTGGACATCGAGGGGGCTCCGGCGTACTCGGTCCGTTCCAGCTTGGATTCGAGGCACTTACTACTCGATAAGAGGGTCTGCTAAATGACTCAAATGTAAATCTTGAGGTACCAACAGGCTTCTCTTCCTACGATGGGTAACTGGTAGGCTTACTACATAAATCTGGATGCTGTTACTATGGCAGCAAAATATGTTACTATGACAACAGCAGAATATGTGCTGAGGCTAGGGAACCAGGCTGACTGATATTACATAACTGTATCCTTTAAAAATATATATCTTTTAATTTTCTTTGTACAATACAAAACATACAAACGACAACATACAGACGCTCACAAATATCCACAACATCCCCTCCTGCCCAGACCCACCTGCTCACACCCCCATCTCCATCAACCACATCCCACCTGCCCCAGACCCACCTGCCTCACACCCCCATTCCATCAACCACCATCCACCCCCTGCCCAGACCCACCTGCTCACACCCCCATCTCCATCAACCACATCCACCCCTGCCCAGACCCACCTGCTCACACCCCCATCTCCATCAACCACATCCCCCCCTGCCCAGACCCACCTGCTCACACCCCCATCTCCATCAACCACATCCCCCCGTGCCCAGACCCACCTTCTCACACCCCCATCTCCATCAACCACATCCCACCTGCCCAGACCCACCTGCCCAGACCCACCTTCTCACACCCCCCATCTCCATCAACCACATCCACCCCTGCCAGACCCACCTGCTCACACCCCCATCTCCATCAACCACATCCACCCTGCCCAGACAAACCTGCTCACACCCCCATCTCCATCAACCACATCCCCCCTGCCCAGACCCACCTGCTCACACCCCCATCTCCATTCAACCACATCCCACCATGCCCAGACCCACCTGCCCAGACCCACCTGCCCAGACCCACCTGGCCCAACCTTCTCACACCCCCATCTCCATCAACCACATCCCACCTTCCCAGACCCACCTGCTCACCCCCCATCTCCAGCGCCCGCATCACTCTCCGCCACATGGCCTCAAACTGCACCATTTTTTTTCTCTCCGTCGCCCCACACACTTTCAACATTTAGATAATAAAGCATTTTACCTTTCCATTGTGTTAACGATGGAGGATTGGTTGATTTCTAGTTTTTAAGTATACACGTTTTCAAGTTTATTGACGAGGAAAGTATCGTCTGACCAATCGGGTATCTACCTGCACCCTCATATGCCATGTCTTGAAATATGCAGACAGACGGATTAAAAGTGTATTTACATTGTAATTCTATATGTTAGTGTACACTTGATGAATCGTACATTTTCTTTAACTGTAATCTTGTTAGTTCTGTCCCAACACTCCCTCCATCTTGTGCTAATATCAGTTATTTTTAAGTCTTATTTGTTTGTCAGTTGGATAGGCTCTCTGCAAGAGTTTCTATATCTTACCTATCATGTGAATATTGCTCTGAAGTCCGAAACTTTCTTGATATTACATTTTTAAGTTGAAAATATTTACATTGGTCAGTCCAAAATTGTATTTACTAAAGTCATTTACACTTTCTATGCCTTTAGGTTTCCACGTGGACCAAGTTATCGGTGAATTCTGAAAAGTTATCCAAGGATTGTTCCATAGGGTTGTGTTTTTAGGGAATGATATTGGTTCTTGTAGAATATGTTTCATTGTCTTCCATATTGTTATAATGTTCTTAACTATGAAGTTGTTAATGTTCTTAGATTTAGACATGTGAAAAGATTCTGGGGATGAGCGTACATATCTTCAATATGTTACCCATTGTTCCTCTTTAGTGCATTTAACTATATGTCGCAAGTAAAAGCCCTGGGTGGTGAGTTCATACAATTCCAAGTCTGGAAGGTTAAAACCCCCCTCGGACTTAGGAAGATGTAAAACGTTCCTTTTTATTCCATGAGTATTATTTGCCCATATAAAGTCTGTTATGACCGAGTATACTTTTTTAAAGAATGTCTTCGGTGGGGATAATTGGTGTTACCGAGAATAAATATAAAACCTTTGGGAGCCATGCTGTTCTGAAGACGTTTATTCTACCTATAAGATTTATGGGAAGATGATTCTGTTTATTAGATCTGCTTTCATATTGTTGATTAATGGGATAAAGTTTATCTTTATATATCTGTTGTTTGTTGTCACTTATTAAGCATCCTAAGTATATAATATTTTTTTTGTGGTCCACTTAAAGGATTTCTGTAGATCATGACTTATTCTTTTAGTTTTTCCTATTGCCATCAGTTTTTTCCACATTCATTTTATATCATAAATTTTATATCCTGAGATTTTAGAGTATTCTGAAAACATATTGTTTTGCAATGGGGGCATTGAGTTTTCAATATTAGTATATGGTGGTATATCAGGAGATCATCTGCAAATAAGTTTAGTTTATATTCATGTTTACGTATACTGATACCTGTTACAATTTGTGTAATATCTAATACTTTCTGAAAGTGGTTCATTGCCAGTGCAAACAGGAGGGGGGAGAGAGGACATCCCTGTCTTGTGCCCTTTTCTAAAGCAATTTCATCAGATAATGTATTGATTTATATTTGTTTTCATAGAAGCTTTTAAAATAGTCATTCATTGCGTTGCCATTTCGATAACAAATTTTTACATTTTAGTCATTTAGCAGACGCTCTTATCCAGAGCGACTTACAGTTAGTGAGTGAATACATTATATACGTGTTTTTTTGTTTGTTTTGTTTTGTCATACTGGCCCCCCCATGGGAAACGAACCCACATCCCTGCCAGCCAAACCCTCCCCTACCTTGGACGATGCTGGACCAATTGTGCGCCGCCCATGGGGTCTCCCGGTCGCGGCCGGCTGCGACAGAACCTGGACTCGAACCAGGATCTCTGATGGCACAGCGCCACTCGGGAGTCAACGCCTTTAACACTTCACCTTAAGTGTACATTAATCAATATGTAACTAAATAGTAATACATGTATTTATAACATAGTAGTTACTTGTAAATACTAAGTATTAAGGGTTATTACACAAGTGGAACAAGGATATGTAATTACAAATCAGCTTGACTGAGGTTATTCCACGTGTAATTACTCATGATTTATGTATGTAATTACAAGATGTCTTGCTCCAAATGTAACTAACATGTTCTGTAATTACACTTCTGCAATCTCCTGCAGCACCATGTTAACACTGCATCCTAACATGTAACTTTGTTACATGTAACTACATAAGTCACTACCACTCCGTTAGCTGTTGTAACAATGAACACCCTATCATTAACTACAGCTTCAGTTATCTTATTTCCATATTATTTGGCTTGAAGGATGTACTGAATTAAATGTAAGAGCAATGTATTTACAATGGATATGCATGTAACTATAATGTTCCTACCCAGGAGCAAGCAACTTAATGTAAAGTGAAACACATAATGGTATAACCTTTGTAAATACTATGGACCTGCCTTTTGAAAAGGGACTTGGTGTTTATTTCCCTGGCTTCAAAGGTGTAATGTAAGTGAAATGTTGTTCAAAATAATATAATGTCTAATGTTAATGTACTCATTAGCAAGCAGCTTCAAGTAAAATGAAACACAGTAGGGTTAACCTTTTATTTAAATTGATGCTGCAAAGTACCCGGCACAGGGTACACACAGGGTACACCCGGCTCCTTCTGGCAGGTAGCTTAGTGGTTAAGAGCGTTGTGCCAGTAACCGAAAGGTCGCTGGTTCTAATCCCCGAGCTGACTAGGTGAAAACCTTCTTGAGGCACTGTGTAACAAACAACTCACCTTTAAATATTCTACATCGAAAATAAATGGAAATACTAAAATAATAAATAAATAATGGTCTGAACTTGAATAGTTCATTTTGAAAGATAACATCATGACTTATCTGACAAACAACGTCTCTGATCTTACAGCTTGGAATGGTCTTGACAAAACGTTTCCTCTAGGGGGTGCACGCTAAGAGTGGAAATCTTACAGCTGATATACTAATCGGATGTCTTTGAAGAGTTGAGAGAGTACTCCTTTCTTATTTTCTTTACCCAACCACTCAATAAAATGGAGATGCTTCTTTCAACTTTTTTGGGGGGGGGTCCGATTGCCCCTTAGCCTCCAGACCTGCCCCTTGTATTCTCTGCCACGCTCTTTCAACATCCTGTGTGAGGATCCACAAAGTTGTTTGTGTGGTTGACTGTCTGATGATTGTAACCCAGCCTATTCAGAGACCTCCAGCAGTCACTCAGAATGGGGGAACCTCTTCGCACATGTCGTCTGATGACGGGGATTAAGGTTTCCTGTGAACGGTTTTCCACCGTTTTAAGAACTGTGCCCCGTCTGTTGTGCTTGACCTCCAGCATCCCAAACACCCAACTCTGTCTTCTCCACGCTGGCCCCAATCCTTCCGCAATTGTACTGAAAGATAGGAACAAGTGCACGTCGTTATTTTGTGACGGTGAGTTGGCCAGTGGTATGTCACGCCTAGGAACGGCGGGGGATCAGTAAATCCATGGGAACTAGCATAATGTCACTTATGACACAAGCTAAGGTCTGATGGGTGAAGTTATGTAATGTTGAAAGACCCGAAACATGATCCTAGGAAACATCACTGATGATGTGTCCAAGAGCACAGAGATGTACACTAACCTGTCAAAAGTTTTAAAACACCTAGTCATTCAAGGGTGTCTCTTTATTTTTTACTATTTTCTACATTGTAGAATAATAGTGAAGACATCAGAACTATGAAATAACACATATGGAATCATGTAGTAACCAAAAAAAGTGTTAAACAAATCAAAATAGATGTTATATTTGAGATTCTTTAAAAAGCCACCCTTTGCCTTGATGACAGCTTTGCACAACTTGGATCTGTCACCACCAATCTCCGTACAGAACTTGACCCAATTTGGAAATCCTCCCTCCTCTCGAACCTCCTCAAGGCTTTGTTGCAGACCTTCAATAATATGACAGGTAAGACAAATGTTAGTGATATGAGAAGACTTGAGCGTCCCAGGGAAGCATGACCATCAACTTCTATAGGAGGGGCACCGAAATCAAATCTCGCTTAGGGTCCCAAATCGTCTTGAGCTGACACTGCTCCTGTCTCATGTGGAAAATACACTTCAATGGAAGTTGTCATAAAATAACTGAGTTTGAGTTTGTCCGTTGTTGCTATTTGCACTGTAATGCAATGTAAACATTTTAATATTTGATAAAACACTCAGCCTATATTCAGTCAGCAAAACAGATATTTTTTTTTTTTATTCAAACAAATTGAGTAATCAAAGTATTAACTGACAGATTGATGATCAAAATAGTTGTTAGTTGCAGCTCTAAAAACAGTACTCAAAACACAATTGTAACAGCTTTTACTTCATTTGCCTGAATAGTGTAGGTTCAAAGGATAATAAATGAGGGCAGCAGCAGTGTTCCCGGCCTGACACCATGACAAGTAACCTAAATACCTGTGGAAAACACTGGTCGGGATGGGTGACAAAGTAAGCTAATTGTTGAATATCTTTGGGAGCCCCTTTAAGCTGTCCAGTAAATAATACATGAAATATCCCAAAAGCATGATTATTAAAAACACCCTTTTAATATACCGTTTGTAAGTGAGCTAAAATTGAGCTAAAAGTGAGCAAAAATTTCTCAGAGTGAATATAGGTAAACACAATTGTTCATAATTATGTGTTGATCGACAACTGTAACAATCACAACGCACCTCTCACCTTTCTCAGGCTTTTCGTCATTCTTGTCAGGGTCCTTGAGCTCCGTGCAATGCCATCCTCTATAATATCAACCTGCCCCCGTGCAAATCTGCAATATTGCAACAAAGGAATTAACAAATCAGATCAATAGTATACGACAACAGAAACCCAAATCATCTTTCCATAAATGAAACCCACGGTAGGCCCCAGACTCATTTTGGTAACACAACCTTAATTTGCCCTTAAACCACATTCTCTTCAGCCTGGAGAGACCTGCTCGCCATACCTTGTTTCCACTTCTGAAACTAACCTGTGCCACGAAACACTAACTAACATGCAATTACTTAGCAGAGAGCCCCACACTCTCCAGTACCTTGTGTATGGTTGCTATGCTTCATTTTACTGGGGGCTGAAAGAGCATGGCCTTTCTGTGGGTGACTGCTATTAACAAACAAAGTGGTCAAAATGATGTATTTTCTGACCTTGGCAAGTCTACCACTAGCCCAACAATTGAATCATCAATGAAGCATACCCATCCCCAGTGTAAAAACAAAACAGAAAAAAAGTGTTAGGGATTTCTGGAAGCCCTTTTGGGTGATTCAGCCCCTGATTGTGAGCCACTATCTAAAAATGTAATTATCTAAAACGTTCTTAGTGTGTCAAATTCATTAACCTACCGATGAAAGAAATGTTAACCCAATCCGTAAGTGGAACCCGAGAAAACATTGAATTCTTCCGGATGGAGCAGGAGGGAGCCTGATGATGCATCCTTTTGTTTTTGACAAGTCCTGCAAGGAAACGTTTAACTCAGACACAGGTGCGTGTTTTAGAGACTGCCACTGAGTGATCGTTGAAACGGAACGTCGGCTAATTAATTATATTCCTTTCAATTCCATTCTACTATGATTATCAATTAACTTTTTTTCAGTAGCAGTAGGAATACATCCTCATTGTAGGAAATAGGAGAACAAAAGCTTTCCAGACAGACATGAAACATCTTGAGTGGTAGGCTGCAGGCCAAAGGTAGACCAGAAGGGTGTGCGTCTCCTCTTCACTCGCATTGACCCTTGACCCGTATATCATTTCACCAGCCGGAACACATTAAAACATTTTTTTTGCTATGAACATTCATAGAAGAGAAAAATCTAAGCTTTTTCCAGTGGCTAGTGTCCTTCGTAATTGCAGTCCAGAGTGTCCAGAGTTGGAATGCAGCTTGGAGACAGACGAGCGTGGGACCTTGTAGAAAGACTGGAAATCACATTTCTCGAGCAACACATACACAATTATGAAGGACACTGGCCACTGGAAAAGCTTAGATTATTCTCTTCCATGCATGTTCATAGCAGCATTTTTTTTTTAAATGTGTTCCGGCTGGTGAAATGATATATTGGTCAATATCAGCCCAGTTAGTTAGTTGGCCCGGCAGTGTACAGGCCTAGATCCTATGAGACTAGTTACATACCAGCTCAAGATTAAAGTTAGATTCACTGTATATTAACATATTTAAACAGTTCTTACACTACTCCTCATTTCAAACTTTCCCAAAGTTCTCTAGGCCAATCAATACCGGTTGTAACGTTAATTTACCATATGTATCCATCTTTGCACGCATGCCGGAAAAAGTTCTGCTTGTGGCCACAGATGGGACACCTCACATATTTCTTGAGCAGGCCTTTCTTCTGGAGGTATTTGATAACCTTCTTTTTAGTTTGTACAGTAATAACCCACAAGACATGCCACCAGAGGTCTCTTCACAGTCCCCAAGTCCAGAACAGACTATGGGAGGCACACAGTACTACATAGAGCCATGACTACATGGAACTATATTCCACATCAGGTAACTGATGCAAGCAGTAAAATCAGATTAAAAAAGAGATTAAAAAACACGGGGACTGTGAAGCAACACCAACAGAGGCACTGACACATGCATACACACACACAATAACATACACACTATACACACACGTACACATGGATTTTGTGTTGTAGATATGTGGTAGTGGAGTAGGGGCCTGAGGGCACACAGTGTGTTGTGAAATCTGCTATGAATGTATTGGAATGTTTTTAAAATTGTATGAACTGCCTTAATGTTGCTGGACCCCAGGAAGAGTAGTTTCTGCCTTGGCAGGAACTAATGGGGATCCTTAATAAATACAAATACCACCACCACCACCATCACCACCATCATCATCATCACCATCACCATCACCACTACCATCACCACCATCATCACCATCACCATCACCATCACCATCACCATCACCATCACCACCATCATCATCACTACCATCACCATCATCACCATCACCACCATCATCAGCCATATAAATAACAATACAAATACATTCACCTCTGAAGGTAAATTATGTAATCTTGCTCTGATTTGTCATCCTAAGGTGTAGCATAGTTTTGCTTGATAAAATCAATTTTTATATTAAAATGTAGGAACTGGGTTCTACAGTTTGAACCCCTGCTGTCTCTGGCTCCACACCCATACGCCCGGCCATCTAGATGTGTGAAAGTTAGTGTATAAGCTAATGATCAAATCAAATCAAATCAAATCAAATCAAATTTTATTGGTCACATGCGCCGAATACAACAGGTGCAGACATTACAGTGAAATGCTTACTTACAGCCCTTAACCAACAGTGCATTTATTTTAAACAAAAAAGTAAGAATAAAACAACAACAAAAAAGTGTTGAGAAAAAAAGAGCAGAAGTAAAAAATAAAGTGACAGTAGGGAGGCTATATATACAATAGAATAAAGTGACAGTAGGGAGGCTATATATACAGGGGGGTACCGTTGCATAGTCAATGTGCGGGGGCACCGGCTAGTTGAGGTAGTTGAGGTAATATGTACATGTGGGTAGAGTTAAAGTGACTATGCATAAATACTTAACAGAGTAGCAGCAGCGTAAAAAGGATGGGGTGGGGGGGCAGTGCAAATAGTCCGGGTAGCCATGATTAGCTGTTCAGGAGTCTTATGGCTTGGGGGTAGAAGCTGTTGAGAAGTCTTTTGGACCTAGACTTGGCACTCCGGTACCGCTTGCCGTGCGGTAGCAGAGAGAACAGTCTATGACTAGGGTGACTGGAGTCTTTGACAATTTTGAGGGCCTTCCTCTGACACCGCCTGGTATAGAGGTCCTGGATGGCAGGGAGCTTTGCCCCAGTGATGTACTGGGCCGTACGCACTACCCTCTGTAGTGCCTTGCGGTCAGAGGCCAAGCAGTTGCCATACCAGGCGGTGATGCAACCAGTCAGGATGCTCTCGATGGTGCAGCTGTAGAATTTTTTGAGGATCTGAGGACCCATGCCAAATCTTTTTAGTCTCCTGAGGGGGAATAGGCTTTGTCGTGCCCTCTTCACGACTGTCTTGGTGTGTTTGGACCATGATAGTTCGTTGGTGATGTGGACACCAAGGAACTTGAAGCTCTCAACCTGTTCCACTACAGCCCCGTCGATGAGAATGGGGGCGTGCTCAGTCCTCTTTTTTTTTCCTGTAGTCCACAATCATCTCCTTTGTCTTGGTCACGTTGAGGGAGAGGTTGTTGTCCTGGCACCACACGGCCAGATCTCTGACCTCCTCCCTATAGGCTGTCTCATCGTTGTCGGTGATCAGGCCTACCACTGTTGTGTCGTCGGCAAACTTAATGATGGTGTTGGAGTCGTGCCTGGCCATGCAGTCATGGGTGAACAGAGAGTACAGGAGGGGACTGAGCACGCACCCCTGAGGGGCCCCCGTGTTGAGGATCAGTGTGGCAGATGTGTTGTTACCTACCCTTACCACCTGGGGGCGGCCCGTCAGGAAGTCCAGGATCCAGTTGCAGAGGGAGGTGTTTATTCCCAGGATCCTTAGCTTAGTGATGAGCTTTGAGGGCACTATGGTGTTGAATGCTGAGCTGTAGTCAATGAATAGCATTCTCACATAGGTGTTCCTCTTGTCCAGGTGGGAAAGGGCAGTGTGGAGTGCGATAGAGATTGCATCATCTGTGGATCTGTTGGGGCGGTATGCAAATTGGAGTGGGTCTAGGGTTTCTGGGATTATGCTGTTGATGTGAGCCATGACCAGTCTTTCAAAGCACTTCATGGCTACAGACGTCAGTGCCACGGGTCGGTAGTCATTTAGGCAGGTTATCTTAGCGTTCTTGGGCACGGGGACTATGGTGGTCTGCTTGAAACATGTTGGTATTACAGACTCAGTCAGGGACATGTTGAAAATGTCAGTGAAGACACTTGCCAGTTGGTCAGCACATGCTCGGAGTACACGTCCTGGTAATCCGTCTGGCCCTGCGGCCTTGTGAATGTTGACCTGCTTAAAAGTCTTACTCACATCGGCTACGGAGAGCGTGATCACATAGTCGTCCGGAACAGCTGGTGCTCTCATGCATGCTTCAGTGTTGCTTGCCTCGAAGCGAGCATAGAAGTGGTTTAGCTCGTCTGGTAGGCTTGTGTCACTGGGCAGCTCGCGGCTGTGCTTCCCTTTGTAGTCTGTAATAGTTTTCAAGCCCTGCCACATCCGACGAGCGTCAGAGCCAGTGTAGTATGATTCAATCTTAGACCTGTATTGACTCTTTGCCTGTTTGATGGTTCGTCGGAGGTCATAGCGGGATTTCTTATAAGCGTCCGGGTTAGAGTCCCGTTCCTTGAAAGCGGCAGCTCTACCCTTTAGCTCAGTGCGGATGTTTCCTGTAATCCATGGCTTCTGGTTGGGGTATGTACGTACGGTCACTGTGGGGACGACATCATCGATGCACTTATTGATGAAGCCAGTGACTGATGTGGTGTACTCCTCAATGCTGTCTGAAGAATCCCGGAACATGTTCCAGTCTGTGCTAGCAAAACAGTCCTGTAGCTTAGCATCTGCGTCATCTGACCACTTTTTTATTAGCCGAATCACTGGTGCTTCCTGCTTCAGTTTTTGCTTATAAGCAGGAATCAGGAGGATAGAGTTATGGTCAGATTTGCCAAATGGAGGGCGAGGGAGAGCTTTGTATGCGTCTCTGTGTGTGGAGTAAAGGTGGTCTAGAGTTTTTTCCCCTCTGGTTGCACATTTAACATGCTGGTAGAAATGAGGTAGAACGGATTTAAGTTTCCCTGCATTAAAGTCCCCTGCTACTAGGAGCGCTGCATCTGGATGAGCGTTTTCCTGTTGATTAATGGCCTTGTACAACTCATTCAGTGCAATCTTAATGCCAGCATTGGTTTGTGGTGGTAAATAGACAGCTATGAAAAGTATAGATGAAAACTCTCTTGGTAAATAGTGTGGTCTACAGCTTATCATAAGATACTCTACCTCAGGCGAGCAAAACCTTGAGACTTCCTTAGTATTTGATTTTGTGCACCAGCTGTTGTTTACAAAAATACAGAGACCGCCACCCCTCGTCTTACCCGAGTCTGCCGTTCTGTCCTGCCGATGTAGCGTATAGCCTGCTAGCTGAATGTTGTCATTGTTGTCATTCAGCCACGACTCCGTGAAACATAAGATATTACAGTTTTTAATGTCCCGTTGGTAGGATAACCGTAATCTTAAATCGTCCATTTTATTCTCCAAAGCTTGAACGTTGGCTAATAGGATTGATGGGAGAGGCAGTTTACTCGTTCGCCGTCGGATCCTTACAAGGCACCCCGACCTACGTCCACGAAATCTCCGTCTCTTCCTCACGCGAATGACGGGGATCTGGGCCTTGTCGGGTGTCTGTAGGATATCCTTCGCGAACGCCTCGTTGAAGAAAAAGTGTTCGTCCAACGCGAGGTGAGTAATCGCTGTCCTGATATCCAGAAGCTCTCTTTGGTTATAAGAGACGATGGCATAAACATTATGTACAAAATAAATTACAAATAACGCGGAAAAACACACATAATAGTACAATTGGTTAGAGGGCTGTAAAACGGCAGCCATCTTCTTCCGGCGCTGTTCTGATCCATCATGTATGACATTCCTGGGAGTGTGTAAACTTACATTTTGTATTACCATATCATTTTTGTATGTTCTCTATAGTTAGGTACTTGTAAATGTATCAATTGACCAATTCGGCACATTTGGGCAGACTTGATACAAAATAGTCCAGTATTGCAATGCTTCACTGGATCAATCTGAAACTTTGCACACACACTGCTGCCATCTAGTGGCCAAAATCTAAATTGTGCCTAAACTGCGATATTATAGTGGCCTTTCTCTCTCATAGATGATGGAACAAAACAAAAAAATAGAAAACGCATGTTTTTTTTGTTTGTATCATCTTTTACCAGATCTAATGTGTTATATTCTCCTACATTAATTTCACATTTCCACAAACTTCAAAGTGTTTCCTTTCAAATGTTATCAATAATATGCATTTCCTTGCTTCAGGTCCTGAGCTACATGCAGTTATATTTGGGTATGTCATTTTAGGCAAAAATTGGAAAAAAAGGGTCCGATCCTTAAGAGGTTAATGACATCTTTAAACAATTGTTCTGTAGAATATCTTATAACGTTATGACGAATGCCCTTTGTTTGATTTTAGTGTCCGTGTCAAGTCCCTCTGACCATACAAGTGAAAATATGAAAATTGAGATGCTGAAGATGAAGATCAAGATGGAGGCTTTGGAAGAAGAGCGGGACTTCCTCCGCAAAACTGTTAACCAGTTGTATGGTAAGATAATGTCAGTCGTCTGCTTCAAATCAAATAAAATGTTATTGGTCACGTACACATTTTTAGCAGATGTTATTGCGGGTGTAGCGAAATGTTTCCATATCTGTCTGGGTTTTTGCCAACATAATTGCTGTCAAGCCAACCCAATTTGTCATTAAAGAAGAGAAGGTGGCTTATATCGCTGATAATGACTGTAACCAATCATCTGCTGGCTGACATTAGCCTGCTCTTTTATTCCTCCCTTTACTGTAGACTATCTCCCTTGGACCAAGTCCTGCCTCTTCCGTCGGTAAGTTAATTTGCATTGTTTTAATGCCATCTTTAAAGTTTTGTTTTAGAGTAAGGGGCCGAGAACTTTCACATACAATAACAGTCACAGTAGTTAAGATGATGATAATGATGATAATGATGATAATGATGATAATGATGATAATGATGATAATGATGATAATGATGATAATGATGATTGATAATGATGATAATGATGATAATGAGGATAATGATGGTAATGATGATAATGAGGATAATGATGAAGTTGGACTCTAGAGCTAAACTTTACTAGCTGTAATTCAACGGATGGGTCTAATCCTGAATGCTGATTGGTTAAAACCGCATTCCAGCCGGTGTCTATTTCACAAGTTACCACCGGCTAAATCTATGACGTTAAAATGCCTATTTACTCTGTTCCCATCTGACTGCGCAATCCACTGTCTCATCAGCCCAGCCAGGCAATTTATAAACTTGATCTCCACTATAATAAGCTTCTAGATATTATCTCACATTTATTTTAGACTAACATTTACTTTTCAACCTTGGAGATTTGTATAAACCTTGCTGTCTGTCTCTCCGACATTTGCAACATTGTTTCAATATTCAAATTCGATCTCCAGCTGTCCCATAGTAATGAACGTGTCGGGAGTCGGGACGAGACAGACAGGTAGGCAGGTTTTCTCAGCCAGTCGAAATCATGAATCAGCTGCCATAATTTTTATGGATATATACAAAGAAATGTCAATTGAAAAAGGTCAAATGAAACGAAGTGCAGCTAGTTTTCTTTCTTTCCAGCTTCAGTTTGACGTGATTGTGTTAGCTGTGTTGTTGGCTAGGTCCTCTGAACAACAGTGTCCTGATGAGAGAGCACATTTTGCATGCCAGGCGAAATCATGCCACATTAGCTCATTGTTATGGATGTGTCCAAATAAATGTCACTAGAGAACAGCTTAAACAAATGCAAATGCAGCTACTGTTGTTATTCGGGCTGTAAGTTAGCCATAGTTGGCTAGCTAGCAAGCAAGGGATAAGAACGTTGCCAGCCAATATGGCAATGGAACATTTAGAACGAACGACTGGGTCGCGTCCATAGATACAGAACAAAAAGACTGAACGACTGGGTCGCGTCTCTGGCAACCGAACCCAATAGAACAAACGACCAGCCGGCTTGGGTAGCAACCCTAGATTTGTGTTGGGACTATATCTTGTGGAAGGATTAAATAGTATGAATAAATTAATCAAAAAATGACATTATTTGAATACTGTATGTTGGTATCCCGTTGGGCCTAACAACACCTGTGCCAATATATCCTCCAAACGCCGGCTTCTCTGGCATTATCACTTCATTAAATCATTCCTCTGACCTTGTTTCCTCAGACAGGGTTTGTTCACGCCAAATTAGGCAAATATGAATCACAAAAAGGGGTGGGCCCAGGCACGCAAACGCATTCATTCATGATCCAATTTTGGCAGAAATGATGCTGCCTGTGTAGACTACTGCCTGATTGGCTTGGCTGCAGTCATGCAGAAAGGAAACTAGGTAATCTCATGGAGGTGTTATAATACTACTTTATATGGTACAGACCTTTAAAAAACCCAAAAGCTCCCATAGACTCCTATTCAATTTCCTCAACGTTCCAAACTGGCCATTGTTAAAGTCGGCTGAGTTCTATCTCTTGAAATTTCTAATTAAAACAGCTCCTGATTTACTTTAAAGGCTGCTTCACTCCCACTTAGTTTTCTTTCTTTCTTTCTTAAACTGCCCCTAACTACCCTAAATACCCCCAACTACCCCAACTACTAATGAATGGCATTCTATGGGAGATATGCTTTTAATCGGCTCACTGTTTAAGCTAGAGACTCGATTTATCTTTCCACAACCTTTAAGAGTCTTTCAAATAAAAATACATGTTTTTTCTAATTTGGAATCATTAACAGAATCATTGAGGAATCGTATCGTTAAGAATAAGAATCAATTCAATCTTATCAATACCAAACCATAGTGTGTGAGAGTGAGTGCCAGTGAGTGGGAAATGGAGGGATTCAATTAATTGCTTTGATAGCCCTATTGTTTAATTACCTTAACACAAATCATGTGGGGAAAAAATTACTTGTTTAACAGGTTGTGGCGGGTCGTCGGCAGGCTGCATGCACCGCACAGTCAGGTTCAGCAATCAGTATCTTCATGTGTAACTGGAAAGGGTTTTGTTCTGTAACATATGACTAACTCTCACTTTATGTTTCAGGGGACAACATTGATAAGATGTGTGAGTCGGACAACAGCTCGTCATTGTCACGCCCTGGCTCTGGGGATACTTGTATGTTGAGCCAGGGTGTGAGTTTCCTTTGTCGATTCTAGTTGTTGTGTTTCTAGGTTGGCCAAAGTGGTTCTCAATCAGAGGCAACTAGTGTCAGCTGTTGCTGGTTGTCTCTGATTGGGAACCATATTTATTCAGTCTGTTTGCCACAGTGGGGTGTGGGATCTTGTTCCAATTAGGTTTGTGTTTGAACCGAGGACGTCACGTTCTCGTTTGTTGTTTTGTTCGTGGTGTGATTACTAAAATAATAAAGAAGTATGCTCGCAAATAACGCTGCGCATTGGTTCTCTGTTCCTGACGATCGTGACAGAAGATCCCACCATAACTGGACCAAGCAGCGTGAAGAGGAGAGAGGTTGGACGTTGGAGCAGTGGAGTGAGTGTCTGGCTAGAGACATGGAGGCCTGGTCCAAGAGGAGAGCCGTCCAGACATTTTTTAGGGGGGGGGCTCACGCCGTGGATGACGGGGCAGCAGGAGGCCGCGATAGAGCGGTCCAGCGGGTTGGCAGAGGAGGCCGCCAGGTTACGGGGGCCACTGGTATTAAAGGGGAAGGAAAGTGTAGAGGCACGGCGAGAGGTACTGGGGTGTGTTACCAGTCCGGTCCGGCCCGTTCCTGATCCCCGCGTAGGGCCAGTGGTGTGTGCCCCCAGTACGGTCCGGCTTGTTCCTGTCCCTCGCATCGAGCCTGTGATGCGCGTCGCCAGCCCGGTCCGGCCTGTTCCTGCTCCCCGCACCAAGCCAATGGTGCGCGTCGCCAGCCAGGTCCGGCCTGTTCCTGCTTCCCGCACCAAGCCAATGGTGCGCGTCGCCAGCCCGGTCCGGCCAGTTCCTGCTCCCCGCACCAAGCCAGTGGTGCGCGTCGCCAGCCCGGCCCGGCCAGTTCCTGCTCCCCGCACCAAGCCAGTGGTGCGCGTCGCCAGCCCGGCCCGGCCAGTTCCTGCTCCACGCACCAAGCCAGGGATGCGCGTCGCCAGCCCGGCCCGGCCAGTTCCTGCTCCACGCACCAAGCCAGGGGTGCGCGTCGCCAGCCCGGCCCGGCCTGTTCCTGCTCCCCGCACCAAGCCACGGCCCGTGCCTGTTCCACCGGTGCCTGGTCCGGCACCGGTCAGCTGCTCCGCGCCGGAGCTGGAGCAATACGCTCCACCAGTGTTCGGTCCAGCTCCGGCCAGTAGGGCCAGACCGGACCAGGGGTACTTTGGGGGGTTAGAGAGGGAGTGGGGATCATGCCCGGAGCCGGATCCGCCGCCAAGGTGGAGTGTCCACCCGGTCCCTCCCCTGTGGTATTTGGTTGGCGCGGTCGGAGTCCGCGCCTTTAGGGGGGGGGTACTGTCACGCCCTGGCTCTGGGGACACTTGTATGTTGAGCCAGGGTGTGAGTTTCCTTTGTCGATTCTAGTTGTTGTGTTTCTAGGTTGGCCAAAGTGGTTCTCAATCAGAGGCAACTAGTGTCAGCTGTTGCTGGTTGTCTCTGATTGGGAACCATATTTATTCAGTCTGTTTGCCACAGTGGGGTGTGGGATCTTGTTCCAATTAGGTTTGCGTTTGAACCGAGGACGTCACGTTATCGTTTGTTGTTTTGTTCGTGGTGTGATTACTCAAATAATAAAGAAGTATGCTCGCAAATAACGCTGCGCATTGGTTCTCTGTTCCTGACGATCGTGACAGAAGATCCCACCATAACTGGACCAAGCAGCGTGAAGAGGAGAGAGGTTGGACGTTGGAGCAGTGGAGTGAGTGTCTGGCTAGAGACATGGAGGCCTGGTCCAAGAGGAGAGCCGTCCAGACATTTTTTAGGGGGGGGGGGCTCACGCCGTGGACGACGGGGCAGCAGGAGGCCGCGATAGAGCGGTCCAGCGGGTTGGCAGAGGAGGCCGCCAGGTTACGGGGGCCACTGGTATTAAAGGGGAAAGAAAGTGTAGAGGCACGGCGAGAGGTACTGGGGTGTGTTACCAGTCCGGTCCGGCCCGTTCCTGATCCCCGCGTAGGGCCAGTGGTGTGTGCCCCCAGTACGGTCCGGCTTGTTCCTGTCCCTCGCATCGAGCCTGTGATGCGCGTCGCCAGCCCGGTCCGGCCTGTTCCTGCTCCCCGCACCAAGCCAATGGTGCGCGTCGCCAGCCCGGCCCGGCCTGTTCCTGCTTCCCGCACCAAGCCAATGGTGCGCGTCGCCAGCCCGGTCCGGCCTGTTCCTGCTTCCCGCACCAAGCCAATGGTGCGCGTCGCCAGCCCGGTCCGGCCAGTTCCTGCTCCCCGCACCAAGCCAGTGGTGCGCGTCGCCAGCCCGGCCCGGCCAGTTCCTGCTCCCCGCACCAAGCCAGTGGTGCGCGTCGCCAGCCCGGCCCGGCCAGTTCCTGCTCCACGCACCAAGCCAGGGGTGCGCGTCGCCAGCCCGGCCCGGCCAGTTCCTGCTCCACGCACCAAGCCAGGGGTGCGCGTCGCCAGCCCGGCCCGGCCTGTTCCTGCTCCCCGCACCAAGCCACGGCCCGTGCCTGTTCCACCGGTGCCTGGTCCGGCACCGGTCAGCTGCTCCGCGCCGGAGCTGGAGCAATACGCTCCACCAGTGTTCGGTCCAGCTCCGGCCAGTAGGGCCAGACCGGACCAGGGGTACTTTGGGGGGTTAGAGAGGGAGTGGGGATCATGCCCGGAGCCGGATCCGCCGCCAAGGTGGAGTGTCCACCCGGTCCCTCCCCTGTGGTATTTGGTTGGCGCGGTCGGAGTCCGCGCCTTTAGGGGGGGGTACTGTCACGCCCTGGCTCTGGGGACACTTGTATGTTGAGCCAGGGTGTGAGTTTCCTTTGTCGATTCTAGTTGTTGTGTTTCTAGGTTGGCCAAAGTGGTTCTCAATCAGAGGCAACTAGTGTCAGCTGTTGCTGGTTGTCTCTGATTGGGAACCATATTTATTCAGTCTGTTTGCCACAGTGGGGTGTGGGATCTTGTTCCAATTAGGTTTGTGTTTGAACCGAGGACGTCACGTTATCGTTTGTTGTTTTGTTCGTGGTGTGATTACTCAAATAATAAAGAAGTATGCTCGCAAATAACGCTCCTCTGTTCCCGACGAACGTGACAGTCATCCACTGACAGTGAAAATGACAAAAACAAGAAAGGCACAGGAAAAGGAAACGGCTACATGCAGTATATATATGAAGTCTATAATTACAGCGCCTTCGGAAAGTATTCAGACCCCTTTACTTTTTCCACACTTTGTTACGTTACAGCCTTATTCTAAAATGAATTAAATAGTTTTTTCCCCTTCATCAATCTACACACAATACCCCATAATGACAAAGCAAAAAAAGGTTGTTGTTTTTTGTGCAAATGTGTTAAAACAAAAAAAATTAAATATCACATTTACATTGGTATTCAGACCCTTACTCAGATCTGAGAGTCCTTTAGGTGCCTTTTGAAAAACTACAAGCGGGCTGGCATGTGCCTTTTACTGAGGAGTGGCTTCCATCTGGCCACTCTACCATAAAGGCCTGATTGGTAGAGTGCTGCAGAGATGGTGGTCCTTCTGGAAGGTTCCCCCATCTCCACTGAGGAACTCTGGAGCTCTGTCAGAGTGACCATCGGGTTCTTTGTCACCTCCCTGACCAAGGCCCTTCTCCTCCGATTTCTCAGTTTGGCCGGGCGGCCAGCTCTAGGAAGAGTCTTGGTGGTTCCAAACTTCTTCCATTTAAGAATGATGGAGGCCACTGTGTTCTTGGGGACCTTCAATGCTGCAGAAATGTTTTGCTACCCTTCCCCAGATCTGTGCCTCGACACAATCCTGTCTCGGAGCTCTACGGACAATTCCTTCAACCTCATGGCTTGGTTTTTGCTCTTACATGCACTTTCAACTGTGGGACCTTATATGGACACGTGTGTGCCTTTCCAAATCATGTCCAATCAATTGAATTTACCACAGGTGGACTCCAATCAAGTTGTAGAAACATCTCAAGGATGATCAATGGAAACAGGATGCACCTGAGCTCAATTTCGAGTCTCATAGCAAAGGGTCTGAATACTTATGTAAATAAGGTATTTCTGTTTTAAAAACATGTTTTTGCTTTGTCATTATGGGGTATTGTGTGTAGATTGATGAGGGAAAAAAAACAATTTAATCCATTTTTAGAAGTGTGTCATGACACTGCTCAAATTTAGATAATGAACACTAGACACTTTTTTAAGTGTTTAAAGGCTGTCATTTGAACATTCATGGTACACTAATGAAAAAATGTTTCAATTGAAAGTTCTCTCAATACTACCTGTCACACCCTGACTCAAGGGATGTTTATTTGTTGAGTCAGGGTGTGTAGTTTCTATGTTGTGTTTTCTATGTTTAGTTTCTAGATCGTTTAGATCTATGTTGGCCGGTGTGGTTCCCAATCAGAGGCAGCTGTAGCTCGTTGTCTCTGATTGGGGACCATACTTAGGTAGCCTGTTGGCACTAGTGGGTTGTGGGATCTTGTTCCGTGTGAGGTATGTTATTTGGCTACCTTGGACTTCACGTTTCGTTTGTTGTTTTGGTTGTGCGTTTACTCGTTAAATAAACATGAATGCATATCACGCTGCACCTTGGTCCGTCTCGTTCATGAACGATCGTGACAGAAGATCCCACCAAGCCTGGATCAAGCAGCGTGACGAGGATGGACTTGGGAGGAGATGAGCGAGAGTCTGGCGGGATGGAGGCCATGATCACGGGGGAGAGACAATCCCCCAAAAATGTTTGGGGGGGGCTCACGCCGTGGACGACGAGGCAGCAGGAGGCAGTGATAGTGCGGTTCAGCCGTTTAGCAGAGGAGGCCGCCAGATTAAGGGGGTCGTTGGTAACATTTTACAACTAAGGTCATACGTCTTTGAATTGCTGTCAGCTATTTCAATAAAAGCATATTACAGTCTGTGTACATGTCAATACATACAGTACCTACTGTATATGTCAACACACATTCCTGTTAATTTACTAAAATCAGTTTGAAGTGCAGCTAGCTCACTCCTGCAGAGGCTAGCCGGCAAAGGTACACTTTGAACCAGCATGAGTTAGCCTTGTTTTTTTGTTGCTTGGGTTTACCCTTCTGTCATCAAAAAGTGCATTATGAGTACAGTTCTGAAACAAGTTCAAGATACAGTAGAAAAATAGGAGGGACAATCTAAAATACGTTTTTACTTTTGGTCGATTTCAAAATTGTATCAACCAATCAGAAACTAGAGCTGTTTTAGAAAGGCACTGTTGCTAAGTGACCTACTGTACGTTGCTACTTTTGTGGATATTTTAGCGTGGAAGTCTTTAAGGGCAGGTTTTTAGGCAAAACGCACATTACGTTACTCTACGCTGATCATTCAACGCACATGGGCAGTTGTCACTTTAAGGCTAAAACGCACCGACGGAATGCTCCTCACCCCACATGGGATAGAGCAGACCAGAGTTAAGCACAAAAATCATTCTATAAACACAGTGTTCACAACGTTGAGTTATCACGTCATTTTGAACAGCTTGTTCTGCGCCTGCACACAAGTGGAGCCATCTGGCAATTTACATTACGTTACTCTACACTGATCGTCCTGTGCCCAAAAGCAATATGGCATATTTGATATAGCTTAAAGTATCAAATGAACAAATTGCCTGAGTACTAACTACATAGTATTAGTTACTAGATAGTAATACTTGTATTAACAACATTGTAGTTTTATTGGAAATTGCAACTTTGTAATTACATGGTAATATTGTTTATACCCTGTAATAACATGTCACCAAACTGTAATTACATTGCAATTACTATTTACCTTAATATTGTTGTTACTAAGAGCATTACTATGGATTTACTATATAACATCAACTTAAGGATGAGTGTTATCATGTTTTCTAATTAAACATCCTCAATCATTCTGTACATGCTGAAGTGTTTTCTTTTTTTTTTTTTTTCTAGCATAAGATTTATTTGAGTTGTGGCGGAAGGAAAATATATAAATATGTATGTTTAGAATAAATGCTAATAAATGTGTTCAGATTTCAACAAGAACATTAATAAATTGCTTTACGTTTTATATGTTAACAGCCAAAAAACCCGGACGACAAAAAGGTCCTGGCGACTTACAAAACGAAGGGAAGCGTGTCCACTGCTTTTCCACAGGGGTGGGTGTGGATCGCAGAGATCAGGCGCCGGAGTTCCTTCGTTCACAGCCAGCATTTGACAGCTCTAAAGAGATGCTCAACCAATATGCAAGAAGGATCACCAACAGCAGAGGTGAGCAACGCTATAAAAGTGAAGAAGAGACGTAATAAACTGCTCCCTATAACTTATAAGTTCAAATAAACACTGATTATCCACAGTTATTCACGCACACGCACACGCACCCACACACACAGGGTAGAGATAATGTAAGAGAAACTAAGAGTAAGATACAGTGTGTTCCCGCTGTAAAGAAAATCAATAAAAAAAATATTTTTTTAATGTGTTCGTCTGTTTTCCATATCCCTTTATAGACGTGATTTTGCACACATTTATGTTTAACTGTTAAGGATACAGCATGTTCAGGCTGTAAATTCTAAACAAAATATTGTTCTCGTCTGTTTTCTGAGATTAGGTGAACTGCACAAGGATCCACTCCTTGCTCCATTTTCATCTATAATGATGATGTGGAACTGGTGAGGATACACTGTGTTAATCTTAGATTATAGCAACATTCCTGGCAAGTCACACTTTTGATTTTGTGTAATAAATATTATGTTTACATCTTTTACAAGAGCCCTCAGGTTCTCCTTATTTGACTAACATTTTACATTTTATGTCATTTAGCAGACGCTCTTATCCAGAGCAACTTACAGTTAGTGAGTGCATACATTTTCATACTGGCCCCCCGTGGGAAACGAACCCACAACCCTGGCGTTGCAAGCGCCATGCTCTACCAACTGAGCTACAGGGGACTAACCTCTGCTTCTCCTTCATCAACATGGGCAGGCTGCTTCTCTTCTTGGTACAATACTTTACAAACTCATCTGAAATATAGATTGTGAAGGTTTTGTGTATATACGAGTTTGTATTGCCATTTATGCAGAGAGCAAGGTAGCTTTGCTTTACTCTGCTAGCTAGCGGCTACAGTGAGTTTGCTGTCAGAGTAAAGCTAAAGCTTAGCTAGCTTGCTTTCTGCGGCATATATACAGTATATTAAGCTAGCCAGCATAGCTAATAAACTCTTAGTGCTAACATGCTCTACCTAACTGTTTGGCTACTCTTGCTGTCCTTCATTTGAGCTGATCAGCTCTCTCGCTCCATCCAATAAGAAATCCCGCTATGCCCTCCGACGAACCATCAAACAGGCAAAGAGTCAATACAGGAATAAGATTGAATCATACTACACCGGCTCTGACGCTTGTCGGATGTGGCAGGGCTTGAAAACAAATACAGACTACAAAGGGAAGCACAGCCGCGAGCTGCCCAGTGACACGAGCCTACCAGATGAGCTATATCACTTCTATGCTCGCTTCGAGGCAAGCAACACTGAAGAATGCATGAGAGCATCAGCTGTTCCGGATGACTATGTGATCACGCTCTCCGTAGCCGATGTGAATAAGACTTTTAAGCAGGTCAACATTCACAAGGCCGCTGGGCCAGACGGATTAGCAGGACGTGTACTCTGAGCATGTGCTGTCAAACTGGCAAGTGTCTTCACTGATATTTTCAACATGTCCCTGACTGAGTCTGTAATACCAACATGTTTCAAGCAGACCACCATAGTCCCTGTGCCCAAGAACACTAAGATAACCTGCCTAAATTACTACCGACCCGTAGCACTCACGTCTGTAGCCATGAAGTGCTTCGAAAGGCTGGTCATGGCTCACATCAACACCATTATCCCAGAAACCCTAGACCCACTCCAATTTGCATACCGCCCCAACAGATCCACAGATGATGCAATCTCTATTGCACTCTACACTGCCATTTCCCACCTGGACAAGAGGAACACCTACGTGAGAATGCTATTCATTGACTATAGCTCAGCATTCAACACCATAGTGCCCTCAAAGCTCATCACTAAGCTAAGGACCCTGGGACTAAACACCTCCCTCTGCAACCGGATCCTGGACTTCCTGACGGGCCGCCCCCAGGTGGTAAGGGTAGGCAATAACACATCTGCCACACTGACCCTCAACACTGGGGGCCCCTCAGGGGTGCGTGCTCAGTCCCCTCCTGTACTCCCTGTTCACTCATGACTGTGTGGCCAGGCACGACTCCAACACCATCATTAAGTTTGCAGACGACACAACAGTGGTAGGCCTGATCACCGACAACGTCGAGACAGCCTATAGGGAGGAGGTCAGAGACCTGGCCGTGGGGTGCCAGGACAACAACCTCTCCCTCAACGTGAGCAAGACAAAATAGCTGATTGTGGACTACAGGAAATGGGGAGCAGAACCCCCAATTACATAGACGGGGCTGTAGCGGAGTAGGTCAAGAGTTTCAAGTTCCTTGGCATCCACATCACCTATTATGGTCCAAACACACCAAGACAGTCGTGAAGAGGGCACGACAAAACCTATTCCCCCTAAGGAGACTGAAAAGATTTAGCATGGGTCCTCAGATCCTCAAAAAGATATACAGCTGCACCATCGAGAGCATCCTGACTGGTTGCATCACTGCCTGGTATGGCAACTGCTCGGCATCCGACTGCAAGGCGCTACAGAGGGTAGTGTGTACGGCCCAGTACATCACTGGGGCCAAGCTTCCTGCCATCCAGGACCTCTATACCAGGCGGTGTCAGAGGAAGGCCCTAAAAATTGTCAAAGACTCCAGCCACCATAGTCATAGACTGTTCTCTCTGCTACCACACAGCAAGCGGTACTGGAGCGTCAAGTCTAGGTCCAAAAGGCTTCTCAACAGCTTCTACCCCCAAGCCATAAGACTCCTGAACAGCTAATCATGGCTACCCGGACTATTTGCACATGCCCCCCCACCCCCACCCCATATTTTTATGCTGCTGCTACTCTGTTAATTATTTATGCATAGTCACTTGAACTCTACCCACATGTACATATTACTTCAACTACCTCAACTAACCGGTGCCCCCGCACATTGACTCTGCACCGGTACCCCCCTGTATATAGCCTCCCTACTGTTATTTAATTTTACTTCTGCTCTTTCTTTCTCAACACTTTTTTGTTGTTGTTGTTTTATTTTACTTTTTTATAATAAAATACATGCATTGTTGGTTAAGGGCTGTAAGTAAGCATTTCACGGTAATGTCTACACCTGTTGTATTCGGCACATGTGGCAAATAAAATTTGATTTGATTTGATTTTGATTTGATCACCGACAACGATGAGACAGACTATAAGGAGGAGGTCAGAGACCTGGCCGTGTGGTGCCAGGATAACAACCTCTCCCTCAATGTGATCAAGACAAAGGAGATGATTGTGGACTACAGGAAAAAAAGAGGACTGACCACGCCCCCATTTTCATTGACAGGGCTGTAGTGGAACAGGTTGAGAGCTTCAAGTTCCTTGGTGTCCATATCACAAACAAACTATCATGGTCCAAACACACCAAGACAGTCGTGAAGAGGGCACGACAAAGCCTATTCCCCCTCAGGAGACTGAAAAGATTTGGCATGGGTCCTCAGATCCTCAAAAAGCTTTACAGCTGCACCATTGAGAGCATCCTGACTGGTTGCATCACCGCCTGGTATGGCAACTGCTCGGCCTCCGACCGCAAAGCACTACTGAGGGTAGTGCATACGGCCCATTACATCACTCGGGCCAAGCTTCCTGCCATCCAGGACCTCTATACCAGGCGGTGTCAGAGGAAGGCCCAGACTATTTGCATATTTTACGCTGCTGCTACTCTGTTTATTATTTATGCATAGTCACTTTAACTCTACCCACATGTACATATTACCTCAATTACCTCGACTAACTGGTGCCCCCGCACATTGACTCTGTACCGGTACCCCCATTGTAATAACTAAACTTTTGATATGCCCTGCGAAATGTGTAATAATATTGAAAGTACATAGTAATTACACTTGAATATGCTGTAACAAAAATGTTCCTAGATTGAGATGGATTGCCATTGTTCACAACTACAAGTACTGTACAGGGAGTCTGCCATCATTGTAACATAGTAACTACATAGTAATTGCTTGAGTAATTCACAATTTTTTTCACTTTACATTTAGTTGCTTGTTCCTGTGTAAAAACATTATAATTACAATATTTACATTTACATTTTAGTCATTTAGCAGATGCTCTTATCCAGAGCGACTTACAGTTAGTGAGTGCATACATTGTTCATACTTTATAACGACATTGTAACAACTGAAATGCTTATACACCTTGCAAAGTATTTAATAATATTGAAAGTACATTGTAATTACACTTACAGGTGCTGTTACAACATTTATTCTACATTGAAGTGTATTTTCCCAATGATTGTAATAAAAAGGTTTACCCTGCCGTGTTTCACTTCACCTGAAGCTACTACGATTTCAAAGTCGACGTCGGCAACCTTCCGTCCCTGCTCTGGATCGAGCGGGGCTTCTCCATCTGTCGGAGGCCTGCATCCTGTGAAGCGTGGGAGTGGGCGGATATCCTCGTCCTGCTCGCCAGCCGTGATTTTGGGCAGCTCCATGGTAAGAAATGTGACCGTTCCTGGTGCAAAAACAATGTCCTATCCTGGAGCTCGAGTAAATGACATTACTAAGCTGCTCCCGAATGTACTACGCCAGAACATGGACATCGATTCTATCGTAGTCCATGTGGGTTTTAATGACATTGTAAAGGGCAGCTCTGAAGAGTTGAAACTTTATTTCAAAGAACTGATTGACTCTCTGTTAGACACTAACAAAAAAAACCATCATATCTGGCCCTGTGCCCTCTCTGAATCATGGCAGCTCAGCTAATCCTTACCATTGTTACGCAGATTTGTCAAAGTCCCTCTACCTGCCCTGAATGACTCTGCTGATCCTACAGCTATTGTATGGAGTAATCATGTGCCTAAGAACCGGATTTATACTGTTAGCACTGAGCCGGTGTGCCTGAGGAGGAAGTCCACTGTGTGCAGCTCACCCTGCACTAACATAAAGAACATGACCACATCTACTGCTGCTAAGCTTCCCAGTAAAGCAATAAAAACAAGTAAGCATCCCAGAAGAAAAGTGCTCAAAATAGCCCACGTTAACATATGAAGCTTAAGAAACAAGGTTCATGAAATCAATAATTTGCTAGTAACAGATTACATTCATATTCTGACTATCTCTGAAACTCACTTAGATAATACATTTGATGATACAGTGGTAGCAATACAAGGTTATAACATTTACAGAAAATGTAGAAATGCCTATGGTGGAGGTGTTGCTGTTTATATTCAGAACCACATTCCTGTGAAGATTAGAGAGGATCTAATGTTAAATACTGTTAAATACTCCCGAGTGGTGCAGCCGTCTAAGGCACTGCATCTCAGTGCTTGAGGCGTCACTACAGACCCCCTGGTTCGATTCCAGGCTGTATCACAACCGGCCGTGATTGGGAGTCCCATAGGGCGGCGCACAATTGGCCCAGCGTTGTCCGGGTTTGGCCGGTGTAGGCCATCATTGTAAATAAGAATGTGTTCTTAACTGACTTGCCTAGTTAAATAAAGGTAAAAATAAATAAATAAATATAGCTACAGGTTCATCTGCCTCACCTAAAGCCCATTCTGGTGGGAAGCTGCTATAGACCACCAAGTGCTAACAGTCAGTATCTGGATAACATGTGTGAAATGCTTAATAATGTATGTGATATCAATAGATAGGTATACTTTCTGGGTGATCTAAATATTGACTGGCTTTCATCAAGCTGCCCACTCAAGAGAAAGCTTCACACTGTAACCAGTGCCTACAGCCTGGTTCAGGTTATCAGTCAACCTACCAGGGTAGTTACAAACAGAACAGGAATTAAATCATCAACATGTATTGATCATATCTTTACTAATGCTGCAGAGATTTGTTTGAAAGCAGTATCCAAATCCATTGGATGTAGTGATCACAATATAGTAGCCATATCTAGGAAAACCAAAGTTCCAAAGGCTGGGCCTAATATTGTGTATAAGAGGTCATACAATAAGTTTTGTAGTGATTCCTATATTGTTGATGTAAGGAATACATGTTGGTCCGTGGTGTGTAATGAGGAGCAAACAGACACTGCACTTGACACATATATGAAATTGCTTATTCCAGTTACTAATAAGCATGCACCCATTAAGAAAATGACTGTAAAAATGGTTAAATCCCCATGGATTGATGTGGAATTGAAAAATTGTATGGTTGAGAGGAATGAGGCAAAAGGAATGGCACATAAGTCTGGCTGCAAAACCGATTGGCAAACGTACTGTAAATTGAGAAATCATGTGACTAAACTGAATAAAAAAATAAGAAACTACACAATGAAACAAAGATAAATGACATAAAGAATGACAGTAAAAAGCTTTGGAGCCCCTTAACTGACATTTTGGGAAAAAAGGCAAACTCATCTCCATCATTCATTGAATCAGATGGCTCAATCATTTTTTACATTTTTGTCATTTTAGCAGATGCTCTTATCCAGAGCGACTTAGAGTTAAGTGAGTGCATACATTTTCATACTGGCCCCCCGTGGGAAACGAATCCACAAGCAACTGAACCCTCCAGGCCATACTCTACCAGGTTCCCTTGGAGAGTTCATCAACGAGCTTGACGCCTTGATAAGTTCCTTCCCTGAGGATGGCTCACCCCTCACAGTTTTGGGGGATTTCAACCTCCCTATGTCCACGTTTGACTCATTTCTCTCTGCCTCCTTCTTTCCACTCCTCTCCTCTTTTGACCTCACCTTCTCACCGTCCCCCCCTACTCACAAGGCAGGCAATACGCTTGACCTCATCTTCACTAGATGCTGCTCCTCTACTAATCTCACTGCAACTCCCCTCCAAGTCTCCGACCACTACTTTGTTTCCTTTTCTCTCTCGCTCTCCTCCCACACTACTCACTCTGCCCCTACACAGATGGTAATGCGCCGCCGCAACCTTCGCTCTCTCTCTCCCACTACTCTCTCCTCTTCCATCCTATCATCTCTTCCCTCTGCTCAATCCTTCTCCCTCCAATCTCCTGATTCTGCCTCCTCAACCCTCCTCTCCTCCCTTTCTGCATCCTTTGACTCTCTGTGTCCCCTATCCTCCCGGCCGGCTCGGTCCTCCCCCCCAGCTCCGTGGCTTGATGACTCACTGCGAGCTCACAGAACAGAGCTCCGGGCAGCGGAGAGGAAATGGAAGAAAACTAAACTCCCTACCGACCTGGCATCTTTTCACTCCCTCCTCTCTACATTTTCTTCATCTGTTTCTGCTGCTAAGGCCACCTTCTACCACTCTAAATTCCAAGCATCTGCCTCTAACCCTAGGAAGCTCTTTGCCACATTTTCCTCCCTCCTGAATCCTCCTCCCCCCCCCCTCCCCCCTCCTCTCTCTCTGTGGATGACTTCGTCAACCACTTTGAAAAGAAGGTTGACGACATCCGATCCTCGTTTGTTAAGTCTAATAACACTGCTGGTCCTGCTCACACTGCCCTACCCTATGCTTTGACTTCTTTCTCCCCTCTCTCTCCAGATAAAATCCTGCGACTTGTGACTGCAGGCCGCCCAACAACCTGCCCGCTTGACCCCATCCCCTCCTCCCTTCTCCAGACCATCTCCGGTGACCTTCTCCCCTACCTCACCTCGCTGATCAACTCATCCTTGACCGCTGGCCATGTCCCTTCCGTCTTCAAGAGAGCGAGAGTTGCTCCCCTCCTCAAAAAACCAACACTCGACCCCACTGATGTCAACAACTACAGACCAGTATCCCTTCTTTCTTTTCTTTCCAAAACTATTGAGCGTGCCGTCTTTAGCCAACTCTCTTGCTATCTCTCTCAGAATGACCTTCTTGATCCAAACCAATCAGGTTTCAGGACTGGTCATTCAACTGAGACTGCTCTTCTCTGTGTCACGGAGACTCTCCGCACTGCTAAAGCTAACTCTCTCTCCTCTGCTCTTGTCCTTCTAGACCTGTCTGCTGCCTTTGATACTGTGAACCATCAGATCCTCCTCTCCACCCTCTCCGAGATGGGCATCTCCGGCGCGGCTCACTCCTGGATTGCGTCCTACCTGACCGGTCGCTCCTACCAAGTGGCGTGGCGGGAAGCTGTCTCCGCACCACGTGCTCTCACCACTGGTGTCCCCCAGGGATCGGTTCTGGGCCCTCTCCTTTTCTCCCTATACACCAAGTCACTTGGCTCTGTCATATCCTCACATGGTCTCTCCTATCATTGCTACGCTGACGATACACAACTAATCTTCTCCTTTCCCCCTTCTGATAACCAGGTGGCGAATCGCATCTCTGCATGTCTGGCAGACATATCAGTATGGATGACGGATCACCACCTCAAGCTGAACCCTGGCAAGACGGAGCTGCTCTTCCTCCCGGGGAAGGATTGCCCGTTCCATGATCTCGCCATCACGGTTGACAACTCCGCTGTGTCCTCCTCCCAGAGTGCGAAGAGCCTAGGCGTGACCCTGGACAACACCCTGTC
Organism: Coregonus sp. 'balchen'; assembly: GCA_902810595.1. Taxonomy (NCBI): domain Eukaryota; kingdom Metazoa; phylum Chordata; class Actinopteri; order Salmoniformes; family Salmonidae; genus Coregonus; species Coregonus sp. 'balchen'. The sequence continues at coordinate 59,319,176 of LR778264.1, read as the reverse complement.
GTTCTCCGCCAACATCAAGGCGGTGACCCGCTCCTGCAGGTTCATGCTCTACAACATTCGGAGAGTGCGACCCTGCCTTACACAGGAAGCGGCGCAGGTCCTGGTCCAGGCACTTGTCATCTCCCGTCTGGACTACTGCAACTCGCTGTTGGCTGGGCTCCCTGCCTGTGCCATTAAACCCCTACAACTCATCCAGAATGCCGCAGCCCGTCTGGTGTTCAACCTTCCCAAGTTCTCTCACGTCACCCCCCCTCCTCCGCACACTCCACTGGCTTCCAGTTGAAGCTCGCATCCGCTACAAGACCATGGTGCTTGCCTATGGAGCAGTGAGGGGAACGGCACCTCTGTACCTTCAGGCTCTGATCAGTCCCTACACCCAAACGAGGACATTGCGTTCATCCACCTCTGGCCTGCTGGCTCCCCTTCCTCTGCGGAAGCACAGCTCCCGCTCAGCCCAGTCAAAACTGTTCGCTGCTCTGGCACCCCAATGGTGGAACAAGCTCCCTCACGACGCCAGGACAGCGGAGTCACTCACCACCTTCCGGAGACATTTGAAACCCCACCTCTTTAAGGAATACCTGGGATAGGATAAAGTATTCCTTCTAACCCCCCCCCCCCCCCCCCCCCCAAATTGTAAAGTGGTTATCCCACTGGCTATAGGGTGAACGCACCAATTTGTGAGTCGCTCTGGCTAAGAGCGTCTGCTAAATGACGTTAATGTGCCCTTGAGCAAGGCACTTAACCCTAATTGCTCCTGTAAGTCGCTCTGGTTAAGAGCGTCTGCTAAATGACTAAAATGTAAAATGTAAAATGTAAACTGAGCTACAGGGGACATCACAAATCAATCATCACAAAACCAAGTGATATTGCCAACTACTTTAATGATTTTCTCATTAGCAAGACTAGCAAACTTAGGCATGACATGCCAGAAACAATTGCTGACACTACACATCCAAGTATATCTGACTAAATTATGAAAGACAAGCATTGTAATTTTGAATTCCGTAAAGTGACTGTGGAAGAGGTGAAAAAAGTAATGTTGTCTTTCAACAATGACAAGTCACCCCGGGATCTGACAACTTGGATGGAAAATTACTGAGGATAATAGCGGACAATATTGCCACTCCTATTTGCCATATTTTCAATTTAAGCCCACTAGAAAGTGTGCGCCCTCAGGCCTGGAGGGAAGCAAAAGTCATTCCGTGTCACGCCCTGACCTACAGAACTCTTGTTTGTTGAGTATGTTATATTTTCTATGTTTAAGTTCTAGTTGTTCTATTTCTATGTTTGGCCGGGTGTGATTCCCAATCAGAGGCAGCTGTCGCTCGTTGTCTCTGATTGGGGATCATACTTAGGCAGCCATGTTGCCTACCTTTGTTGTGGGATCTTGTTCCTGTCAGGCTGGTGTGTGTATAGCCTTTTGGACTTCACGTTACGTTGTTTCTTGTTTTGTTGAATGTTTATTTAGTTAAATAAACATGTCCGCTTTTCACGCTGCACCTTGGTCCGACCCGTCTCTCAACGTTCGTGACATTCCACTACCTAAGAATAGAAAAGCCCCCTTTACTGGCTCAATTAGTCTGTTACCAACCCTTAGTAAACTACTGGGAAAAATTGTGTTTGACCAGATACAATGCTATTTTACAGTAAACAAATTGACAACAAACTTTCAGCACGCTTATAGGGAAGGACATTCAACAAGCACAGCACTTACACAAACGACTGATGATTGGCTGAGAGAAATTGATGATAAAAAGATTGTGTGGGCTGTTTTGTTAGACTTCAGTTCGACTTTTGACATTATAGATCATAGTCTGCTGCTGGAAAGACGTATGTGTTATGGCTTTACACCCCCTGCTATATTGTGGATACATAGTTACCTGTCTAACAGAACACATAGGGTATTCTTTAATGGAAGCCTCTCAAACATAATCCAGGTAAAATCAGGAATTCCCCAGGGCAGCTGTCTAGGCCCATTACTTTTTTCAATCTTTTCTAATGATATGCCACTGGCTTTTAGTAAAGCCAGAGTGTCTATGTATGCGGAAACTCAACACTATACATGTCAGCTAATATTTCTAAAACTAAAAGCATTATATTTGGAACAAATCATTCACTAAACTCCAAACCTCAATTCAATCTTGTAATAAGTAATGTGGAGATTGAGCAAGGTGAAGTTTTTATTTATTTTTATTTTTTTTATTTCACCTTTATTTAACCAGGTAAGCCAGTTGAGAACAAGTTCTCATTTACAACTGCGACCTGGCCAAGATAAAGCAAAGCAGTGCGATAAAAACAACAACACAGAGTTACATATGGGGTAAACAAAACGTAAAGTCAAAAATACAACAGAAAATATATATACAGTGTGTGCAAATGTAGCAAGTTATGGAGGTAAGGCAATAAATAGGCTATAGTGCAAAATAATTACAATTAGTATTAACACTGGAATGATAGATGTGCAAGAGATTATGTGCAAATAGAGATACTGGGGTGCAAATGAGCAAAACACATAACAATACAGGGATGAGGTAGTTGGGTGGGCTAATTTCAGATGGGCTGTGTACAGGTGCAGTGATCGGTAAGGTGCTCTGACAACTGATGCTTAAAGTTAGTGAGGGAGATAAGAGTCTCCAGCTTCAGAGATTTTTGCAATTCGTTCCAGTCATTGGCAGCAGAGAACTGGAAGGAATGGCCTAAGGAGGTGTTGGCTTTGGGGATGACCAGTGAGATATACAGTGGGGGAAAAAAGTATTTAGTCAGCCATCAATTAACGCAAGTTCTCCCACTTAAAAAGATGAGAGAGGCCTATAATTTTCATCATAGGTGCACGTCAACTATGACAGACAAAATGAGATTTTTTTTCTCCAGAAAATCACATTGTAGCATTTTTTATGAATTTATTTGCAAATTATGGTGGAAAATAAGTATTTGGTCAATAACAAAAGTTTCTCAATACTTTGTTATATACCCTTTGTTGGCAATGACACAGGTCAAACGTTTTCTGTAAGTCTTCACAAGGTTTTCACACACTGTTGCTGGTATTTTGGCCCATTCCTCTATGCAGATCTCCTCTAGAGCAGTGATGTTTTGGGGCTGTCGCTGGGCAACACGGACTTTCAACTCCCTCCAAAGATTTTCTATGGGGTTGAGATCTGGAGACTGGCTAGGCCACTCCAGGACCTTGAAATGCTTCTTACGAAGCCACTCCTTCGTTGCCCGGGCGGTGTGTTTGGGATCATTGTCATGCTGAAAGACCCAGCCACTTTTCATCTTCAATGCCCTTGCTGATGGAAGGAGGTTTTCACTCAAAATCTCACGATACATGGCCCCATTCATTCTTTCCTTTACACGGATCAGTCGTCCTGGTCCCTTTGCAGAAAAACAGCCCCAAAGCATGATGTTTCCACCCCCATGCTTCACAGTAGGTATGGTGTTCTTTGGATGCAACTCAGCATTCTTTGTCCTCCAAACACGACGAGTTGAGTTTTTACCAAAAAGTTATATTTTGGTTTCATCTGACCATATGACATTCTCCCAATCCTCTTCTGGATCATCCAAATGCACTCTAGCAAACTTCAGACGGGCCTGGACATGTACTGGCTTAAGCAGGGGGACACGTCTGGCACTGCAGGATTTGAGTCCCTGGCGGCGTAGTGTGTTACTGATGGTAGGCTTTGTTACTTTGGTCCCAGCTCTCTGCAGGTCATTCACTAGGTCCCCCCGTGTGGTTCTGGGATTTTTGCTCACCGTTCTTGTGATCATTTTGACCCCACGGGGTGAGATCTTGCGTGGAGCCCCAGATCGAGGGAGATTATCAGTGGTCTTGTATGTCTTCCATTTCCTAATAATTGCTCCCACAGTTGATTTCTTCAAACCAAGCTGCTTACCTATTGCAGATTTAGTCTTCCCAGCCTGGTGCAGGTCTACAATTTTGTTTCTGGTGTCCTTTGACAGCTCTTTGGTCTTGGCCATAGTGGAGTTTGGAGTGTGACTGTTTGAGGTTGTGGACAGGTGTCTTTTATACTGATAACAAGTTCAAACAGGTGCCATTAATACAGGTAACGAGTGGAGGACAGAGGAGCCTCTTAAAGAAGAAGTTACAGGTCTGTGAGAGCCAGAAATCTTGCTTGTTTGTAGGTGACCAAATACTTATTTTCCACCATAATTTGCAAATAAATTCATTAAAAATCCTACAATGTGATTTTCTGGATTTTCTTTTCTCAATTTGTCTGTCATAGTTGACGTGTACCTATGATGAAAATTACAGGCCTCTCTCATCTTTTTAAGTGGGAGAACATGCACAATTTGGTGGCTGACTAAATACTTTTTTCCCCCACTGTACCTGCTGGAGCGCATACTACGGGTGGGTGTTGCTATGGTGACCAATGAGCTAAGATAAGGCGGGGATTTGCCTAGCAGTGATTTATAGATGGCCTGGAGCCAGTGGGTTTGACGACGAACATGTAATGAGGACCAGCCAACAAGAGCGTACAGGTCACAGTGGTGGGTAGTGTATGGGGCTTTGGAAACAAAACGGATGGCACTGTGATAGACTACATCCAATTTGCTGAGTAGAGTGTTGGAGGCGATTTTGTAAATGACATCGCCGAAGTCAAGGATCGGTAGGATAGTCAGTTTTACGATGGTATGTTTGGCAGCATGAGTGAAGGAGGCTTTGTTGCGAAATAGAAAGCCGATTCTGGATTTAACTTTGGATTGGAGATTCTTAATGTGAGTCTGGAAGGAGAGTTTACAGTCTAACCAGACACCTAGATATTTGTAGTTGTCCACATACTCTAGGTCAGACCCGTCGAGAGTAGTGATTCTAGTCGGGTGGGCGGGTGCCAGCAGCGTTCGATTGAAGAGCATGCATTTAGTTTTACTAGTGTTTAAGAGCAGTTGGAGGCTACTGAAGGAGTGTTGTATGGCATTGAAGTTTGTTTGGAGGTTTGTTAACACAGTGTCCAATGAAGGGCCAGATGTATACAAAATGGTGTCGTCTGCGTAGAGGTGGATCTGAGAGTCACCAGCAGCAAGAGAGACATCATTGATATACACAGAGATAAGAGTCGGCCCAAGAATTGAACCCTGTGGCACACCCATAGAGACCGCAATAGGTCCAGACAACAGGCCCTCCGATTTGACACACTGAACTCTATCTGAGAAGTAGTTGGTGAACCAGGCGAGGCAGTCATTTGAGAAACCAAGGCTATTTAGTCTGCCAATAAGAATGCGGTGGTTGACAGAGTCGAAAGCCTTGGCCAGGTCGATGAAGACAGCTGCACAGTACTGTCTATTATCAATCGCGGTTATAATATTGTTTAGGACCTTGAGCGTGGCTGAAGTGCACCCATGACCAGCTCGGAAACCGGATTGCATAGCGGAGAAGGTACGGTGGGATTCGAAATGGTCGGTGATCTGTTTGTCAACTTGGCTTTCAAAAACTTTCGAAAGGCAGGGCAGGATGGATATAGGTCTGTAACAGTTTGGATCTAGAGTGTCACCCCCTTTGAAGAGGGGGATGACTGCGGCAGCTTTCCAATCTCTGGGGATCTCAGACGTTATGAAAGAGAGGTTGAACAGGCTAGTAATAGGGGTTGCGACAATTTCGGAGGCTAGTTTTAGTAAGAAAGGGTCCAGATTGTCTAGCCCAGCTGATTTGTAGGGGTCCAGATTGTGCAGCTCTTTCAGAACATCAGCTGTCTGAATTTGTGTGAAGGAGAAGCGGGGGGGGGGGGGGGGGGGCATGGGCAAGTTGCAGCGGAGGGTGCAGAGCTGGTGGCCGGGGTAGTGGTAGCAAGGTGGAAAGCATGGCCAGCCGTAGCAAAATGCTTGTTGAAATTCTCGATTATTGTACATTTATCGGTGGTGATAGTGTTTCCTAGCCTCAGTGCAGTGGGCAGCTGGGAGGAAGTGCTCTTATTCTCCATGGACTTTACAGTGTCCCAAAACTTTTTGGAGTTAGTGCTACAGGATGCAAATTTCTGTTTGAAAAAGTTCACCTTTGCTTTCCTAACTGCTTGTGTATATTGGTTCCTAACTTCCCTGAAAAGTTGCATATCGCGGGGCTATTTGATGCTAATTCAGTACGCCACAGGATGTTTTTGTGCTGGTCAAGGGCAGTCAAGTCTGGGGTGAACCATGGGCTATATCGGTTCTTAGTTCTGTATTTTTTGAATGGGGCATATTTATTTAAGATTGAGAGGAAATTACTTTTAAAGAACAACCAGGCATCCTCTACTGACGGAATGAGGTGAATATCCATCCAGGATACCTGGGCCAGGTCAATTAGGAAGGCCTGCTCACTGAAGTGTTTTAGGGAGCGTTTGACAGTGATGAGGGGTGGTCGTTTGACCGCGGACCCGTTACGGACGCAGGCAATAAGGCAGTGATCGCTGAGATCCTGGTTGAAGACAGCGGAGGTGTATTTAGAGGGTAAATTAGTCAGGATGATATCTATGAGGGTGCCCATGTTTACGGATTTAGGGTTGTACCTGGTAGGTTCGTTGATAATTTGTGTGAGATTGAGGGCATCTAGTTAAAAAAAAAAAGAAGCTAATGATCCTCTGTGGCCAGATCATTTCTTTCTGGTGTAGTAGTCTATTTTGAATGTTTTTTTTTTCTTTTTCTGTAGAGACAAATTATCTTACGCTAATTAATTTAAATATGCTAATTAGCTTCACCAGAAGACAGACCAAGCTCATTGAAGCTGTCACTTAACCTGTTGATAAAAACACAAATTTACCAAACATCCCAAACAAGGTATGTGTGGATCAGTTCACTTACAAGCCTTTAGACGGAATCAATTCACCATCAACAGAAGACAAAGAGAGAGGAAACACGACACAAACAACATGGTGGCGACAAAATTCTAAACTCAGCCTCAACAAACAGTGTCCCTGGGCTCAGATCCACAAAGCCTCTCAGAGAAGTGCAGATCTAGGATTTTTTCTTCTTTCGATCATGAATAAATAAATAAATAAATAAGACCATATGGACAGTGGGGACCTAATCCATGAGCAGCACTCTTTGTGAATGTGGGCCCAGATCTATGAACAGCCAACCCATAACGTATTCCCCCAGAGTCCCATAGTCTCTGACTATTCCCCCAGAGTCCCATAGTCTCTGACTATTCCTCCAGAGTCCCATAGTCTCTGACTATTCCCCCAGAGTCCCATAGTCTCTGACTATTCCCCCAGAGTCCCATAGTCTCTGACTATTCCCCCAGAGTCCCATAGTCTCTGACTATTCCTCCAGAGTCCCACAGTCTCTGACTATTCCTCCAGAGTCCCATAGTCTCTGACTATTCCCCCAGAGTCCCATAGTCTCTGACTATTCCCCCAGAGTCCCATAGTCTCTGACTATTCCCCCAGAGTCTAACAGTCTCTGACTATTACCCCAGAGTCCCATAGTCTGGGACTATTCCCCCAGAGTCTCATAGTCTCTGACTATTCCTCCAGAGTCCCATAGTCTCTGACTATTCCCCCAGAGTCCCATAGTCTCTGACTATTCCCCCAGAGTCCCATAGTCTCTGACTATTCCCCCAGAGTCCCATAGTCTCTGACTATTCCCCCAGAGTCCCATAGTCTCTGACTATTCCCCCAGAGTCCCATAGTCTCTGACTATTACCCCAGAGTCCCATAGTCTGGGAATATTACCCCAGAGACTCATAGTCTGGGACTATTCCCCCAGAGTCTCATAGTCTCTGACTATTCCTCCAGAGTCCCATAGTCTGGGACTATTCCCCCAGAGTCTCATAGTCTCTGACTATTCCCCCAGAGTCCCATAGTCTCGGACTATCCCCCCAGAGTCCCTGTGGCTGAGACTCAAATGGCACCTTATTCCCTATATGGTGCAATATTTTAGACCAGAGCCCCTGGTAAACAAAAAACAAAGAGTGCACTATATATGTGAGCCCTGGTCAAAACAAGTGCACTATATATAGTGAATAGGGCGCCATTTGGGATGCAATTTCTGGTGCTTGGAGTGGCCCGGCCAGCGTGTCTCTCTGCCAGAGAGGGAGAGCGTAGTGTGGGTTATCAACAGACACACCCCCAGACCACCCACTAGAACAGAGACTGAAACCTTCCAAGGTGTCAGCCAATCTAAACCACGGGAGCCCAGAATGTGTTATAGAGTAGGAGCGCTGATCTAGAATCAGGTCCCCCCCTCTGTCCAATCAGGGCCCCCCCCTGTCCAATCAGGTCCCCCCCCCTGTCCAATCAGGTCCCCCCCCTGTCCAATCAGGTCCCCCCCCTGTCCAATCAGGTCCCCCCCTGTCCAATCAGGTCCCCCCCCTGTCCAATCATTACAATCTAAAAGAGAGAACTGATCCTAGATTTTATTTTACTGTCCAGATGTTAGTATGGTCAAACACAACTCTTCTGAATATACTGTCCAGATGTTAGTATGGTCAAACACAACTCTTCTGAATATACTGTCCAGATGTTAGTATGGTCAACACAACTCTTCTGAATATACTGTCCAGATGTTAGTATGGTCAAACACAACTCTTCTGAATATACTGTCCCGATGTTAGTATGGTCAAACACAACTCTTCTGAATATACTGTCCAGATGTTAGTATGGTCAAACACAACTCTTCTGAATATACTGTCCAGATGTTAGTATGGTCAAACACAACTCTTCTGAATATACTGTCCAGATGTTAGTATGGTCAAACACAACTCTTCTGAATATACTGTCCAGATGTTAGTATGGTCAAACACAACTCTTCTGTTCTCTTTCTCCTCTCCTCTCCTCTCCTCTCCTCTCCTCTCCTCTCCTCTCCTCTCCTCTCCTCTCCTCTCCTCTCCTCTCCTCTCCTCTCCTCTCCTCTCCTCTCCTCTCCTCTCCTCTCCTCTCCTCTCCTCTCCTCTCCTCTCCTCTCCTCTCCTCTCCTCTCCTCTCCTCCTCTCCTCTCCTCTCCTCTCCTCTCCTCTCCTCTCCTCTCCTCTCCTCTCCTCTCCTCTCCTCTCCTCTCCTCTCCTCTCCTCTCCTCTCCTCTACCTCTCCTCTCCTCTCCTCTCCCTCTCCTCTCCTCTCAACTCAAATTAATGTTGAATGTTTTGAAAAGCTTAGTGGGACACCATCATTACAAATATGATGGATTCATTTAGTCAGTTTATTGTAGTCCTGTTATTGAGAACTTTCTCATTTTGTCTGTCCTATAGAATGTATTGAAGAGGTTCGCAAAGTCAGACATTTCCTTAGCTGCAAATGTGTGTGCTTTGAATTTAAAAGGGACCACACCACACCATATATCACCATTGTTCCTGACACATAAAAGGAGGCCCCTTGCTAGGCATGCTAAATAGGCTTTTATAAAGCATCGGAAAGATACAAAGTTGAAAACAAGGTTAAGCAATACAAACAGCATGGGTTTCTATGGAGACTGAGGTTCCAGGGAGGAAAATATAACCAACCCTTGTCCCACAGCTCATTCTTCAAAGCTAGGGCTATGTGTGGGAGAAGAAGGAGAGAGAAAGGGAAATGTGGGGAAGAGGAAAGAGGGAGGGGGAGAGGAGTGGGATGGGGGAGAGGGAGGAGTGGAGAGAACGATAGAGAGGGGGAAAGAGGCTTTAGGAGGGATAAAGAGAACATTTGGGAGGAGAGAGAAAGAGAGAGAGGGAGGGAGAGAGAACGTGAGGAGGAGGATAGAGAGTGAGGAGGGAGGGAGGGAGTCCTACAGCTAAGGCGTTTGGGTGTGGGAGGAGGGAGAAAGAGATGTGCGTAGAGGAGAAGAGAGAGAGAAAGAGAGGAGAGAGAAATAGAGGGAGGGGGGAGAGAGAGAGAGAGAAAGGGGAAGTGCTTTTGGGTCAGAGCAATATCCTCAGGTGCATTGTTAATTTATGATCAAATATTGACCAAGGTTAACCCCCCTTCCCTCCACAGAAAGGAAACCATTCCTGTGTACAAAGACGCAGGGACCAGAAAGCCTCCCGTGTTTAGTCTAAACCACAGAGCCCAGGCAGCACAGTGTGCACCACCACAGCTAAACCCACACAACTAGCTAATCCATCAATGATTCTCCACAGCCATCACAACACAATATATCAACTCATAAAGGCTCCCGAGTGGCGCAGCGGTCTAAGGCACTGCATCTCAGTGCTTGAGGTGTCACTACAGACCCCCTGATTTGATTCCAGGCTGCATCACAACCGGCTGTGATTGGGAGTCCCATAGGGTTTGGCCGGTGTAGGCGGTCATCGTAAATAAGAATTTCTTCTTAACTGACTTTCCTAGTGAAATAAAGATTTTTAAAAATAAAGAAGGCAGAGAGAGAGAGAGAATATATATCTCTTGGCAGAAGTACTGTAGACTACTTTATCACTGACCTCAACCCAGAGGGTTCACAGTCAGCCCACAGTGGAGACAAATTTGACCCCAATAACTACCGTGGGATATGCGTCAACAGCAACCTTGGGAAAATCCTCTGCATTATTATTAACAGCAGACTCGTATATTTCCTCAGTGAAAACAATGTACTGAGCAAATGTCAAATTCGCTTTTTACCAAATTACCGTACGACAGACCACGTATTCACCCTGCACACCCTAATTGACAAACAAACAAACCAAAACAAAGGCAAAGTCTTCTCATGCTTTGTTGATTTCAAAAAGCTTTTGACTCAATTTGGTGTGAAGGTCTGCTATACAAATTGATGGAAATTGGTGTTGGGGAAAAACATGCAACATTATAAAATCCATGTACACAAACAACATGTGTGTGGTAAGAATTGGCAAAAAAACACATATTTCTTTCCACAGGGCCGTGGGGTGAGACAGGGATGCAGCTTAAGCCCCACCCTCTTCAACATATATATCAACGAATTGGCGAGGGCACTAGAACAGTCTGCAGCACCCGGCCTCACACTTCTAGAATCTGAAGTCAAATGCAATGCAAATAGTCTGGGTAGCCATGATTAGCTTTAAAGGAGTCTTATGGCTTTGGGGTAGAAGCTGTTAAGAAGCCTTTTGGACCTAGACTTGACACTCCGGTACCGCTTGCCGTGCGGTAGCAGAGAGAACAGTCTATAACTACGGTGGCTGGAGTCTTTGACAATTTTTAGGGCCTTCCTCTGACACCGCCTGGTATAGAGGTCCTGGATGGCAGGAAGCTTGGCCCCAGTGATGTACTGGGCCGTACGCACTACCCTCTGTAGTGCCTTGCGGTCAGAGGCCGAGCAGTTGCCATACCAGGCGATGATGCAACCAGTCAGGATGCTCTCGATGATGCAGCTGTATAATTTTTTGAGGATCTGAGGACCCATGCCAAATCTTTTCAGTCTCCTGAGGGGGAATAGGCTTTGTCGTGCCCTCTTCACGACTGTCTTGGTGTGTTTGGACCATGATAGTTTGTTGGTGATGTGGACACAAAGGAACTTGAAGCTCTCAACCTGTTCCACTACAGCCCCGTCGATGAGAATGGGGGCGTGCTCAGTCCTCTTTTTTTTCCTGTAGTCCACAATCATCTCCTTTGTCTTGATCACGTTGAGGGAAAGGTTGTTATCCTGGCACCACACGGCCAGGTCTTTGACCTCCTCCCTATAGGCTGACTCATGGTTGTCAGTGATCAGGCCTACCACTGTTGTGTCGTCAGCAAACTTAATGATGGTGTTGGAGTCGTGCATGGCCATGCAGTCATGGGTGAACAGGAAGTACAGGAGAGGACTGAGCACGCACCCCTGAGGGGCCCCCGTGTTGAGGATCAGCGTGGCAGATGTGTTGTTACCTACCCTTACCACCTGGGGGCAGCCCGTCAGGAAGTCCAGGATCCAGTTGCAGAGGGAGGTGTTTAGTCCCAGGGTCCTTAGCTTAGTGGTGACCTTTGAGGGCAATATGATGTTGAACGCTGAGCTGTAGTCAATGAATAGCATTCTCACGTAGGTGTTCCTCTTGTGCAGGTGGGAAAGGGCAGTGTGGAGTGCAATAGAGATTGAATCATCTGTGGAGCTGTTGGGGCGGTATGCAAATTGGAGTGGGTCTAGGGTTTCTGGGATAATGGTGTTGATGTGAGCCATGACCAGCCTTTCAAAGCACTTCATGGCTACAGACGTGAGTGCTATGGGTCGGTAGTCATTTAGGCAGGTTACCTTAGTGTTCTTGGGCACAGAGACTGTGGTGGTCTGCATGAAACATGTTGGTATTACAGACTCAGTCAGGGACATGTTGAAAATGTCAGTGAAGACACTTCCCAGTTGGTCAGCGCATGCTCGGAGTACACATCCTGGTAATCCGTCTGGCCCTGCCGCCTTGTGAATGTTGACCTGCTTAAGCTACGGAGAGCGTGATCACATAGTCATCCGGAACAGCTGATGCTCTCAATTTCCACAAAGCTGTAAATGATCTGAGAGACAAGGCAAGAAGGGCCTTCTATGCCATCAAAAGGAACATAAAATTTGAAAATACCAATTAGGATCTGGCTGAAAATACTTGAATCAGTTATAGAGCCCATTTTCCTTTATGATTGTGAGGTCTGGGGTCCGCTCACCAACCAATATTTCACAAAATGGGACAAACACCAAATCGAGACTCTGCTTGCAGAATTCTGCAAAAATATCCTCGCTGTACAACGTAAAACACCAAATAATGCATGCAGAGCAGAATTAGGCTGATACCCGCTAATTATCAAAATCCAGAAAAGAGCTGTTAAATTCTACAACCACCTAAAAGGAAGCAATTCCCAAACCTTCCATAACAAAGCCATCACCTACAGAGAGATTAACCTAGAGAAGAGTCCCCTAAGCAAGCTGGTCCTGGGGCTCTGTTCACAAAATCAAACAGACCCCACAGCGCCCCAGGACAACAACAACATAATTAGACCCAACCAAATCACGAGAAAACAAAAAGAGAATTACTTGACACATTGGAAAGAACTTACAAAAAAACAGAGCAAACTAGAATGCTATTTGGCTCTAAACACAGAGTACACAGTGGCAGAATACCTGACCACTGTGACTGACCCAAACTTAAGGAAAGCTTTGACTATGAACAGACTCAGTGAGTATAGCCTTGCTATTGAGAAAGGCCACCGTAGGCAGACCTGGTTCTCAAGAGAAGACAGGCTATGTGCACACTGCCCACAAAATGAGGTGGAAACTGAGCTGCACTTCCTAACCTCCTGCCAAATGTTCGACCATATTAGAGACACATATTTCCCTCACATAACACAGACCCAAAGAATTCGAAAACAAATCCAATTTGGATAAACCCCCATATCTATTGGGTGAAATACCACAGTGTGCCATCACAGCAGCAAAATGTGTGACCTGTTGCCACAAGAAAAGGGCAACCAGTGAAGAACAAACACCATTGTAAATACAACCCATATTATTTTGTTTATTTATTTTCCCATTTGTACTTTAACTATTTGCACATCGTTACAACACTGTATATAGACATAATATGACATTTGAAATGTCTCCATTATTTTGGAACTTGTGTGAGTGTAATGTTTACTGTTTATTTCACTTTTATTTATTATCTATTTCACTTGCTTTGGCAATGTTAACATATGTTTCCCATACCAGTAAAGCCCTTAAATTGAAGAAAGAAATTGAGAGAGAGAGAGAGAGAGTCAGAGAGAGAGAGAGAGAAAGAGAGAGATGAGAGAGAGATTCAGAGAGAGAGAGAGAGAGAGAGAGAGAGAGAGAGAGAGAGATAGAGAGAAAGAGAGAGAGATGAGAGAGAGTAGATCCGATGAGGAGGAGATCGGGAAGTAGATAGATCGAGAGAGATAGAGAAGAAGATCTTCTTCTCTCTACTGAGATGAGATAAAGAGAGAGAATCCCCTCTCTCTCTCTAGAGACGAGAATAGATAGAGTCAGAGAGTAGTCAGAGACTAGAGAATTCTAGAGCTCCTCTTCCTCTCTCGAGCTGTGCTCTCCTTCTCCTATTCTTCTGTTTTTCGCTCTCGATATGCGAGAGAGCATCAGGGTTAAAGAAACATGAAGGAGAGCTAAAGCCTGCTCCTCTTAAGACGGCCAATTAGAGGATTAGATAAAAACGTGTTTTATTCAAACATTTCCTGAAATGACCATCCTCACCTCACATCCTACTCACACTCACACACACACACACACACACACACACACACACACACACATTAAATACTTTATTTGGATCCACAAATCAAATGTACATTTCAAGAAGGATCCAAACATCTAAACGGTCCCTGTATGCATGGCACTCAAGGGTACAGAAAGCACATTCTTCTCCAAACAGCTAGGCTGTCCACAACAGCTGAAACAGCAGTACCTAGTCAACTGCTTTGCTTTGGTCTTTGGCAGGCCTGCAATCTGGAGGTACTGAAATATTAATGTTTACTAGCTTGCACCTACAGCGCCTTCAGAAAGTATTCACACCCCTTGACTTTTTCCACATTTTGTTGTCTTACAGCATGAATTGAAAATTGGATTCAATTGACATTTTTTGTCACTGGCCTACTCACAACACCCCATCATGTCAAAGTGGAATTATGTATATAGACATTTCTACAAATTAATTAAAAATGAAAAGCTGAAATGGCATTAGTCAATAAGTATTCAAACCCTTTGTTATAGCAAGCCTAAATAAGTTCAGGAGTGAACATTTTGTATAATATAAAACATTTTACAATGTTGTGACAATGTGAAAATAGTAGAATGTACAAATGACTGTGGAATAAATAGGTATGTAAATCTAGGTTATATTCACAATGGAGTTTCTGACCCACTGGTTGACCTTTTCTTGTGGCAGCAGGTCACAAATGTGCTGCTGGGATTGCAGACTGCGGTGTTTCGGCCAACAGATACGGGAGTTTGTCAACATTTTATCTGTGTTCGAATTCTTTGTGGGTCTGTGTGATCTGTGGGAAATATGTTTCTCTAATATGGTCATACATTTAGCAGGAGGTTAGGAAGTGCAGTTTCCACCTCATTTTGTGGGCAGTGTGCACATAGCCTTGCTTCTCTCTCGCCCAAGGTCTGCCCAAGGTCTGCCCAAGGTCTGCCCAAGGCAAGGATATGCTCACTGAGTCTATACATCTTCATCTTGGGTCAGGTATTCTGCTACTGTGTATTCTCTGTTTAGGGACAGTGGATTCTCTGTTTAGGGCCTGTGGATTCTCTGTTTAGGGCCAGTGAATTCTCTGTTTAGGGCCAGTGGATTCTCTGTTTAGGGCCAGTGGATTCTCTGTTTAGGGCCAGTGAATTCTCTGTTTAGGGCCTGTGAATTATCTGTTTAGGGCCTGTGAATTCTATGTTTAGGGCCAGTGAATTCTCTGTTTAGGGCCTGTTGTATTCTCTGTTTAGGGCCTGTGAATTCTCTGTTTAGGGCCTGTGAATTCTCTGTTTAGGGACAGTGGATTCTCTGTTTAGGGCCTGTGAATTCTCTGTTTAGGGCCTGTGAATTCTCTGTTTAGGGACAGTGAATTCTCTGTTTAGGGCCTGTGGATTCTCTGTTTTGGTTGATTCTTTCCAGTGTGTCAAATAGTTACAGCATATTTTAGTTTTCTCATAATTTGGTTGGTTCTAATTGTGTTGTTGTCCTGGGGCTCTGTGGGGTCTGTTTGTGTTTGTGAACAGGGGCCCCAGAACCAGCTGGCTGATGGGACTCTTCTCCAGGATCATCTCTCTGTTTTCTCTCTGGGCTCTGTGGGGGAATGTGTGGACATCACTTCCTTTTAGGTGGTTGTAGAATTTAACAGCTCTTTTCTGGATTTTGATAACTAGCGGGTATAGTCCTAATTCTACTCTGCATGCATTGTTTGAAGCATATTTTTGCAGAATTTTGCATTCAGTCTTAATTGGGTGTTTGTCCCATTTTGTGAATTCTTGGTTGGTGAGTGGACCCATTATTTATGTTTTAGTGAGATTTACTGTCAGAATATCTAGGTGCTGCTGTAGGCCCTCCATGGTTGGGGACAGAAGCACCAGATCATCAGCAAACAGTAGACATTTGACTTCAGATTCTAGTAGGGTGAGGCCGGGTGTTTTAGAACACCTACTCATTCAAGGGTTTTTCTTTATTTGTACTATTTTTTACATTGTAGAATAATAGTGAAGACATCAAAACTATGAAATAACACATATGGAATCATGTAGTAACCAAAAAGTATGAAATAAATCAAAATATATTTTATACCTGAGATTCTTCAAATAGCCACCCTTTGCTTTGATGACAACATCAAACCATTTCTCATTGTTGTTAGTTTTCTTAGGTTTTCTGCTTGAATTGAAATTTGATATGCTATCTGATATGTCAAATATACTGTTCAGGTTTCCTACTGCCAAGTTTACACCTTCACTATTGCAGGGAAACATTTTGTCCAGGAATATTATAGGGGGGATTGGATTTGTTGTTGACAAAAAATTATTTGGGGTACAGTAGGTTTCCACACTAGCATTTATTAACAGCATGCACTTTGTTCGGCTTCGATGCTTCATGGTTGAGTATTGCTCTGTTCACGTAGATTGTGATTTTGCTGTGGTCTGATAGGGGTGTCAGTTGGCTGACTGTGAACGCTCTGAGAGACTCTGGGTTGAGGTCGGTGATAAAGTAGTCTACAGTACTACTGACAAGAGATGAGCTGTAGGTGTACCTACCATAGGAGTCCCCTCAAAGCCTACCATTGACAATGTACAGTCCCAGGTGCGACAGAGCTGCAAGAGTTGTGACCCATTTTTTTGGGTTGTTTTGTCATAGTTGTGTCTAGGGGGGAATATTTAGGAGGGAATGCTTGATCTCCCCCTCTAGGATGGAGAAGCTGTCATCATTAAAGTATGGAGATTCTAGTGGGGGGGGGGCTTCAGGTATCACACAGGAGGACATTTTTCTCTGTTGAGATTATTTCATTTCAAATCACTAGCCAAATGTAAAATTGTACTGTTTTGATTAATTCAATAGAGTGGGTTATGTCTGATCTATACCAAATTAGCATACCCCCTGAGTCCCTTCCCTGTTTCACACCTGGTAGTTTGGTGGATGGGACTACCAGCTCTCTGTAACCTAGAGGGCAACCAGTCTCCTCTATACCATGTTTCTTGTAGGATGACAATGTATGTATTTCTGATTTATTTGATGAAGTCCGGGTTCCTGCTCTTTAGGCCAAAGGCAGATGACCTCAGACCTTGTAAAAGCTTTGTGTTCCATAGTGCCCAGTGTTATTTTCATGTGGTTTAGGCTCGGACCATTACAGTAGCTTTGAGCAGAGCAAGATGGGGCTTGGGTGGGTGTAGGAGTAGGGGTTGGGATTGTTTGCTGTCCTCATACTGTATGTGTGATTATCATGTTGAGTGCAGGACTGACATAGGGGGACCTACAGTGAGCTCCAGCACTTTGGCTCTGTACTTCAGCACTTTGGATTTGGAATGATACAATGACTATGACAACAGGTATTGGGACAAATTCACTTATATAAAATAAAATTATATTGGTCACATACACATATTTAGCAGATGGTATTGCAGGTGTAGTGAAATGCTTGTGTTCCTAGCTCCAGCAGTGCAGTAGTATCTGACAATACACAACAACACATTTACATTTTAGTCATTTAGCAGACGCACTTATCCAGAGCGACTTACAGGAGCAATTAGGGTTAAGTGCCTTGCTCAAGGGCATATCGACAGATTTTTCACCCATTTGGCTCGGGGATTAGAACCAGCTACCTTTCGGTTACTGGCACAAAGCTCTTAACCACTAAGCTACCTGCCGCCCCAATACACAACAATACACAACAATACACATAAATGTAAAAAAGTTAAAGAATGAAATTAAGAAATATAGAACATTACGAGCAATGTCGGAGTCCGGAGTATAAAAATATACAGTGGGGAGAACAAGTATTTGATACACTGCCGATTTTGCAGGTTTTCCTACTTACAAAGCATGTAGAGGTCTGTAATTTTTATCATAGGTACACTTCAACTGTGAGAGATGGAATCTAAAACAAAAATACAGAAAATCACATTGTATGATTTTTAAGTAATTAATTTGCATTTTATTGCATGACATAAGTATTTGATCACCTACCAACCAGTAAGAATTCCGGCTCTCACAGACCTGTTAGTTTTTCTTTAAGAAGCCCTCCTGTTCTCCACTCATTACCTGTATTAACTGCACCTGTTTGAACTCGTTACCTGTATAAAAGACACCTGTCCACACACTCAATCAAACAGACTCCAACCTCTCCACAATGGCCAAGACCAGAGAGCTGTGTAAGGACATCAGGGATAAAATTGTAGACCTGCACAAGGCTGGGATGGGCTACATGACAATAGGCAAGCAGCTTGGTGAGAAGGCAACAACTGTTGGCGCAATTATTAGAAAATGGAAGAAGTTCAAGATGACGGTCAATCACCCTCAGTCTGGGGCTCCATGCAAGATCTCACCTCTTGGGGCATCAATGATCATGAGGAAGGTGAGGGATCAGCCCAGAACTACACGGCAGGACCTGGTCAATGACCTGAAGAGAGCTGGGACCACAGTCTCAAAGAAAACCATTAGTAACACACTACGCCGTCATGGATTAAAATCCTGCAGCGCACGCAAGGTCCCCCTGCTCAAGCCAGCGCATGTCCAGGTCCGTCTGAAGTTTGCCAATGACCATCTGGATGATCCAGAGGAGGAATGGGAGAAGGTCATGTGGTCTGATGAGACAAAAATATAGCTTTTTGGTCTAAACTCCACTTGCCATGTTTGGAGGAAGAAGAAGGATGAATACAACCCCAAGAACACCTTCCCAACCATGAAGCATGGAGGTGGAAACATCATTCTTTGGGGATGCTTTTCTGCAAAGGGGACAGGACGACTGCACTGTATTGAGGGGAGGATGGATGGGGCCATGTATCGCGAGATCTTGGCCAACAACCTCCTTCCCTCAGTAAGAGCATTGAAGATGGGTCGTGGCTGGGTCTTCCAGCATGACAATGACCCGAAACACACAGCCAGGGCTACTAAGGAGTGGCTCCGTAAGAAGCATCTCAAGGTCCTGGAGTGGCCTAGCCAGTCTCCAGACCTGAACCCAATAGAAAATCTTTGGAGGGAGCTGAAAGTCCGTATTGCCCAGCGACAGCCCCGAAACCTGAAGGATCTGGAGAAGGTCTGTATGGAGGAGTGGGCCAAAATCCCTGCTGCAGTGTGTGCAAACCTGGTCAAGACCTACAGGAAACGCATGATCTCTGTAATTGCAAACAAAGGTTTCTGTACCAAATATTAAGTTCTGCTTTTCTGATGTATCAAATACTTATGTCATGCAATAAAATGCAAATTAATTACTTAAAAATCATACAATGTGATTTTCTGGATTTTTGTTTTAGATTCCGTCTCTCACAGTTTAAGTGTACCTATGATAAAAATTACAGACCTCTACATGCTTTGTAAGTAGGAAAACCTGCAAATTTGGCTGTATATCAAATACTTGTTCTCCCCACTGTATACATAGGCTAGATTAATTTGACATATTTTCAGACTAGTAAGTGATAGCTCTCCTCTGTCCCTGTCCAGCTTAACTCTGATCCTGTCCTTGACCCTGGATTCCTGTCTCACGGGGAGGTAATGCATTCTGAAACTATTCACACCTCTTCACATCTCGTGTCTGAGCCGTTGTACTGCGACTCCACTTTGCCTCTGTGCTGACATTTTGCATGTTTGACTGGACCTGGACATGCGCTGGCTTGAGCAGGGGGACCTTGCGTGCGCTGCAGGATTTTAATCCATGACGGCGTAGTTTTGAAGTGTATGCTCAAAAATGTTGCTAAAATGTCAAATGTAAACGTCTCGATGTAGGTTCTCTCGGCGTGGATCCTCTAGGTGCAGGACTGTGGGGGTGGGGGGTGGGGGGGTCTCACAGGTCTGGGCGGGGTGTCCGTTGCTCTGTTGCTCCTGTGTGAGATCCTGGGACTGCGGTTGAGGGCAATGTCTTTCAGATTCCTTGCAAAAGTAGGGACTGTTGCTTTGTAGAGGTGGACCTTGTTATAAAGGCTGTTCAGGTCCAGGTTGGAGTGGAGATCCTTCAAAGACCCGGGGGCAGATTCAGAAAGCGCAGCAATAGGTTTCTATAAAGCACTCAGTTAGTTAGCCCCCTGCCTCCATTCTGCTAAGGGAAATCAGAGGGGCTCAACATGGCTCCAATAAAGAGCCATTCTTCAGGGATATCAGGCTGGACCTGAATTCATTATGCATTAATCTGTTAGCAGGGCTGAGAGTGGAGAGCTGTGTGTGTTTAGAGAGAGAGAGAGAGAGAGAGAGAGAGAGACAGAGAGAGGAGAGAGAGATAGAGAGAGATAGAGAGGAGATAGAGAGAGAGATCATCGCTCTCTCTTCTCTGCCTCTCTCTTTCTCGCTCTCTCTCTTCCTCTCTCTCTCCTCTCTCTCGCTCTCTCTCTCTCTCTCTCTCTCTCTCTCTCTTCTCTCTCTCTCTCTCCCTCTCTTTCTCTCTCGAAGGAGAGAGCTGTTAGCAGGGCTGTGGGTGCCTGTTCAATATTCAGCAGCTCAGCCATCATGGACAAACAGACAGACAGACAGACAGTCCTGACGAGGAGAGCCTTTATCTCTCTACTACCAGAGTTCCCTTTATCTCTCTACTACCAGATTTCCCTTTATCTCTCTACTACCAAGTTCCCTTACCTTTACCTCTCCAAATACCAGAGTTCCCTTTTCTCTCTACTACCAGAGTTCCCTTTACTCTCTACTAACCAGAGTTCCCTTTAACCTTCTCTACTACCAATTTCCGTTCCCTTTACTCTCTACTACCAGATTCCTTTACTCTCTCCTACCAGAAATTCCCTTTATCTCTCTACTACCAAATTAGCCCTTTAAACCTCTCTACTACCAATTCCCTTTATCTCTCTACTACCAGATTCCCTTTACCTCTCTACTACCAGAGTTCCCTTTATCTCCACTACCAGATTCCATTTTCTCTCTACTACCAGAGCCCCTTTATCTCTCTACTACCAGAGTTCCCTTTATCTCTCTACTATCAGAGTTCCCTTTACCTCTCTACTACCAGAGTTCCCTTTATCTCTCTACTACCAAGTCCCTTTACCTCTCTACTATCAGAGTTCCCTTTACCTCTCTACTACCAGAGTTCCCTTTATCTCTCTACTACCAGAGTTCCCTTTATCTCTCTACTACCAGAGTTCCCTTTATCTCTCTACTACCAGAGTTCCCTTTACCTCTCTACTATCAGAGTTCCCTTTACCTCTCTACTACCAGAGTTCCCTTTATCTCTCTACTACCAGAGTTCCCTTTATCTCTCTACTACCAGAGTTCACTTTATCTCTCTACTACCAGAGTTCCCTTTATCTCTCTACTACCAGAGTTCCATTTATCTCTCTACTACCAGAGTTCCATTTATCTCTCTACTACCAGAGTTCCCTTTATCTCTCTACTACCAGAGTTCCCTTTATCTTTCTACTACCAGAGTTCCCTTTATCTCTCTACTACCAGAGATCCCTTTATCTCTCTACTACCAGAGTTCCCTTTATCTCTCCACTACCAGAGTTCCCTTTATCTCTCTACTACCAGAGTTCCATTTATCTCTCTACTACCAGAGTTCCCTTTACCTCTCTACTACCAGATTCCTTTACCTCTCTACTACCAGAAGTTCCCTTATCCTCTCACTACCAGAGTTCCCTTTATCTCTCTACTACACCGAATTTCCCTTATCTCTCTACTAATCAGAGTTCCCTTTATCTCTCTACTACCAGAGTCCCTTTATCTCTCTACTACTCAAGTTCCCTTTAACCTCTCTACTACCAGAGTTCCCTTTATCTCTCTAC
>LR778264.1:59227557-59297314 GCA_902810595.1 Coregonus sp. 'balchen' | reverse complement strand
GATACTCAGTAGGTTTATATAACTCCAACCCTTTCGGCTGAGAGCTAACCCTCTGTAGTTTTGTTCCTGAGAGACCTTAGGTTTAACTACCGTTAGAGCACCCTTTGTAGTTTAACTCACCTTTGAGAGCTCCCCCGTAGGTTTTAACTCCACCTGTCCTGGAAGCTACCACTCCTGTAGGCTTTTACACTCCCAACCCTGTTCCTGCGAGAAGCTACCCTCCTGTAGGTTTTTAACTCCAACCCTGTACTGGGGCCCTCTGTAGGTTTTAACTCCAACCTGTTTGCGGGAGAAGCTACCCTCCTGTAGGTTTTAACTCCAACCCTGTTCCTGGAGGGCAACCCTCCGGTAGGTTTGAACTCCAACCCTGTTCCCTGCGAGAGCTACCCTCCGTAGGTTTTAACTCCAACCCTTTGTTCATGGAGCGGCTACCCACCTGTAGGTTTTAACTCCAACCCTGTCCTGGAGAGCGACCCTCCTGCAGGTTTTAACTCCCAACCCTGTTCCTGGGAGGGCTACACCCTCCGTTAGGTTTAACTGAAACCCATGTTCCTGGAGAGCAACCCTCCTGTAGGTTTTAACTCCAACTCTGTTCATGGAGAGCTACCCTCCTGTAGGTTTTAACTCCAACCCTGTTCCTGGAGAGCTACCCTCCTGTAGGTTTGAACTCCAACCCTGTTTCCTGGAGAGCTACCCTCCTGTAGGTTTTAACTCCAACCCTGTTCCTGGAGAGATACCCTTCCTGTAAGTTTTAACTCCAACCCTGTTCCTGGAGAGCTACCCTCCTGTAGGTTTTAACTCCAACCCTGTTCCTGGAGAGCTATCCTCCTGTAGGTTTTAAGTCCAACCCTACTAACTACATCTACTAACTACATCTACATCTACTAACTACATCTACTATCTACATTTACATCTACTAACTACATCTACTATCTACATCTACATCTACTAACTACATCTACTAACTACATCTACTAACTACGTCTACTAACTACATCTACATCTACATCTACTAACTACATCTACATCTACATCTACTAACTACATCTACTAACTACATCTACTAACTACATATACTATCTACATCTACATCTACTAACTACAGGTTAGTGTCTAGACCACCCCCAGTGGAGCGTCCTTAGGGAACACAAAGGGTTAACGTCAGCCAGTGTTACAGTCATCACCACCAATGTAATGGCCTCTGAACAATTCTGTCTCTACAGGGGAACAAGGCAGGGATGTCACTTCTCCCCCCTCACTGCTAACGCTGGCCCTAAATCCCCAAGGCAGGGATGTCACTTCTCCCCCCTCACTGCTAACGCTGGCCCTAAATCCCCAAGGCAGGGATGTCACTTCTCCCCCCTCACTGCTAACGCTGGCCCTAAATCCCCAAGGCAGGGATGTCACTTCTCCCCCCTCACGCTAACGCTGGCCCTAAATCCCCAAGGCAGGGATGTCACTTCCTTCCCCTCACTGCTAACGCTGGCCCTAAATCCCCAAGGCAGGGATGTCACTTCTCCCCCCTCACTGCTAACGCTGGCCCTAAATCCCCAAGGCAGGGATGTCACTTCTTCCCCCTCACTGCTAACGCTGGCCCTAAATCCCCAAGGCAGGGATGTCACTTCTTCCCCCTCACTGCTAACGCTGGCCCTAAATCCCCAAGGCATCGCAATAACAGATGCAGATACATTACAGTAAAGGTGTCAAAATAACAAATGAGATAAGTAAGATATCAGTGAGGCTTTTGGGAAACTCACCCCAAGATACATGTTTGACACACAGATTATTCTTACCTGTGTGTGTGTGTGTGTGTGTGTGTGTGTGTGTGTGTGTGTGTGTTTGTGTGTGTGTGTGTGTGTGTGTGTGTGTGTGTGTGTGTGTTGTGTGGGTGTGTGTGTGTGTGTGTGTGTGTGTGTGTGTGTGTGTGTGTGTGTGTGTGTGTGTGTGTGTGTGTGTGTGTGTGTGTGTGTGTGTGTGTGTGTGTGCGTTACCTGTGTGATGCAGGCCCCAGTGAAGGCCACTATGACAGCCACCACGTTGACCGTCAGCTGGAACTGAAGGAACTTGGAGATGCTGTCGTAGACATTCCTCCCCCACATCACAGCCTTCACTATACTACTGAAGTTGTCGTCCGTTAATATGATGTCAGACGCCTCCTTGGCCACGTCCGTACCGGCTATGCCCTGGAGAGAAAAGAGGTACGGTTTATTAGATCTGTTTCTGGTTTTAACATTTTCAATATTTGTATTTTTGTTATTTTGTGCATCCATGTAGAAAAGGAGCACTTTGTAGATGCAAAGCAATCATTTCTTCAAAACCAGACATTGAACCTTTTTTTACCTCGCCCATATCTCATTTCAAATCTCTCATCACAAATCATTTTAACCTTTTACTGCAGTGGGCGAATTCAGGGTCACACAGAGTGTTTCTTGGTCTTAAACAAATCTACTTTGAAACAGAAGTATACACCTCACACACATGGTTATGGGCTTAATAAAAAGAAGACACCTGTACCATGTCAGATGCAGTGGGGGAAAAAAGTATTTAGTCAGCCACCAATTGTGCAAGTTCTCCCACTTAAAAAGATGAGAGAGGCCTGTAATTTTCATCATAGGTACACGTCAACTATGACAGACAAATTGAGAGAAAAATAAATCCAGAAAATCACATTGTAGGATGTTTTATGAATTTATTTGCAAATTATGGTGGAAAATAAGTATTTGGTCAATAACAAAAGTTTCTCAATACTTTGTTATATACCCTTTGTTGGCAATGACACAGGTCAAACGTTTTCTGTAAGTCTTCACAAGGTTTTCACACACTGTTGCTGGTATTTTGGCCCATTCCTCCATGCAGATCTCCTCTAGAGCAGTGATGTTTTGGGGCTGTCGCTGGGCAACACAGACTTTCAACTCCCTCCAAAGATTTTCTATGGGGTTGAGATCTGGAGACTGGCTAGGCCACTCCAGGACCTTGAAATGCTTCTTACGAAGCCACTCCTTCGTTGCCCGGGCGGTGTGCTTGGGATCATTGTCATGCTGAAAGACCCAGCCACGTTTCATCTTCAATGCCCTTGCTGATGAAAGGAGGTTTTCACTCAAAATCTCACGATACATGGCCCCATTCATTCTTTCCTTTACACGGATCAGTCGTCCTGGTCCCTTTGCAGAAAAACAGCCCCAAAGCATGATGTTTCCACCCCCATGCTTCACAGTAGGTATGGTGTTCTTTGGATGCAACTCAGCATTCTTTGTCCTCCAAACACGACGAGTTGAGTTTTTACCAAAAAGTTATATTTTGGTTTCATCTGACCATATGACATTCTCCCAATCCTCTTCTGGATCATCCAAATGCACTCTAGCAAACTTCAGATGGGCCTGGACATGTACTGGCTTAAGCAGGGGGACACGTCTGGCACTGCAGGATTTGAGTCCCTGGCGGCGTAGTGTGTTACTGATGGTAGGCTTTGTTACTTTGGTCCCAGCTCTCTGCAGGTCATTCACTAGGTCCCCCCGTGTGGTTCTGGGATTTTTGCTCACCGTTCTTGTGATCATTTTGACCCCACGGGGTGAGATCTTGCGTGGAGCCCCAGATCGAGGGAGATTATCAGTGGTCTTGTATGTCTTCCATTTCCTAATAATTGCTCTCACAGTTGATTTCTTCAAACCAAGCTGCTTACCTATTGCAGATTCAGTCTTCCCAGCCTGGTGCAGGTCTACAATTTTGTTTCTGGTGTCCTTTGACAGCTCTTTGGTCTTGGCCATAGTGGAATTTGGAGTGTGACTGTTTGAGGTTGTGGACAGGTGTCTTTTATACTGATAACAAGTTCAAACAGGTGCCATTAATACAGGTAACGAGTGGAGGAAAGAGGAGCCTCTTAAAGAAGAAGTTACAGGTCTGTGAGAGCCAGAAATCTTGCTTGTTTGTAGGTGACCAAATACTTATTTTCCACCATAATTTGCAAATAAATTCATAAAAAATCCTACAATGTGATTTTCTGGATTTTATTTCTCTCAATTTGTCTGTCATAGTTGACGTGTACCTATGATGAAAATTACAGGCCTCTCTCATCTTTTTAAGTGGGAGAACTTGCACAATTGGTGGCTGACTAAATACTTTTTTCCCCCCACTGTATAGAGTTGAAATGTATTACATTTTGAGTTTGCATCCTAATATTACAATTTATATACATCACAGAAGACTGAAATATAACAAAACTGTTTGACATAGAAATACCGGATTTTCGGTGTGTGTGTGTGTGTGTGTGTGCCGGGTGCACGTGTGACCATAATTGCGTGCATGCTAGCATGTGTGCGTATGTGTGTGTGTTGCATGTGAGCCCAGGCCGTGCTGTAACTTATTTAAGTCTGCGAGATAGACTTTATCACACACACACACACACACACACACACACACACACACACACACACACACACACACACACACACACACACACACACACACACACACACACACACACACACACACACACACACACACACACACACACACACTCTCACACACACACACTCACACTCACACTCACACTCATCCAGCCTGGCTGTTTGAAGTGCAGGACAGTAAACAGCTATTTCTCCGTAACAATGTAACAATAGAACACAAGTGCTTTCTCTGGGTTGCTGGGAAATAAAAGGGTCTGCTCTTTTACAATCCAGACTCATCCTGAAAATATATTGATACCAATATATATATATATATATATACATATGGATACCGGTAGTTGGATAAGCATTGACAAGCTAAGCTAGTAATTCATTATTTTATACTTTTTTTATTTTAAAATGATCTCCATCAAATATTGCAGTGACCTGAATAGCAGGGTAAGTCAATGTCACGGTGTCTCAGTTACATTTACATTTTAATCATTTAGCAGACACTTTTATCCAGAGCGACTTACAGTTAGTGAGTGCCTGCATTTGTTTTTACTATTCACCCGTCCCCCGTGGGAATTGAACCCACAACCCTGGCGTTGCAAGCACCATGCTCTACCAACAGAGATACAACCCTGGCGTTGCAAGCACCATGCTCTACCAACAGAGATACAACCCTGGCGTTGCAAGCACCATGCTCTACCAACAGAGATACAACCCTGGCGTTGCAAGCACCATGCTCTACCAACAGAGAGATAACCCTGGCGTTGCAGATTGTGTATATACCACCACATCTTCCCACTAGGAGGCGCTCTTGTTCCACTGTAGCTACAGCAGAGCTGGTGGGTGTTCTGTATGTAGTGGTGAGGATGCTGCTTAGGTTGTTAAATCAGGATATATCAAGGTTAATAATAATGGATCCACTCCACAGTCATAGTAGTTGTGGCTAGCTGTAATGCTACAGCCGTCATAGTAGTTGTGGCTAGCTGTAATGCTACAGCTGTCATAGTAGTTGTGGCTAGCTGTAAATGCTACAGCTGTACTCAAATTGGCATTCGGAGCGACAGGCTCTGTTAGTGAGCCTCTACCATGGCGTGGGGTGATGAGGTGAGGTGAGGTAAGGTGAGGTGAGGTGTGGTAAGGTGAAGTGAATTGAGGTGTGGTGAGGTGAGGTGTGGTGAGGTGTGGTGAGGTGTGGTGTGGTGAAGTGAGGTAAGGTGAGGTGTGGTGAGGTGAGGTGTGGTGAGATGGGGTGTGGTGAAGTGAGGTGTGGTGAGGTGAGGTAAAGTGAGGTGTGGTGCGGTGGGTAGGTGCGGTGCGGTGCGGTTGTGGTGCAGGTGCGGGTGTGGTGCAGTGCTTGTTGTGTGGGTGTGGTGACGTGCGGTGTGTGTGTGCGGTGTAGTGTGCGTGTGTGTGGTGGGTGTACGTGGGTCGGTCCGGTGGTGTGGTGTGGTGCACGTGGGTACGAGTGTGTGGTGTGGTGGGTGCGTGTGGTTGGCTGGGGTGTGGTGACAGTGGGTGTTTGGTGACGTCGTCGTAGTGGTGTGGTGTGCGTGTGGTGCAGGTGGGTGTGGTGCCGTGACTTGCGGTGTGGTGCGGTGTGGTGCGGTGCGTGTCGGTGCGGTGTGGTGTGGTGCCGTGCGGTCGGTGGTGTGGTGCGGTGCGGTGTGGTGCGTGGGGTGTGGTGCGTGCGGTGTGGTGGTGCGGTGCGGTCCGTGCGGTGTGGTGCGGTCGGTTGTGCGTGGTGTGGTGCGGTCGGTCGTGTGGTGCATGGTGTGGTCTCGGTGTGGTGGGTGGTGTGTGCCGTGGGTGTGGTGCGGTGTGGTGGGTGTGGCGTGTTGTGGTGGGTGTGGTGCGTGCGGTGTGGTGGTGGGTGTGGTGCGGTGGTGTTAGGTGGTGTGTGGTGGGTTGTGGTTGGTGGTGGTGTGTGGTGGTGGGTGTGGTGTGGTGAAGTGGGTGTGGTGGTGTGTGCGGTTGCAGGTTAGGTGAGGTGTGGGTGAGGTGGTGTGTCGGTGTGGTGAGTGTGGGTGGATGTAGTGATGGTGTCGTGGTGTGGTAGGTTGTGTGTGTGGTGATGGGTGGTGGGTGTAGCATGGTGTTGTCGTGGTGTGTTGAGGTTTTGTGTGGTGTGGTGGGTAATGTGTGGTGTGTGGTTATGTGTTGTGAGGTGTGGTAGGTGAGTGGGTGAGGTGTGGTGAGGTTGGTGTGGTGAAGTGAGTGTGAGTGTGGGTGGGTGGAGGTGTGGTGAATGGGTGTGGTGATGTGGTGTGGGTGGGTGAGGTAAGTGAGGTGTGGTGATGTGGGTGGTGGTGTGGTGGGTGAGGTGTGGTGTGGTGTGTGGGTCGTGGTGGGTGTGGGTGGTGGTATGTGATGTGGGGGTGGGTGTGGGGTTGTGTGGTGAGTGGTGTGGTGGTAGTTGGTGTATGTGTGGGTTTGTGAGTGGTGTTGGGGTGGTGGTGGTGGTAGTTGTTGTGTTGGGTGGGTGGTTTGTGTGGTGGTGTGAGTTAGGTGGTTTTTTGTGTTCTGGGGGGGTGAGTTATGGTGTTTGTTGTATTGGGTTCGGTGTGTTCGTTTTGGGTGTGGGTGAGGTTGGTGGTTGTTTGTGGTGTTGTGGGTTGGTTAGGTGGTTGGGTGGTGTTTGGTGTTCGTGTTTGTTGTGTTGTGGTGGGTGTGGTGTATTTGTTTGTTTGGTAGTTCTGTGGTTTTGTCGTTGTAGGTTGGGGGTATGTGGGTGGTTGGTGGCTTAGGTCTGGTATTTTTTGGTGGGTTGGTACTGGAGGTGTGGTTTTGTTGTGTGGTGTGGGGTTTTGTGTTGGTGTGGTGGTTGGGTTTCGTGTGGTGTTTGGTTCGGTTGTCTGTTTTGTGGTGTGGTGTCGGGGTTGTTTCTGTTCTTCTTTCGTCATGTCCCCTTCCTTTGGCTGAGGTCCTTCTTGGTCATGTTTTTTCTGTTCTTTTTCGTACGATGTGGTGATGTCTGGTGTAGCAGGGTGTTTGTGATGTGAGGAAACTCGTGGTGTAGTGAGGGTAAGTTGTGAGGTAGAGTTGGAGTGTGGAGGTGATTTGTCTGTGGGGGAGAGAGGTAATGTGTGGTGGTGGGGTGAGGGTAGTGGGGGTGGGGGGGGGTGTTGACGGTGTGAGATTGTGGTGGAGTTGGGGTGAGGTGGTCGAGGTGGTGCGGGTGGGGAGGTGTGGTAGGATGTGTGGGTAGGGGGAGGTGGGAGGTGAGGGGTGGGGTGGTGGGAGGTGAGGTGGAGAGGAGGGGTGAGGAAGTGGGTGTTGGGATGGGTGTGTGGTGGGATGGTGCGAGGTGCGAGGAGGGGGGAGTGGGAGTGCGTGAGATGGATGTTAGGAGGGGTTGGTATGTGAGTTGTGCTGTGGGGGGGGTGGGAGGTGGTAGTGAGGTGGGTGGATGTGAGGAGTGTAGGTGATGTTGGGGGGGGAGTGTGGCGGAGGTGGGGGGGGAGATTGGAGGAGTGGTGGTGTGGGTAGAAGTGACTGTGGGGGGAAAATGGGGTGAGGTAGTGGAGATTTGGGGTGTGGGGTTAGAGTTAGAGGATGTGTATGTGTGTGGTGTGGGGTGAGTGAAGGTATGGGAGAGTAAAGGGGGTTTGTGGTGACGGGTGTTAAGGATGTGGTGATGCTAAAGGTGAGTTTTAGGTTTGATGTTTTGTGTTTGGGGATATTTTAAATTGATGTCGGGCGAGTAGTTGATGGTGTTTTTGCGTTTATTGTTCAGGGTTCTGGTGGTCAGTTTTTGGGGAAAGTGCGATGTTTTGTTTGGGGGATTCTGTTATTGTTTTTTTGTTCTGATGAGTGTGGTCTAGGGGGTGTTTGGGGAGGTGGTTGATGGTAATTTGTTGAAATGGGAGTTTGGTTGTGGGTTGTCGGTGGTTGCTTGGGTGATAGGTAGGGGGTTCAGGGGCTTTATGTGTTTTTGTTCAGTCTCTTGTTGGTGTCTTGTTGAGTGTTTTTATTGTGTTGGGGGCTTTTTTTTTCTTTCTTTTTTGTTTTTTTTTTTTTTCTTTCTTTTTTTTCTTTTTTTTTTTTTGTTTTCTTTTTTTTTTTTTTCTTTTTTTTTTTTTGGGGGTTTTTTTCTTTTTGGGGGGGTTTTTTTTTTTTTTGGTTTTTTCTTTTTTTTTCTTTTTTTTCTTTTTTTTTTTTTTTTCTTTTTTTTTTTTTTTTTTTTTTTTTTTTCTTTTTTTGGGTTTTTTTTGGGGGGTTTTTTTTTTTTGTGGGGGGGTTTTTTTTCCTTTTTTTTTTGTTCTTGGTTTTTTTTGGGTTTTTGTTCTTTTTTTATTTTTTTTTCCTTGCTTTTTTTGTGCTTTTCTTTTTTTTTTTTCTTTCTTTTTCTTTTTTTTTTTTTTTTTCCGTTTTTTTTGCTTTTTTTTTTTTCTTTTTTAATGTATTTTTTTTTTTGCGGGGTTCTTTTTTCTTTCTTTTTTTTTTTTTCTTTTTTTTTCTTTTTGGGGTTTTTGCCTTTTTTGGGGGGTTTTTTCGGGGCTTTTTGTTCTTCTGTGGGGGTGGGTGGTGGGTTGGGGGTGGTTCCCGTTTTGTGTCGTTGCCCTCCGCCCCGGTCCCCACCTGGCAAACCCCGCCCTTCTTCAGGGGGTTTGTTGTTTTTCCCCCTCCTGTTGCCCCACCCTGGGTTTTCCCCTCTGCCCTGTCAACAGCTGTCTATGATGCCTAAGGACACAACCCCAAAAAGGGGTTTAGTAAGGGGAAACCCCATTCAAGAACAGAGAAGAGAAGACAAGAAAACAGGAGAGGCAGGAACACAGAGAAAGAAGAGAAAAGAGGGAAACCCAAAGGAGGAGAAAGCAAAAAAGGGAAAAGGGGGAAAAGAGGAGAAACCCGAGAAAGGG
Organism: Coregonus sp. 'balchen'; assembly: GCA_902810595.1. NCBI lineage: Eukaryota > Metazoa > Chordata > Actinopteri > Salmoniformes > Salmonidae > Coregonus > Coregonus sp. 'balchen'. Next base: position 59,288,061 of record LR778264.1, on the reverse strand, counting down.
AAAATGCGAGATAAGTAAAATTTTTTTAAAAAGAAGAAGGAGAGAAAAAAAAACAGAAAGAAGGGAAAGTGCCCGGGGGGGGGAGGGAAAGGTTAAAAAGCAAAGAGAGAGGAAAAAGGCAAAAAAAGAGAAGTGGCAAAAGAAAGAGAGAATGCAAAAAAAAGATAAAAAAAAATAAAGAAAGGAAAACCCGAAAGAAAAGAGAATGGCAAAAAAAGAAAAGAAAAGAACAGAAGAAAAGGAGAAGTGGAAAAAAAAGGAAAACAGCAAGAAGAAGAAAAATGCAGAAAAGAGAGGAGAAGTGCAGAGAAGAGAGGAGAAGTGCAGAGAAGAGAGGAGAACAGCAGTAAGGGAAGAGAGGAGAAGTGCAGAGAAAGAGAGAGGAGAGAGAGAAGAGGGAGAGAGAAGGAGAGAAGTGCAGAGAAGAGAGGAGAACAGCAGAGAAGAGAGGAGAAGTGCAGAGAAGAGAGGAGAAGTGCAGAGAAGAGAGGAGAACAGCAGAGAAGAGAGGAGAAGTGCAGAGAAGAGAGGAGAACAGCAGAGAAGACAGGAGTGCAGAGAAGAGAGGAGAAAGAGAACAGAGAAAGAGAGAAGTGAGAGAAAAGAGGAGAAGTGCAGAGAAGAGAGGAGAACAGCAGAGAAGAGAGGAGAAGATAGAGAGAGAGAGCGAGAGAGAGGAGAAGTAGAGAAGAGAGGAGAAGGAGAAAGAGAAGAAGAGAAGAGAAGTGCAGAGAAGAGAGGAGAAGTGCAGAGAAGAGAGGAGAACAGCAGAGAAGAGAGGAGAAGTGCAGAGAAGAGCAGAGAACAGCAGAGAAGAGAGGAGAAGTGCAGAGAAGAGAGGAGAAGTGCAGAGAAGAGAGGAGAGTGTCAGAGAAGAGAGGAGAACAGCAGAGAAGAGAGGCGAAGTGCAGAGAAGAGAGGAGAAGTGCAGAGAAGAGAGGAGAAGTGCAGAGAAGAGGCCGAGAACAGCAGAGAAGAGAAGGGCAACAGAAGTGCAGAATATAATAGAATGTGTATATTTCCCAAAGGATCTTCATGTTGGCATTGGGTTCAGACTGTTGCCATACACAGCAGGACAACAGCGTGGTACAGGAAACGGCTAGCAGACAGACACGGAGACCCTCCTCTTCCTCACCTTTAACCAGGGTGTGTTTGTCAGTAGGAGAGGATCTAGCCAGGACTCGCAGTTTAGGCCACACCTTGTCCATGCGCTCCTGCTCAACCTGTAGTAAAGAGTAAAAAAGGATACATGTGTTTGTTTTCTATGACTGTGTTTTATTTCTCTGTTTTGCTTTTCACATTGTATTGATGTGTATGTGTTTGTAATGAAAGGGCTCATCTGTAAAAAATAGACCTTGGTCTTAGCATGACTCTCTGTCAAAATAAAGGTTAAATCAATAAAAAATGTCAGAGCCTGAAGGTCCTTTATCCTGACGGAACATACAGTAGACTCCTGACAGATCAACCAGCATGTAGTATTGCGGGTGGTTCTCCAATCTCTCCTCAGGGACCTCCAGATGTTTCACAATGGTGTTGTAGCCCCCCAGACGTTGGAGCCTTGATGATTAGTTGACAAGTTAAATCAGGTGTGTTAGCTGTGGAATATATCAAATACATGGAACGGCTGGTGGTCCCTGAGGAGAGGTTTGGGAACGGCTGGGGGTCCCAGAGGGGAGGTTTGAGAACGGCTGGGGGTCCCCGAGGGGAGGTTGGAGAACGGCTGGGGGTCCCAGAGGAGAGGTTTGAGAACGGCTGGGGGTCCCAGAGGGGAGGTTGGAGAACGGCTGGGGGTCCCAGAGGGGAGGTTTGAGAACGGCTGGGGGTCCCCGAGGGGAGGTTGGAGAATGGCTGGGGGTCCCAGAGGGGAGGTTGGAGAACGGCTGGGGGTCCCTGAGGGGAGGTTGGAGAACCCATGCTGTAGCGTACCTCTCCCTTCTCGTTGCGGATCCTCCTGTTGAACTCCTTGCCGTCGATACACAGGAAGTCTTCTCCAGGGTGGATGATGCCACACTTGATGGCGATGGCCCTGGCCGTGTTAATGTTGTCACCTGTCACCATGCGCACTGTGATGCCCGCACGCTGGCAACGGACAATGGCAGCAGGCACCTGCAGGGCACACACACACACACACACACACACACACACACACACACAGTGAGGTGGTTTTCTATGACGGTGCCACGTTGAAAGTCACTGAGCTCTTCAGTAAGGTAATTCTACTGCCAATGTTTGTCTATGGAGATTGCATGGATGTGTGCTTGATATTATACACCTGTCAGCAACGGGTGTGGCTGAAATAGCCGAATCAACTCATTTGAAGGGCTGTCCACATACCTTTGCATATATAGTGCATCACAGACAATACCCTTTATTCTGTAGAACAGTGAGTCCCTATACAGTGCATTCGGAAAGTATTCAGACCCCTTTAGTTTTTCCACATTTTGTTACATTACAGCCTTATTCTAAAATGGATTAAATAAATGAAAATCCTCATCAATCTACACACAATACCCCGTAATGGAAAGACACAAACTTGTCTATATAAGGTCCCACAGTTGACAGTGCATGTCAGAGCAAAAACCAAGCCATGAGGTTGAAGGAATTGTCCGTAGAGTTCCGAAACAGGATTGTGTCGAGGCACAGATCTGGGGAAGGGTACCAAAACTTTCTGCAGCACTGAAGGTCCCCAAGAACACAATGGCCTCCATCATTCTTAAATGGAAGAAGTTTGGAACCACCAAGACTCTTCCTAGAGCTGGCCGCCTGGCCAGACTGAGCAATCGGGGGAGAAGGGCCTTGGTCAGGGAGGTGACCAGGAACCTGATGGTCACTCTGACAGAGCTCTAGAGTTCCTCTGTGGAGATGGGAAAACCTCCCAGAAGGACAACCATCTTTGCAGCTTTCCACCAATTAGGCCTTTATGGTAGACTGGCCAGACGGAAGCCACTACTCAGTAAAAGGCACATGACAGCCCACTTGGAGTTTACCAAAAGGCACCTAAAGGACTCTCAGACAATGAAAAACAAGATTATCTTGTCTGATGAAACCAAGATTGAACTATTTGGCCTGAATGCCAAGCGTCACATCTGGAGGAAACCTGGCAACATCCCTACGGTGAAGAATGGTGGTGGCAGCATCATGCTGTGGGGATGTTTTTCAGCGGCAGGGACTGGGAGACTAGTCAGGATCGAGGGAAAGATGAACAGAGCAAAGTACAGAGAGATCCTTGATGAAAACCTGCTCCAGAGTGCTCAGGACCTCAGACTGGGGGGGAAAGTTCACCTTCCAACAGGACAACGACCCTAAGCACACAGCCAAGACAACGCACGAGTGGCTTCGGAACAAGTCTCTGAATGTCCTTGAGTGGCCCAGCCAGAACCCGGACTTGAACCCTATCGAACATCTCTGGAGAGTCCTGATAATAGCTGTGCAGCGACGCTCCCCATCCAACCTGACAGAGCTTGAGAGGATCTGCAGAGAATACAGGTGTGCCAAGCTTGTAGCGTCATCCCCAAGAAGATTTGAGGCTGTAATCGCTGCCAAAGATGCTTCAACAAAGTACTGAGTAAATGGTCTGACATTTCGAAAAACCTGTTTTTGCTTTGTCATTATGGGTAATTGTGTTTAGACTGATGAGGAAAAAAAACAAAATTTAATCAATTTTAGAATAAGGTTGTAACGTAACAAAATATGGAAAAAGTCAAGGGGTCTGAATACTTTCCGAATGAACTGTATATCTCACATAGACACACACAGACTATATGTCATTTAGAATACCCTTGACTTATACTGTAGTACAGTGAGGGCATACATTTTAATACAATTGTCCTCAACGGGAATCGAACCCACAACCCTGGCATTACTAGAATAAAAAAGTGTTGTATAGTGGTGGTGGGGACATTAAGGAGCGCACACAGACACTCCCATATATAGCATGTGCACCCCATAGGTGTGGGAGTTCACAGTCACCTGCAGACTTAGCAACATGTTTATTGGAGTAACTAGACTAAACTTACCTTTCTGCCTCCTCGTTATTGGATTGTACTTCCAACATGTCACGGACTTAATACATAAACAAACACACATACACACACACACACACACACACACATGCACACACACACACACAGAAGCCTCTCCAACATAATCCAAGTAGAATCAGGAATTCCCCAAGGCAGCTGTCTAGGCCCCTTACTTTTTTATTTTCTTTACTAATGACCTGCCACTGGCTCTGAATAAAGCATGTGTGTCTATGTATGCGGATGACCCAACACTATACGCATCAGCTACTACAGCGAGTGAAATTACTGCAGCACTTAACAAAGAGCTGACAAAGAGCTGACAAGAGCTAACAAAGAGCTGCAGTCAGTTTCAGGATGGGTGGCAAGGAATAAGTTAGTCCTAAATATTTCAAAAACTAAAAGCATTGTATTTGGGACAAATCATTCACTAAACCCTAAACCTCAATTAAATAATTGTAATGAATAATGTGGAAATAAACCCCAGGAAGAGTAGCTTCCTGTCTTGGTAGGAACTAATGGGGATCCATAATAAACCCCTGTAGCTAAGTTGGTAGAGCATGGCGCTTGCAACGCCAGGGTTGTGGGTTCGTTTCCCACGGGGGGCCAGTATGAAAATGTATGCACTCACTAACTGTAAGTCGCTTTGGATAAGAGCGTCTGCTAAATGACTAAAAAAGCCTTGGCAGAACCTAACGGGGATCCTTAACAAACCCCAGGAAGCTGCTGCTACAAAGCTTAGTGATGAGGTGTTTCGTCCCAGGATCCTTAGCTTAGTGATGAGCTTTGAGGGCACTATGGTGTTGAACGCTGAGCTGTAGTCAATGAACAGCATTCTCACGTAGGTGATCCTTTTGTCCAGGTGGGAAAGGGCAGTGTGGAGTGCGATTGAGATTGCGTCATCTGTGGATCTATCGGGGCGGTATGCGAATTGGAGTGGGTCTATGGTTTCCGGGATGATGGTGTTGATGTGAGCCATGACCAGCCTTTCAAAGCACTTCATGGCTACCGACGTGAGTGCTACGGGGCGGTAGTCATTTAGGCAGGTTACCGTTGCTTTCTTGGGCACAGGGACTATGGTGGTCCGCTTGAAACATGTAGGTATTACAGACACGGTCAGGGAGAGGTTGAAAGTGTCAGTGAAGACACTTGCCAGTTGGTCCGCGCATGCTCTGAGTACACGTCCTGGTAATCCGTCTGGCCTTACGGCCTTGTGAATATTGACCTGTTTAAAGGTCTTGCTCACATCGTCTATGGAAAGCGTGATCACACAGTAGTCCGGAACAGCTGGTGCTCTCATGCATGCTTCAGTGTTGCTTGCCTCGAAGCGAGCATAAAAGGCATTTAGCTCATCTGGTAGGCTCATGTCACTGGGCAGCTCGCGGCTGGGTCCGTAATAGCTTGCAAGCTGTGCCACATCCGACGAGCATCAGAGCCGGTGTAGTAGGATTCAATCTTAATCCTGCATTGACGCTTTGCCTGTTTGATGGTTCGTCTGAGGGCATAGCAGGATTTCTTATAAGCATCCGGATTAGTGTCCCGCTCCTTGAAAGCGGCAGCTCTAGCCTTTAGCTCGGTGCGGACGTTGCCTGTACTCCATGGCTTCTGGTTGGGATATGTATGTACGGTCACTGTGGGGATGACTTCGTCGATGCACTTATTGATGAAGCCAGTGACTGAGGCGGTATACTCCTCAATGCTATCTGAAGAATCCCGGAACATATTCCAATCTGTGCTAGCAAAACAGTCCTGTAGCGTAGCATCTGCGTCATCTGACCACTTCTCTATTGAGCGAGTCACTGGTGCTTCCTGCTTTAGTTTTTGCTTGTAAGCAGGAATCAGGAGGATATCATTATTATCAGATTTGCCAAATGGAGGGCGAGGGAGAGCTTTGTATGTGTCTCTGTGTGTGGAGTAAAGGTGGTCTAGAGTTTATTTTCCTTTGGTTGCACATGTGACATGCTAGTAGAAATTAGGTAAAACTGATTTAAGTTTGCCTGCATTAAAGTCCCCAGCCACTAGGGGCGCCGCTTCTGGATGAGAATATTATTGTTTGCTTATGGCCTTATACAGCTCGTTGAGTGCGGTCTTAGTGCCGGCATCAGTTTGTGGTGGTAAATAGACGGCTACGAAGAATATAGATGAAAACTCTCTTGGTAAATAGTGTGGTCTACAGTTTATTATGAGGTACTCTAACTCAGGCGAGCAATACCTCGAGACTACCTTAATATTAGACATCGGGCACCAGCTGTTATTGACAAATAGACACCCCCCCCCCGCCCCTCGTCTTACCGGACGTAGCTGCTCTGTCCTGCCGATGCGATGGAAAACCCAGCCTCCTCTATATTATCCGTGTTGTCGTTCAGCCACGACTCGGTGAAACATAAGATGTTACAGTTTTTAATATCCCGTTGGTAGGATAGTCTCGACCATAGATCATCCAGTTTGTTTTCCAGTGATTGCACATTGGCCAATAGAACGGATGGTAGAGGCTTGGTTACCCACAAGGCACCCTGATCTCCTCCCTCTGTATGTCCGTCTTTTCTTCACGCGAATGACGGGGATTTGGGCCTGGTCCGGGAGAAAGAGTATATCCTTTGCGTCAGACTCATTAAAAAAAGAATCTTCGTCCAGTTCGAGGTGAGTAATCGCTGTTCTTATATCCAGAAGTTATTTTTGGTCATAAGAGACGGTAGCAGCAACATTATGTACAAAATAACTTACAAACAATGCCAAAAAAAACACACAAAATAGCACAATTAGTTAGGAGCCCGTAAAACGGCATCCATCTCCTCCGGCGCCATTATCATTACCAGGGCCCATAGAGGGGCCTCTGGTCAATAGTAGTGAACTATATAGGGAATAGGGTGCCATTCTCTGGTCAAAAGTAGTGAACTATATAGGGAATAGGGTGCTATTTGGGACACTCGCTCACTGCCAACTGGGAGGAGGAGGAGGAGGAGGAGGAGGAGGAGGAGGAGGAGGAGGAGGAGGTAAATACACATTGTTTAGTAGAGATGTTTTGGCTTTGAACTGTACAACATTACTATTCCTCCTACAGCACCACCTCCCTCCCTCCCCACAACACACCACCTCTAAAACCACCCACACACACACTCACACACCCTCCTAACACACACACCATCTCCTAACACACACACCACCCTACACACACAACCTCACACACACACCCCCTAACACCACACCACACCCCAACCACACACACACACACACCCACACTCCAAACCCACCCACCCACCACCACACCACACACACACACTCCTAACACACACACACTCCTAACACACACACACAACCCTCCTAACACACACACACACTCCTAACACACACACACACTCCTAACACACACCACACTCCTAACACACACACACTCCTAACACACACACCCTCCTAACCACACACACCACCCCCTAACACACACCACACTCCTAACCCACACCACCCAACCCACCCACACACACTCCTCCACACCACCCACCCTAACACACCACACACCACTCCTAACCACACACACCACTCCTAACACCCACCACACCTCCTAACCACACACCACCTCCTAACACACACACACACTCCTAACACACACACACACACACTCCTAACATCGCTCAAAGGTAATCTCATTATTATTCAGTCTGATGTACAGAGATGGGGCTGCGTCCCAGATGTATTCCCTACGTAGTGCACTACTTTAGACCATGGCTCATAGGGGGGTAGTGCACTACGCAGGGAAATAAGGGAAGCAAACCCACCTCTGTACATCAGACTGAATAATAATAAGATGCCCTTTGAGCGGTGTTAGGAGTGTGTGCGGGCGCTGAGAGGAGCCAGATAGGGAGGTGTAACACAGTACTGACACCAACACCTCTGCAAATAACAGAAAAAACATGTTGATCAACATGTATCTGTGTTTGCCTTGTAATCAATGTCAACATCGCGTTAGCTGTGTTGTTTTGTATTAAGTAGCTATTTTTTGCTCAGTCTAATATATGGTGACACTGAGGGATCAGTGATGACACCAGATCCTCTGCTGACGTAACGTGTTCAACATCTATGTAGGTTTTCTCTGTTGGCATCATGTTTTCTATGTTAGGGTTATGTTCTGTAATCTCTACCATAACATAGTAAAACGGTTTATCAACATTGATGTATTTTACATTTATCAGACACTCTTATCCAGAGCAATTAGGGTTAAGTGCCTTGCTCAAGGGCACATCGACAGATTTTTCACCTAGTCGGCTCGGGGATTAGAACCAGCGACCTTTCGGTTACTGGCACAATGCTCTTAACCACTAAGCTACCTGTTAGTGTTATGTTCTTGCTGTAACCTCTACTATAACATAGTGAAACGGTTTATCAACATTGATGTGTGTTAGTGTTATGTTCCATGTATAACCTTTTCCACAGACGGTTCTACATGGAACGCAAAAGGGTTCTACCTGGAACCAAGAAGGGTTCTCCTATGGAGACAGCCGAAAAACCCTTTTCGGAACCATTTTTTTCTAAGAGTGTAGCCTAAACATATCGATGTTACATTGAGCTGGGTGACTGGAATATGAATGACAGTCATCCAATATGCTGTAATAGAAAATAAGGCCATGTTCATAAAAACATACTCGTCCTCCCTCATCTTAAACGGCACCGACTACCTGAACCCAAACATCCAGAGCTGTTGCTGCGTACAGAACATGATTACTGGTGGTTATCTGATAATATCTACAGCAGTATCTAGATGTCTGAAAACCACACCGGGCAGTTCTGGCCAGACACCTTGGGGACACAGGGATGTGATACCTACATATCTGGACAAGGATCAGCCCAGTTCTAGAGTTCTGGCCCAGTTCTGTAACCCATTCGCAAGAGATGGGCTACTTTTAGTAGTGCACCATAGTCACCAAGAAAACAATTGGTAACGCACTACGCCGTGAAGGACTGAAATCCTGCAGCGCCCGCAAGGTCCCCCTGCTCAAGAAAGCACATATACAGGCCCATCTGAAGTTTGCCAATGAACATCTGAATGATTCAGAGGAGAACTGGGTGAAAGTGTTGTGGTCAGATGAGACCAAAATGGAGCTCTTTGGCATCAACTCAACTCGCCGTGTTTGGAGGAGGAGGAATGCTGCCTATGACCCCAAGAACACCATCCCCACCGTCAAACATGGAGGTGGAAACATTATGCTTTGGGGGTGTTTTTCTGCTAAGGGGACAGGACAACTTCACCGCATCAAATGGACGATGGATGGGGCCATGTACCGTCAAATCTTGGGTGAGAACCTCCTCCCCTCAGCCAGGGCATTGAAAATGGGTCGTGGATGGGTATTCCAGCATGACAATGACCCAAAACACACGGCCAAGGCAACAAAGGAGTGGCTCAAGAAGAAGCACATTAAGGTCCTGGAGTGGCCTAGACAGTCTCCAGACCTTAATCCCATAGAAAATCTGTGGAGGGAGCTGAAGGTTTGAGTTGCCAAACGTCAGGCTCGAAACCTTAATGACTTGGAGAAGATCTGCAAAGAGGAGTGGGACAAAATCCCTCCTGAGATGTGTGCAAACCTGGTGGCCAACTACAAGAAACGTCTGACCTCTGTGATTGCCAACAAGGGTTTTGCCACCAAGTACTAAGTCATGTTTTGCAGAGGGGTCAAATACTTATATCCCTCATTAAAATGCAAATCAATTTATAACATTTTTTACATGCATTTTTCTGGAATTTTTTGTTGTTATTCTGTCTCTCACTGTTCAAATAAACCTACCATTAAAATTATAGACTGATCATGTCTTTGTCAGTGGGCAAACGTACAAAATCAGCAGGGAATCAAATACTTTTTTCCCTCACTGTATGTACCGACTCAGTGAACATAGCCTTGCTATTGAGAAAGGCCGCCGTAGGCAGACCTGGCTCTCAAGAGAAGACAAGCTATGTGCACACTGCCCACAAAATGAGGTGGAAACTGAGCTGCACTTCCTAACCTCCTGCCAAATGTATGACCATATTAGAGACACATATTTCCCTCAGATTACACAGACCCACAAAGAATTCGAAAACAAACCCAATTTTTATAAACTCTCTTATCTACTGGATGAAAAACCACACTGTGCCATCACAGCAGCAAGATTTGGAAATGTGACCTGTTGCCACAAGAAAAGGGCAACCAGTGAAGAACAAACACCATTGTAAATACAACCCATATTTATGTTTATTTATTTTCCCATTTGTACTTTAACTATTTTGCACATCATTACAACACTGTATATATACATAATATGACATTTGAAATGTCTTTATTCTTTTGGAACTTCTGAGTGTAATGTTTACTGTTAATTTTTATGGTTTATTTCACTTTTGTTTACTATCTACTTCACTTGCTTTGGCAATGTTAACATACGTTTCCCATGCCAATAAAGACCTTAAATTGAAATTTAATTGAGAGAGAGAGAGAGAGAGAGAGAGAGTCAGAGAGAGAGAGAGAGAGAGAGAGAGAGAGAGAGAGAGAGAGAGAGAGAGAGAGAGAGAGAGAGAGAGAGGGAGAGAGTCAGAGAGAGAGGGCGAGAGAGAGGGAGAGATAGAGATAGAGATAGAGATAGAGAGAGACAAAGAGAGAGAGAGAGAGAGTGAGAGAGACAGAGAGAGTCAGAGAGAGAGAGAGAGGGAGAGAGTCAAAAAGAGAGAGAGGGAGAGAGTCCAACGAGAGAGGAGAGAGAGAGAGAGAGAGAGAGAGAGAGAGAGAGAGAGAGAGGGGGGGGGGGGGGGGGGGGGGAGGGGGGGGGGGAGAGTGGAGCGGAGGAGCGGAAGGGAGGGGCAGTTGAGGTCAGCTCTCCACCATTTTAAATCTTCTCAACCCATTATAATGTTGTTTTCAATCATAAAGCTGCATTACCCTGGTTAGCTGTACCTACCTATGAGCCATACATAGAGGCTCTGTCCTCTCTGCCTACGGGAACCCAACTCAACACTTTATCAAGTGACTTTACAGTCGAGGAGGAGCAGTTGGCTGTTGAGGAGTAAACTCAGGTTTTCTGGGTATCTATGTTTTTGGTTGTATAGGTTTCTTTCTTAGGTTTTTGTATTCTTCATCAAACCAGTTGTCATTGTTGTTATTTTCTTAGGTTGTCTGCTTGAAATGTTTAGATTTGGAAGCTGAAAGGTCAAATGTACTGTTTAGGCTTTCTACAGCCAAGTTTACACCTTCACTATTACAGTGAAATGTTTTGTCCAGGAAGTTGTCTAAAAGGGATTGAATTTGTTGTTGCCTAATTGTTTTTTTTGGTAGGTTTCTACACTACTTTCCTTCCATCTATAGCATTTCCTAATATTGTGCAATTCCTTTGGCTTTGATGCCTCATGATTGAGTATTGCTCTGTTCAGGTAGACTGTGAATCTCCTCTCATTCTCATGTTGTTTTAAATCAAACAGCTACTTTACATTGGTGTACCTACCTACCTATATTTTATTTGTACCGATCATATTGTAGTCTATATAGACGCAAAATATGGAAATATCACATTTACGTAAGTATTCAGACCCATTACTCAAATCAAATCAAATTTTGTTTGCCACATGCGCCGAATACAACTTGTGTAGACTTTACAGTGAAATGCTTACTTACAAGCTCTTAACCAACAATGCAACATAATCCCAGGATCATTAGCTTAGTGATGAGCTTTTGAGGGCACTGTGGTGTTGAACGCTGAGCTGTAGTCAATGAACAGCATTCTCACGTAGGTGTTCCTCTTGTCCAGGTGGGAAAGGGCAGTGTGGAGTGCAATAGAGAATGCATCATCTGTGGATCTGTTGGGGCGGTATGCAAATTGGAGTGGGTCTAGGGTTTCTGGGATAATGGTGTTGATGTGAGCCATGACCAGCCTTTCAAAGCACTTTATGGCTATAGACGTGAATGCTACGGGTCGGTAGTAATTTAGGCAGGTTATCTTAGTGTCCTTGGGTACAAGGACTATGGTGGTCTGCTTGAAACATGTTGGTATTACAGACTCAGTCAGGGACATGTTGAAAATGTCAGTGAAGACACTTGCCAGTTGGTCAGCACATGCTCGGAGTACACGTCCTGGTAATCCGTCTGGCCCAGCGGCCTTGTGAATGTTGACCTGCTTAAAAGTCTTACTCACATCGGCTACGGAGAGCGTGATCACATAGTCATCTGGAACAGCTGGTGCTCTCATGCATGCTTCAGTGTTGCTTGCCTCGAAGCGAGCATAGAAGTGATTTAGCTCGTTTGGTAGGTGTGTGTCACTTGGCAGTTCGCGGCTGTGCTTCCTTTTGTAGTCTGTAATAGGTTTCAAGCCCTGCCACATCCAAGTGTCAGAGCCGGTGTAGTACAATTCAATCTTAGTCTGGTATTGACTCTTTGCCTGTTTGATGGTTCGTCGGAGAGCATAGCGGGATTTCTTATAAGCGTCCGGGTTAGAGTCCCGCTCCTTGAAAGCGACAGCTCTACCCTTTAGCTCAGTGCGGATGTTGCCTGTAATCCATGGCTTCTGGTTGGGGTATGTACGTACGGTCACTGTGGGGACGACATCATCGATGCACATACTGATGAAGCCAGTGACTGATGTGGTGTACTCCTCAATGCTATCTGAAGAATCCGGGAACATATTCCAGTCTGTGCTAGCAAAACAGTCCTGTAGCTTAGCATCTGCGTCATCTGACCACTTTTTTATTGAACGAGTTACTGGTGCTTCCTGCTTTAGTTTTTGCTTATAAGCAGGAATCAGGAGGATAGAGTTATGGTCAGATTTGCCAAATGGAGGGCGAGGGAGAGCTTTGTATGCGTCTCTGTGTGTGGAGTAAAGGTGGTCTAGAGTTTTTTAATAATATGCCATTTAGCAGACGCTTTTATCCAAAGCGACTTACAGTCATGTGTGCATAAATTTTTACGTATGTGTGGTCCCGGGGATCGAACCCACTACCCTGGCGTTACAAGCGCCGTGCTCTACTAATTGAGCTACAGAGGACCACATCTGACAGTGTACTCTATGCGAACACACACACACACACACACACTCCACCCTACCTACCTCTGGCCTGACGGGGTCCTCTATGCCAACCACGCAGACGGCCGTCAGCTCATTGAGGATGTCGCTCTCATTGTCCCAGAGGGGTTCTGGGTCGGCAGGAAAGTCACGGAATGCCACGCAGATGGTCCGCAGCCCATCACACGCCATCGGCTCGATCACCTTCTTTACCATCTCGTCCTTGTCCCGGGGACGGAACACCCGTGGCTCGCCTTCCTGGTTCAGGATCTTAGTGCACCTGGGGGGACAGAGGGGCAAAGGTTAGAGGTTAGAGGTCAAGGGGTTAGAGGTCAGGAACAAGGCCTCGGTAGTCTCATTCTGAGTTGTAGTGCCACTATACCAAAGCCTGACGAGAAGGGCTAAAGCCTTGAGTAGATCAGTGATGAACATCATAAATCCAATACATGCAGTTCCAATCAATCAATCCCCAAAATCAATCTCTAGCTCCTTTTGGCCCTCTGCGAAGAAGATCTGAGAGGATTGTCTCTCATCTAAGATCTCTACAAGTGCATAGGAGGTAGAGGGGTTTCTTTCCTTTCTGGATTGGGTTCTGGAAACTGAAGATGAACCAAGATCCATCATGGACTCTATGGTGTCAGACCGAGCTGTGAACCACTCACTTCTTGAGGACGATCTCGGAGGCTCCTTTGCTGTACATCCTGAATGAGCCGTCTGGTAGTTTGATGACCGTGGACATAGACTTCCTGACCGAGTTAAAGGTGTACACCTGGTAGAATTAGGATTAGAATTCTTAATTAGAATAATTAGAATTAGAATTAGAACAACTTTATTGTCCAGACAATGGGGAAATGTGTCTATGGCTTCATAACACAACGATTGACATAAAGACAAACATGTAAACACCATAATCATCATCCAACACCATCACCACCACCACCATCATCAACATCATCATCACCACCTACCTGTCCCAGACCTGCTGTTTTCAACTCTTAATGATCGGCTATGAAAAGCCAACTGAGAGACCTGAGCCCTAGGACCATACGTCGGGACTACCGGCCGTGGTGACTCCTTGCTGTCCCCAGTCCGCCTGGCCTTGCTGCTATTCCAGTTTCAACTGTTCTGCCTGCGGTTATGGAACCCCTACCTGTCCCAGACCTGCTGTTTTCAACTCTTAATGATCGGCTATGAAAAGCCAACTGAGATTTATTCCTGATTATTATTTGACCATGCTTGTCACTTATGAACATTTTTGAACATCTTGGCATGGTTCTGTTATAATCTCCACCCGGCACAGCCAGAAGAGGACTGGCCACCCCTCATAGCCTGGTTCCTCTCTAGGTTTCTTCCTAGGTTTTCGCCTTTCTAGGGAGTTTTTCCTAGCCACCGTGCTTCTACACCTGCATTACTAGCTGTTTGGGGTTTTAGGCTGGGTTTCTGTACAGCACTTCGAGATATTAGCTGATGTAAGAAGGGCTATATAAAATAAAATTGATTGATTGATTGACCACCATCACCACCACCACCACCACCACCATCACCACCACCACCATCACCACCACCATCACCACCATCATCAACACCACCACCACCACCACCACCATCATCAACACCACCATCACCATCACCATCACCATCACCATCACCACCACCACCACCACCATCATCACCCATCACCACCATCATCAACATCATCATCACCACCACCACCATCATCTCCACCATCATCAACACCTCCATCACCACCACCATCATCATCATCGTCAACACCACCACCAACATCACCACCACCACCACCATCATCTGCACCATCATCAACACCACCATCACCAACACCACCATCATCATCATCATCATAACCATCATCATTAGATTTAAAAAACAGATTAAAAAAACACCTTATGGAACTGTGGGGACTGTGAAGCAACACAAACATAGGCGCACACACACGATAACATACGCACTTGCAAAAGTATTCATCCCCCTTGGCGTTTTTCCTATTTTGTTGCATTACAACCTGTAATTTCAATGGATTTTTATTTGGATTTCATGTAATGGACATTCACAAAATAGTCCAAATTGGTGAAGTGAAATTTAAAAAATAACTTGTTTCAACAAATTCTAAAAAATAAATAACGGAAAAGTGGTGCGTGCATATTTATTCACCCCTTTTGATATGAAGCCCCTAAATAAGATCTGGTGCAACCAATTACCTTAAAAAGTCAAATAATTAGTTAAATAAAGTCCACCTGTGTGCATTCTAAGTGTCACATGAACTGTCACATGATCTCAGTATATATACACCTGTTCTGAAAGGCCCCAGAGTCTGCAACACCACTAAGCAAGGGGCACCACCAAGCAAGCGGCACCATGAAAAAAAATGTATGCACGCATGACTGTAAGTCGCTTTGGATAAAAGCGTCTGCTAAATGGCATATTATTATTATTATTATTTATGAAGACCAAGGAGCTCTCCAAAAACAGGTCAGGGACAAAGTTGTGGAGAAGTACAGATCAGGGTTGAGTTATAAAAAAATATCAGAAACTTTGAACATCCCACGGAGCACCATTAAATCCATTATTAAAAAATGGAAAGAATATGGCACCACAACAAACCTGCCAAGAGAGGGCCGCCCAAAACTCATGGACCACGCAAGGAGAGCATTAATCAGAGGCAACAAAGAGACCAAAGATAACCCTGAAGGAGCTGCAAAGCTCCACAGCGGAGATTGGAGTATCTGTACATAGGACCACTTTAAGCCATACACTCCATAAAGCTGGGCTTTACGGAAGAGTGGCCAGAAAAAAATCCATTGCTTAAATAAATAAATAAGTAAAAACGTTTGGCGTTCGCCAAAAGCCATGTGGGAGACTCCCCAAACATATGGAAGAAGGTACTCTGGTCAGATAAGACTAAAATTGAGCTTTTTGGCCATCAAGGAAAACGCTATGTCTGGCGCATACACAACACCTCTCATCACCCCGAGAACACCATCCCCACAGTGAAGCATGGTGGTGGCAGCATCATGCTGTGGGGATGTTTTTCATCGGCAGGGACTGGGAAACTGGTCAGAATTGAAGGAATGATGGATGGCTCTAAATACAGGGAAATTCTTGAGGGAAACCTGTTTCAGTCTTACAGAGATTTGAGACTGGGACGGAGGTTCACCTTCCAGCAGGACAATGACACTAAGCATACTGCTAAAGCAACACTTGAGTGGTTTAAGGGGAAATATTTAAATGTCTTGGAATGGCCTAGTCAAAGCCCAGACCTCAATCCAATTGAGAATCTGTGGTATAACTTAAAGATTACTGTACACCAGCGGAACCCATCCAACTTGAAGGAGCTGGAGCAGTTTTGCCTTGAAGAATGGGCAAAAATCCCAGTGGCTAGATGTGCCAAGCTTATAGAGACATACCTCAAGAGACTTGCAGCTGTAATTGCTGCAAAAGGTGGCTCTACAAAGTATTGACTGGGGGAGGGTGAATAGTTATGCACGCTCAACTTTTCTGTTTTTTTTTTGGTCTTATTTCTTGTTTATTTCACAATAAAAAATATTTTACATCTTCAAAGTGGTAGGCATGTTGTGTAAATCTAATGATACAAACCAGGTTGTAAGGCATCAAAATAGGAAAAATGCCAAGGGGGGTGAATACTTTAACAAGCCACTGTACACATGGATTCTTGGGGCCTGAGGACACACAGTGTGTTGTGAAATCTGTGAATGTATTGTAATGTTTTTAAATTGTATGAACTGCCTTATTTTTGCTGGACCCCAGGAAGAGTAGTTTTTGCCTTGGCAGGAACTAATGGGGATCCTTAATAAATACAAATACCACCACCATCACCACCATCATCATCATCACTACCATCACCATCATCACCACCACCATCATCACCACCATCATCACCATCATCACCACCACCATCACCACCACCATCACCACCATCAACATCCTCATCTTTACCTTGTAGGGGGAAAGAAAGAAAGACAAGGGTACAGAGGACAAGAGAGGTAAGAGACATCATGACAGAGAACCACAACGAAAAAGGTGTAGAATACCTTGTAGAGTTTCTCCTCTGGGATCTGGTTGCGGACGGGCTGGTAGTCTCTCTTCAGGTCCAGCACCAGGCCCAGAAGGCCACACTCTGTCTTGTTGCCCACCTGCATGGGCAGACCACCCTCCTTGGTGGCAGGCTGGGGAGATGGAGAGACAACATAATGAACACTTCTTTATTGTCCATCGGTTAGAACGGAACTTTGTCTTCTGCCTTGCCCAACACCCCCCAGATACACACCACACGTTGAGAGGCAGAGGGCCAGCAGCAGTGCAGCGCCCCTGGATGGAGAGCCCTTGCTCAAGGGTACTATGGCAAGGACGGTACCTGGGATCAGAGCCCAGCAGCGTTCCAGCTGCCAGTTCAGTTCCATTCCCATTTTTGTGTTGCCTGGCCTGGATCTTGAACCAGCAACCTTCCTGCTGCTGGTTCGCCGCTCTACCTTCCAGGCTACTGAGAAGTCAAAACGTTTTGTTTTTGTTGCTATCGGAACGTTTTGTTTTTGTTGCTATCGGAACGTTTTGTTTTTGTTGCTATCGGAACGTTTTGTTTTTGTTGCTATCAGAACGTTTTGTTTTTGTTGCTATCGGAACGTTTTGTTTTTGTTGCTATCAGAACGTTTTGTTTTTGTTGCTATCGGAACGTTTTGTTTTTGTTGCTATCGGAACGTTTTGTATTTGTTGCTATCAGAACGTTTTGTATTTGTTGCTATCAGAACGTTTTGTTTTTGTTGCTATCAGAACGTTTTGTTTTTGTTGCTATCAGAACGTTTTGTTTTTGTTGCTATCAGTGAAATCAGTGCTAGTATAAGAAAGACAAGAGCAGGAAGGACAGGTACACATTAAGGTGTTAGGAAAGGAAGGACAGGTACACATGAAGGTGTTAGGAAAGGAAGGACAGGTACACATTAAGGTGTTAGGAAAGGAAGGACAGGTACACATTAAGGTGTTAGGAAAGGAAGGACAGGTACACATGAAGGTGTTAGGAAAGGAAGGACAGGTACACATGAAGGTGTTAGGAAAGGAAGGACAGGTACACATTAAGGTGTTAGGAAAGGAAGGACAGGTACACATTAAGGTGTTAGGAAAGGAAGGACAGGTACACATTAAGGTGTTAGGAAGGAAGGACAGGTCACATTAGGTGTTAGGAAGGAGGACAGGTACACATTAAGGTGTTAGGAAAGGAAGGACAGGTACACATTAAAGGTGTTAGGAAAGGAAGGACAGGTACACATTAAGGTGTTAGGAAAGGAAGGGACAGGTACACATTAAGGTGTTAGGAAGGAAGGACAGGTACACATTAAGGTGTTAGGAAAGGAAGGACAGGTACACATTAAGGTGTTAGGAAAGGAAGGACAGGTACACATTAAGGTGTTAGGAAAGGAAGGACAGGTACACATGAAGGTGTTAGGAAAGGAAGGACAGGTACACATTAAGGTGTTAGGACAGGACTCAGTCACCTGATCTGCATTATTTTGCATGATGTTACCACATCCATTACCATGCATCATCAGTATGTATACCTTGGGTATACGGTTGATATGCAGCGAATGAACACATTTACAGTATCAGTATGAATACATCTAAATGCAGAGACATGGACAGAGTGTGATGCAGTATAGCGCAGTTATTTTGTGTACAGTTCAGAGATGTCTTGATGTGGTGTGCAGCATAGAGTGTATAGTCCTTTAGTCTCTATGGGCCAGATGGTAGTGTACAGTTCAGAGATGGCTTGATGTGGTGTGCAGCATAGAGTGTATAGTCCTTTAGTCTCTATGGACCAGATGGTAGTGTACAGTTCAGAGATGGCTTGATGTGGTGTGCAGCGTAGAGTGTATAGTCCTGTAGTCTCTATGGGCCAGATGGCCGGCTGGTCAGGGCCACAGACCGTTTCAGGTGGCGGGAGGTTTTGGTCATGAGTGACCTGAACCGCCTGCCAGAGGTGGATTTTTGGAGGAGGGGGTGACCAGGGTGGGTGGGGTCGGCGATGATCTTTCCTGCACGCTTCCTTTCCCTGGAACCGTGCAGGACCACAGTGGAGGGCAGGTGGCAGCCGATTAACCTCTGAGGCTGTGATGTTGTCCTCCCACTAGAGACTGTGATGTTGTCCTCCCACTAGAGGCTGTGATGTTGTCCTCCCACTGGAGGCTGTGATGTTGTCCTCCCACTAGAGACTGTGATGTTGTCCTCCCACTGGAGGCTGTGATGTTGTCCTCCCACTGGAGGCTGTGATGTTGTCCTCCCACTGGAGGCTGTGATGTTGTCCTCCCACTAGAGACTGTGATGTTGTCCTCCCACTAGAGACTGTGATGTTGTCCTCCCACTGGAGGCTGTGATGTTGTCCTCCCACTAGAGACTGTGATGTTGTCCTCCCACTAGAGGCTGTGATGTTGTCCTCCCACTAGAGGCTGTGATGTTGTCCTCCCACTAGAGGCTGTGATGTTGTCCTCCCACTAGAGGCTGTGATGTTGTCCTCCCACTGGAGGCTGTGATGTTGTCCTCCCACTGGAGGCTGTGATGTTGTCCTCCCACTAGAGGCTGTGATGTTGTCCTCCCACTGGAGACTGTGATGTTGTCCTCCCACTAGAGACTGTGATGTTGTCCTCCCACTGGAGACTGTGATGTTGTCCTCCCACTAGAGACTGTGATGTTGTCCTCCCACTACAGGTTGTGGGAGACTTTGGTCCCCAGGTATTTGAATGATTCAGCCGTGCTAACAGCTGAGCCATCAATCTCGAGGGGGAGAGATGGTGGTGGTCGTTTTCTGAAGTCAACCACCATTTCCACGGTTTTGTCTGTGCTGAGTTCCAGGTTAGTGCGACAGCACCAGGCCACTAGCCGGTCGACCTCTCCACGGTACATGGACTCATCGCCGTCGGTGATGAGACCGACCAGAATGGTTTAATCTGCAAACTTGAGTAGTTTGACAGATGCGTTGTTGGAGGAAAAGTAATTGGTGTAGAGTTGGTAAAGCAGAGGTGGGAGCACGCATCCTTGCGGCGCGCCGGTGCTGAGGGATACATTTGCCATCTACAAATTATTTATAATTATTCTTCGGCCCCGTGGCTGAATCTAGTTGACGATCCCCGGTTTATGGTGTGTGGTTAAACTAAATTCAGTCCTTCGGGGGTTAGGGTTAATGCTCCCACCTCTGCTTTACCCACTCTGCACCAATGACTTTTCCTCCAACAACGCATCTGTCAAACTACTCAAGTTTGCAGATTAAACCACTCCGGTCGGTCTCATCACCGACTCAAGCCTAGTGACAGAGGCCATTCCAGTGTACACTACATTGTAATTCATAATAGTAACAATTTGTGGCGTATAGTTGAAGTGTAAGTTCAGTCCCTTGGCTGACCCCTGACCCCGACTTGTCACTCTACGCAGGAGGAGTGGGAGCTAGAATTGGTGTGGAGAGAGGAGCTGGCCCGAGCTGGTCTGGGTGTGTCGGGAAAAAACAGCTACCCTCTCACTGGTATCTCCATGGTCGCTGGAGCGTTGCTAGCGTGTCCTGCGAGTAGCAACATATGTTGAGGGGGGAGCTGGCACACTCTATTTCCTCTTAGACCTGGGCGGTGGAGGCTGGGTTTCTCTCCTCTCCCCCTAGGCACCACTCTCTCCTCTAATCCCTTCCTTTCTCCCCTCTCCTTTCTCTTTTCTATCTGCTTTCTAGTCTCTATCCATTCCTCCCTCCTTCTCCATAGACACCACTCTATCTCTTCTCCTAGCCTCTCTTCCCTTCTCTCTCCTCTCTTTCCCTCTCCTCTCCTCCCTTCCCTTCTCTCTCCTCTCTCCCTCTGTAGGGGAATCTAGGGACAGAGGACAGACTGGGAGACTGTGATGCTAGCTGTAGTACTGTACTACAGTCAAACCAGGATAGCCAGGGATAAGGACAGGGGCCAGACTGCCCTGGGAAGTGCTAGCTACAGCATTGTACTTCAGTCTGACAGTGGAGAAGGGGAAAGAGACAGGGGACAGACTGGGACACTATGAGGTGATAGGACAGGGGACAGGAGGGAGACTATGAGGTGATAGGACAGGGGACAGGAGGGAGACTATGAGGTGATAGGACAGGGGACAGACTGGGACACTATGAGGTGATAGGACAGGGGACAGGAGGGAGACTATGAGGTGATAGGACAGGGGACAGGCTGAGAGACTATGAGGTGATAGGACAGGGGACAGGAGGGAGACTATGAGGTGATAGGACAGGGGACAGGAGGGAGACTATGAGGTGATAGGACAGGGGACAGACTGGGACACTATGAGGTGATAGGACAGGGGACAGGAGGGAGACTATGAGGTGATAGGACAGGGGACAGGAGGGAGACTATGAGGTGATAGGACAGGGGACAGGAGGGAGACTATGAGGTGATAGGACAGGGGACAGGAGGGACACTATGAGGTGATAGGACAGGGGACAGGAGGGACACTATGAGGTGATAGGACAGGGGACAGGAGGGAGACTATGAGGTGATAGGACAGGGGACAGGCTGAGAGACTATGAGGTGATAGGACAGGGGACAGGAGGGAGACTATGAGGTGATAGGACAGGGGACAGGAGGGAGACTATGAGGTGATAGGACAGGGGACAGACTGGGACACTATGAGGTGATAGGACAGGGGACAGGAGGGAGACTATGAGGTGATAGGACAGGGGACAGGAGGGAGACTATGAGGTGATAGGACAGGGGACAGGAGGGAGACTATGAGGTGATAGGACAGGGGACAGGAGGGAGACTATGAGGTGATAGGACAGGGGACAGACTGGAGACTATGAGGTGATAGGACAGGGGACAGACTGGAGACTATGAGGTGATAGGACAGGGGACAGGCTGGAGACTATGAGGTGATAGGACAGGGGACAGGAGGGAGACTATGAGGTGATAGGACAGGGGACAGACTGGAGACTATGAGGTGATAGGACAGGGGACAGGAGGGAGACTATGAGGTGATAGGACAGGGGACAGGAGGGAGACTATGAGGTGATAGGACAGGGGACAGGAGGGACACTATGAGGTGATAGGACAGGGGACAGGAGGGAGACTATGAGGTGATAGGACAGGGGACAGGAGGGAGACTATGAGGTGATAGGACAGGGGACAGGAGGGACACTATGAGGTGATAGGACAGGGGACAGACTGGAGACTATGAGGTGATAGGACAGGGGACAGGAGGGAGACTATGAGGTGATAGGACAGGGGACAGGAGGGACACTATGAGGTGATAGGACAGGGGACAGGAGGGAGACTATGAGGTGATAGGACAGGGGACAGACTGGGACACTATGAGGTGATAGGACAGGGGACAGGAGGGAGACTATGAGGTGATAGGACAGGGGACAGGAGGGACACTATGAGGTGATAGGACAGGGGACAGGAGGGAGACTATGAGGTGATAGGACAGGGGACAGGAGGGAGACTATGAGGTGATAGGACAGGGGACAGGAGGGACACTATGAGGTGATAGGACAGGGGACAGGAGGGAGACTATGAGGTGATAGGACAGGGGACAGGAGGGAGACTATGAGGTGATAGGACAGGGGACAGACTGAGAGACTATGAGGTGATAGGACAGGGGACAGGAGGGAGACTATGAGGTGATAGGACAGGGGACAGACTGGAGACTATGAGGTGATAGGACAGGGACAGGAGGGAGACTATGAGGTGATAGGACAGGGGACAGGAGGGAGACTATGAGGTGATAGGACAGGGGACAGACTGGAGACTATGAGGTGATAGGACAGGGGACAGGAGGGAGACTATGAGGTGATAGGACAGGGGACAGGAGGGAGACTATGAGGTGATAGGACAGGGGACAGGAGGGAGACTATGAGGTGATAGGACAGGGGACAGGAGGGAGACTATGAGGTGATAGGACAGGGGACAGACTGAGAGACTATGAGGTGATAGGACAGGGGACAGACTGAGAGACTATGAGGTGATAGGACAGGGGACAGGAGGGAGACTATGAGGTGATAGGACAGGGGACAGGAGGGAGACTATGAGGTGATAGGACAGGGGACAGGAGGGGAGACTATGAGGTGATAGGACAGGGGACAGGAGGGAGACTATGAGGTGATAGGACAGGGGACAGGAGGGAGACTATGAGGTGATAGGACAGGGGACAGACTGGAGACTATGAGGTGATAGACGGAGGGGACAGAGGGACAGGAGGGAGACTAGTGAAGGAGATGGAACTAGAGTATAGACAGGGGACAGGAGGGAGACTATGAGGTGATAGGACAGGGACAGACTGAGAGACTATGAGGTGATAGGACAGGGGACAGGAGGGAGACTATGAGGTGATAGGACAGGGGACAGATGAGGAGACTATGAGGTGATAGGACAGGGGACAGGAGGGAGACTATGAGGTGATAGGACAGGGGACAGGAGGGAGACTATGAGGTGATAGGACAGGGGACAGGAGGGAGACTATGAGGTGATAGGACAGGGGACAGGAGGGAGGACAGGTAACTAGTGACTCGTATCCCCCATACTGTAGCCACAGACTGTAATATTATATTCTACTCTGCTACCATTTATATTGGTAGTATTTTTCACATGGGAAGACTCCCCTTTGATCTCACAAATTGCTTCAATATGTATAGGATGATTTGCAGTGCAGACTTGAAGTGGAATGGAAAAGGTACCGGTCGGTACTCACTTCAATTTTACATTAAAGAGGTCAGAGCCAGTTTTCTATGAGATGTGTCGGTACTCAAACAGTAGAACATTACATTCTGTATCATATTGGTCAACACCGGCCCACTTCAGCCACTCAGTGTGTGAGGACTGTTCTGTTGTTATCTGGGTGTGAGGACTGTTCTGTTGTTATCTGGGTGTGAGGACTGTTCTGTTGTTATCTGGGTGTGAGGACTGTTCTGTTGTTATCTGGATGTGAGGACTGTTCTGTTGTTATCTGGGTGTGAGGACTGTTCTGTTGTTATCTGGGTGTGAGGACTGTTCTGTTGTTATCTGGGTGTGAGGACTGTTCTGTTGTTATCTGGGTGTGAGGACAGTAGTGTGCTAAAGCGTCCACAAGCTTCACAGCCGAAACAGTTCCAAAGAGTTTGTGCATATATTATGACGACATTTTGTGACGTTTTTGTTTGTTTTGGACTACGCAAAGTCTTTTGGGGGCTGTTTGGACACACAACATTTTTCTCGAGGCAAGCCGAAGTCGCTAGCCGAAGTCGCTAGCCGAAGTCGCTAGCCGATTTTTTCATTGATAAATACTGCACCAAACATCTAAGTTATGAAGTGTTATGAAATGTAATGTAATGTTGTGTAATATTTTAAATTGTGAAAATAACTGCCTTAATGTAGCTGGACCCCAGGAAGAGTATCTGCTGCCTTGGGAGGAACTAATGGGGATCCTTAATAAATACAAAATACAAATACAAAAGTTAGATCTCCTTGGCAAAAACCTCAAAATTAATGACAGATTTCTTGAGTTATTTTAGATTAATTCTGACTATTTTGTGGAAGTGTATACTGGCTACAGCGCCTCAAAATGGACAAACAATACTATTGTCATTTTTTTCTAATTTTTCAAGCGAAGGTCTTTTAAGGGAGTATGCGCCAACCGAACTGAAGCATGTTGGCGCCTTTAGTTAGCGAAGGGTCTGCAAAGGTCATAGGTAAAAGTGTTTTGCCTCCGCAGCCATTGAATGTGATTAGAGGCGTATACACAGATCTTAATGGTTAATGATGACAACTAATAATCAATGACTAACGTGTGAAAGTACTGATGCAGTGAGTAACGACTGGACTGGCTTGTGACCCAAGATCTCATAACGGATAGGCTACAGTGCCTTCAGAAAGTATTCATACCCCATAATTTATTGCACATTGTGTTCCAGCCTGAATTCAAAATCGATGAAAAAAAGTCACCCATCTACACACAATACCCCATAATGACAAATTGAAAACATGTTTTTCGACATTTTTGCAAATGAGTTGAAAATTAAATAAAGAAATATATAATTTACATGCACTCACACCCCTGAGTCAATACGTGTGGGTGTGTGTGTGTGTGTGTGTGTGTGTGTGTGTGTGTGTGTGTGTGTGTGTGTGTGTGTGTGTGCGTGCGTGCGGGTGTGTGTGCGTGCGGGTGTGTGTGTGTGTGTGTGTGGGGGGGTGTCTGTGTGTGTGCGTGCGTGCGTGCATGTGTGCATGTGCGTGCGTGCGGGTGTGTGTGTGTGTGTGTGGGTGGGTGGGTGTGTGTGTGTGTGTGTGTGTGGGTGTGTGGGTGTGTGTGTGTGTGTGTGAGACTTTCAGCTATAATTGCTGCAAAAGGTGGATCTACAAAGTATTGACTTTGTGGGGGGGGGGGGGGGGTGAATAGGAAAAATGCCAAGGGGGGTGAATACTTTCGCAAGCCACTATAGATGTATATATGGTATTTATAGACATTATGGACAGTATGTAGATAGAATATGTAGTATATCTGTAGAATACGTAGGATATAATAGTATATATACAGCAATAGTTAAATAGGATGGACTTAACTAGAATACAGTATATCAAATGGATAAAACACAGTATGTAGACATTAAAGTGACCAGTGTTCCATTATTAAAGTGACCAGTGTTCCATTTTTAAAGTGACCAGTGTTCCATTATTAAAGGGACCAGTGTTCCATTATTAAAGGGACCAGTGTTCCATTATTAAAGGGACCAGTGTTCCATTATTAAAGGGACCAGTGTTCCATTAATAAAGGGACCAGTGTTCCATTTTTAAAGTGACCAGTGTTCCATTATTAAAGTGACCAGTGTTCCATTTTTAAAGTGACCAGTGTTCCATTATTAAAGGGACCAGTGTTCCATTATTAAAGTGACCAGTGTTCCATTATTAAAGGGACCAGTGTTCCATTATTAAAGGGACCAGTGTTCCATTATTAAAGGGACCAGTGTTCCATTATTAAAGGGACCAGTGTTCCATTATTAAAGGGACCAGTGTTCCATTATTAAAGGGACCAGTGTTCCATTATTAAAGGGACCAGTGTTCCATTATTAAAGTGACCAGTGTTCCATTTTTAAAGTGACCAGTGTTCCATTATTAAAGTGACCAGTGTTCCATTTTTAAAGTGACCAGTGTTCCATTATTAAAGGGACCAGTGTTCCATTATTAAAGTGACCAGTGTTCCATTATTAAAGGGACCAGTGTTCCATTATTAAAGGGACCAGTTGTTCCATTATTAAAGGGACCAGTGTTCCATTATTAAAGGGACCAGTGTTCCATTATTAAAGGGACCAGTGTTCCATTATTAAAGGGACCAGTGTTCCATTATTAAAGGGACCAGTGTTCCATTATTAAAGGGACCAGTGTTCCATTATTAAAGTGGACCAGTGTTTCCATTTTTAAAGTGACCAGGTGTTCCATTATTAAAGTGACCAGTGTTCCATTTTTAAAGTGACCAGTGTTCCATTATTAAAGGGACCAGTGTTCCATTATTAAAGGGACCAGTGTTCCATTATTAAAGGGACCAGTGTTCCATTATTAAAGGGACATGTGTTCCATTATTAAAGGGACCAGTGTTCCATTATTAAAGGGACCAGTGTTCCATTATTAAAGGGACCAGTGTTCCATTATTAAAGGGACCAGTGTTCCATTATTAAAGTGACCAGTGTTCCATTATTAAAGTGACCAGTGTTCCATTATTAAAGTGACCAGTGTTCCATTTTTAAAGTGACCAGTGTTCCATTATTAAAGGGACCAGTGTTCCGTTATTAAAGGGACCAGTGTTCCATTATTAATAGGGGACCAGTGTTCCTTATTAAAGGACCAGTGGCCCTTATTAAAAGTGACCATGTTCCATTTATTAAAGTGACCAGGGTTCCCTTATTAAAGGGACCAGTGTTCCATTATTTTATAAAGGAGGGACATTGTGTTTCCATTATAAATGGGACCAGTGTTCCATTATTAAGGGACCAGTGTTCCATTATTAAAGGGACCAGGGTTTCCATTATTAAATGACCAGTGTTCCATTTTTAAAGGAGCCAGTGTTCCATTTTATTAAAGTGACCAGGTGTTCCATTTTTAAAGTACAGTGTTCCATTATTAAAGGGACCATTGTCCATTATTAAAGGGACCGGGTCCCATTATTAAAGGACCAGTGTTCATTATTAAAGGGAACATGTGTTCATTATTAAGGGACCCGTGTTCCATGAATTAAAGGGACAGTGTTCCATTATTAAAGGGACCAGTGTTAATTATTAAAGGGACATGTGTTCCATTCTAAAGTGACCATGTGTTCCATTTGATTAAGTGACCAGTGTTCCATTTTAAAGTGACCAGGTTCCATTTTTAAAGGACCAGTGTTCCATTTCTTAAAGGACCCAGTGTTCCGATTAAAGGGACCAGTGTTCCATATTAAAATTGAACAGTGTTCCATATTAAAGTGACCAGTGTTCCATTATTTTAAAGGGACCAAGTGTTCAATTTTGAAAGTGACCCAGTGTTCCATTTTTAAAAGTGACCAGTGTTCCATTATTAAAGTGAACTAGAGTTCCAGTATTAAAGTGACCAGTGTCCATTATTAAAGTGGACCAGTTGTTCCTTATTAAAGTGACCAGTTGTTCCATGTACTGTACATGGGCTGCAAGCCTCTAAAGTGAATTGGTAGATTAACCTAGTGGTAGCATGACTAGTACAGGTGAACTAACATTTTAGGTCAGGGGTTACTGCGCGGAGGCCAGCTAGTGGTGACTCTATTTAACAGTGATGGCCTCTGCGATAGCAGCTGTTTTTTCCAGTCGAGAAGGCCTCCCCACCTATTTCTTGCTTGCTCTGACCCTACTCGCACTCCTGGACTGGAAAAAGAGGGGAGGAAAAGGGATAGGACAATATTTAAGAATCGTCCCTAGGGGGCAGGGTAGAGAGGTCGTCGGTGTATTGAACAGGCAGTGGGATCGGTCGTGCCGTGTTTTGGTGAGGTCTTGATTTAGGGGGGGTACCCTAAAAAGGCAAATGGTACTTTTTAGTGGTACATGTTTGCCACTACACCTAAAAGAGCAAAGGGCCTTGTTCACTGGCACCCTAAAAAGGAACATTTGTACCTTTACTAATCTGTCCCATATTGGCTCTTTAGGTAATTCTCTCTTCTGTTTGTTCGCTTTCCGGCCCTAAGGGTTGTCAAATGATGTATGTATCTAGACTAAAGGTACAAAGTGACAAGCGTTTGACCCCTTTAAGAAACAAAATCTAAACTTTTATTACCTGAGAGTGTAGGTTGAGTTAACAGCGATTATATAAAGAGGCAAAAAAAATGAACACTTCAATCAGCTTGGTTCACTTGAATTTTAGTTATGTGTGTCGGCTCTGCCCTTTTGGTTCGTTGGGTGAGAATGTGGTGAGAGGGAGAGAGTACAGTCCATATCACAAAACTGGGGGGCGGGGGAACAAATTCATCTAAGAGAATGATGTTGAGAAGAGAGGAGAGAAGAGAGAGAGGAAGGGGGATGGAAGGAGAAGGGAAAGCAAAGAGAGTAGAAAAAAGGGATGAGAGGGGGAGGAGAGGAGAGAGAGAGGAGAGACAATCCATTCAATCAATATGGAGACTTTATTGACCATGGCAAGTTTTCAAAACAATTAATTACATTGTCAAAGTTATACATTTATAACCAAAAATGGTGGTGGGACCAACAGCAATAATCAATAGTAGTAGTTAGTGGGGAGGAAAGGGGAAGTCACAAGGAAAAGGCAACGTAAAACAACAAGGATTAAGCGAGAGTATGAAAGAGGAAGGAGAGAGAGAGCAGAGAGAGGAGAGAGAAGAGAGAAGAGAGAGAGGACAGAGAGAGAGAGGAGAGAGAGAGAAAAAGAGGAGAGGAGAGAGAGAGAGCAACGCAGAGAGCAGAGAGAGAGAGAGAGAGAGAGAGAGAGAGAGAGACGCAAAAGAGAGGAAAATAAGAGAGCGAGAAAAAAGTCAGAAGGTGGATAGAGGAAAGCAGAGAGAGGAGAGGTCGAGAGAGAGAGAGCGCGAACGGGTTGGAGAGCAGAGAAGGAAGAGGAGAAGGAGATAGAGAGGAGAAATGAAGAAAAGAGAGAAAAATTGGGAGAGCAGGAGACGACGAACAAAAAAGAGAGAGGAGAGAGAGTAAAACGGGAGAGGAGTAGAGAGAGAGTAGAGACGAGAGAAAAGACAGAGAGAGGACAAGGAGAGAAGAGAGAGAGAGAGTAAGAGAAAAAAAAAGGAGAATAAGAGAGAGAGAGAGAGAGAAGAGAGAGAGAGAGAGTAAAGAGAGAGAAAAGAGAAAGGAGAAAGGAGAGAGAGAGAGAAGAGAGAGAGAGAGGCGAAGAGAGGAGGAGAGAGAGAAAAAGAGAGAGGAGAGGAGGAGAGGAGAGCCAGGAGAGAGATAGACCGAGGAGAGAGAGAGAGAGAATATATAGAGATTAGAGTAGATGAGAAGATATGTAGTATATATGTAGAGATATAGATATAAAATATATCTTGTTTAATATATATTATATGTATATGTAGTACTATACTATTTAATATAATATTATTTCCATCTCACTTCCCTTTTTTGCCGTTCCTTTGTTCCCTTCCCGTATCTCTCGTTTTCTTGTATCGTCTCTGGATAGGGAGAAGAGAAAGAGAGAAAAGTAGAAAGAACGCAGAGAGAGAGCAAGAGAGAGAGAGTAGCAGAGACTTTTATGACGCAGAACGAAGAGAGAGATAGAGATAGAGTCGAGAAACAAGAGACGAGTAGATAGAGATAGCGACGTCCGTTCTTCACAGTACTATATCACTCTTCTATGTATCTTGCATATTCATCTACTACCCTCTACATATCAATCCCTATCCAGACTCTAGCATATGTCTACTGTTCTCGCTCTCTCTCTACTCTCTGTCTATGTCTCTGGTGAGACTGACTCTGTCAGGTCTCTTCATATCTTCTCTCATCTGTCCTGTGGGCTTCTCTCTCTGTTAGTGTGTCTCCTTGGTGTACCAATCTATTCGTGCTTCCCCCCTACTCAGTTCTCGGTCTTTCCGGTCTCTGTCTCTCTCTCTCTCTCTATCTCTCTCTCTCTCTCTCTCTCTCTCTCTCTCTCTCTCTCTCTCTCTCTCTCTCCGCCTCCCTCTCTCTCTCTCTCCGCCTCCCTCTCTCCTTCAGTCCTCTCTCCAACTACAGATTATGTAAATCTCTAGACAAAACCACCCCTTTTCTAACGAGATAAAGACGTCAGATTAACGTCTAATTTAGGTTGATATTTAATTGGGTTTGTCAACAAACATAAATCCAACTTGAAACAAACCCATTAAAACCTTATAGTTGATATTGTGGCGGACAGTGTATGATGTCTCCTCCTACAGTAAGCGGCATCCCGAAACACGCCTGAGATCTAGACCAAGTGTTACAACACAAGCTTCCTTTCTTCATCTGGTAACCAGGCAACAAGCACCCATCTTGGGTTCTCTTCTCACTATGAACTAGAAGAGAACCATAAATGGTGTACGATGTGTATGATAAAGGGTAACGTGTAATGTCTGTATCAAGCATTTCGCCACATCCGCAATAACAATATATATCGCTTGTTCTGCTAAATATGTTTATGTGACCAATACAATTAGATGTTATATGTTGGGTGTGTAATATCCAGTGTTTATTTTGTATGCAGCAGTACTGAGTGTCTAAGACCATCTTCCCGTTGGGACATTAAAGTTAATCATATCCTACCAATGGCATGATGTCATTGACACATCCTTGTTCAAGGAAGAGACCAATGCGACCATATTCATGACACATCTCTCTCCAGAGAATCAGTTAGTCTGCTCTCTCTACTCTCTCGATGCTTACATTTTTTAAAATGTTTTAGTCATTTAGCAGACTCTCTTATACAGAGCGACATACAGTTAGTGCATATATTTTATTCATTTTTTTTCATACCCCCGTGGGAATCGAACCCACAACCGTGGGCGTTGCAAACACCATGCTCTACCAACTGAGCTACATCCCTGCCGGCCATTCCCTCCCCTACCCTGGGCCAATTGTGCGCCGCCCCACGGGGTCTCCCGGTCGCGGCCCGGCTACGACAGAGCCTGGATTCGAACCACGATCTCTAGTGGCACAGCTAGCACTGCGATGCAGTGCCTTAGACCACCGCGCCACTCGGGAGGCTACTGGGTTGACGTGACTCCATACTGCTTCCGACAGCCTGTCTGGTATGGATGCGGTCACACCACTGAGACACAGAGTTTCAGTATACCAGCAGAGTCTGCATCCCAAATGGCATCCCATTCCCTCTGGGCCCTGGTCAAAAGTAGTGCACTATATTGGGAACAGGGTAACATTTGGGACGCGACCACAGTATTAGTCTATCATCATCTCTGATCCAGTGAACATCAGGTTCTATTTCAGGAGGCCGATTATGCTAAGCTCAGAATGCAGAGTGTGTTTTCGCCACAACAATGGCACCCTATTCCCTATTTAGTGCACTACTTTTGACCAGGGCTCATAAGGCTCATAATGGAATAGGGTGTAATTTGGGACGTAGCCTTAGTTTAATAGAACCCTATTCTTACACAACAGGAAGCAGGAAACATAAATGTAAGACAACTTCCTACGACGAGAAGAGGATGATTTTCTCTGAGGAATACTATACTGTATATCTTTAATTAGTTGAGATATTTGGGAATGACGCACAATACTCTACATATCAATCACCCCTCAAAAACTTTCTCACGGCAAAAATGTTCAGGCTGATTTTGAAGGTGGTTTAAGTCATAGGGCTCCCGAGTGGCGCGGCGGTCTAAGGCACTGCATCTCAGTGGTTGAGGCGTCACTACAGACCGAGTGGCGCGGCGGTCTAAGGCACTGCATCTCAGTGCTTGAGGTGTCACTACAGACCCCCTGGTTCGATTCCAGGCTGTATCACAACCGGGCCGTGATTGGGAGTCCCATAGGGCAGCGCACAATTGGCCCAGCGTCGCCCGGGTTTGGCCGGTGTAGGCCGTCATTGTAAATAAGAATTTGTTCTTAACTGACTTGCCTAGTTAAATAAAGGTAAAATTAAATTAAATAGTGATGAGTCCCACCACACCAGTGATTACATAATATCCTGTTATAAAGATGGTCCTCCCAGTAGTGATGGGGAGGCTGAGGGAAAGCAGAGGCCTCTGGGGGATGGAGTCCTGGTTCAGGAGAAGCAAGGGCGTCTGGGGGATGGCGTTCCAACAGAACACAAGAGATGCCTCTGAGGGATGGAGTACTCCTGGTGCTAGGGAAGCAGAGGCTTCTGGGGGATGGAATCGGATGAAGGAACAAAACAGAACAGAGGCCTCTGGGGGATGGAGTCCTACTGGTGCTGGGGGAAGCAGAGACTTCTGGGGGATGGAGTCATTTTATGTGCGTACAGAACAATAGTTAGGTCCCTGCTGACTGACGCCAGTTCCCGTTCGTTAACTAGGAGGAAAGATAATACAGATATCAAAGCTTTTCTCTGTGTAGTTATCAAAGCCTTTTCTGGCAGTCCAGGAAGACCAGAGCTGTTACGCAAGTTGAGATATTTATTTCTCAGCTCAGAGAGCCAGTTGGAATGGGAGGAGGCCTCAGAGGGCCTGCAGTATGACGTTCTGAGGCTGAGGGGGTCCTAAAATGTACACCATGCTAGCCAAGTTTTAAGGCCTGGTAGAACTGCAGCTTGGAGTTCTGAGGCTCCTAGATGAGGCTACAGGTTTCCTAAAATGTACACTGTGCTAGCTTGTTTTGAGGCTAGTTTGTTCCGAGGTTAGCTTGTTCCGAGGTTAGCTTGTTATGATGCTAGCTTGTTCTGAGGCTAGCTTGTTCTGAGGTTAGCTTGTTATTAAGCTAGCTCAGTTTGTTGTTGGTGTAGTATCTCAGTATGTTGTTGGTGTAGTATCTCAGTATGTTGTTGGTGTAGTATCTCAGTATTGTGTTGGTGTTGGTTGTAGTAGCTCATATGTTGTTGGTGTAGTATCTCAGTATGTTGTTGGTGTAGTATCTCAGTATGTTGTTGGTGTAGTATCTCAGTATGTTGTTGGTGTAGTATCTCAGTATGTTGTTGGTGTAGTATCTCAGTATGTTGTTGGTGTAGTATCTCAGTATCTCAGTATGTTGTTGGTGTAGTATCTCAGTATGTTGTTGGTGTAGTATCTCAGTATGTTGTTGGTGTAGTATCTCAGTATCTCAGTATGTTGTTGGTGTAGTATCTCAGTATGTCGTTGGTGTAGTATCTCAGTATCTCAGTATGTTGTTGGTGTAGTATCTCAGTATGTTGTTGGTGTAGTATCTCAGTATCTCAGTATGTTGTTGGTGTAGTATCTCAGTATCTCAGTATGTTGTTGGTGTAGTATCTCAGTATCTTACCAGTATCTTGTTAGTATAGTATATAGTGTGATAGGTTCTTACCAGTATCTTGGTGGTGTAGGCGCTGTTGAGGGAGATGGCGTTGACAAGGATATCCAGAGACTTGACAGACAGAAGTCCAGGGTCCGGTATCTCCTTGTAGTGGACATCCCCCACGTAACACGCCACGGCCGTCATGCGGTTGGTGGTCAACGTGCCAGTCTTGTCGGAGCAGATAGCCGTAGCATTACCCATCGTCTCACATGCATCCAGGTGGCGGACCAGATTATTATCTTTCATCATTTTCTGAGGATGAAATATCAACCATGTTGGAGGTTTTAGCTTTGTTACAATTCAATATATCTTTATTTATCCCCTCAGAGGCAATGAAGGGAGACACAGCCAGCACTAAAAATATAATTTGTCGCGATATGTGCAACATCGTCTGCCAGCAGTAATTAGTCACAGAGATTGTACAGGTAGAGGTTCTTGTTAAATAGTTTTTAGTGC
The DNA here is from genome assembly GCA_902810595.1 of Coregonus sp. 'balchen'. Taxonomy (NCBI): domain Eukaryota; kingdom Metazoa; phylum Chordata; class Actinopteri; order Salmoniformes; family Salmonidae; genus Coregonus; species Coregonus sp. 'balchen'. Next base: position 59,254,146 of record LR778264.1, on the reverse strand, counting down.
TGCAACACATTAGATAATAGTTTTTAGTGCTGCAACACATCAGATAATAGTTTTTTAAAAGTATACTTTGACAGAGTAGTAGTGGAAATTTGCCCCAAAAATATATATTTTATTTTGTATATAAAGATAGAAAGCTTGCTTTTTTCTCTACCTTGACAGAGTAGGCCAGGGAGATGGTGACAGCCAGTGTGTGTGTGTGTGTGTCTGTGTGTGTGTGTGTGTGTGTTTGTATGTGTTTGTGTGTGTGTATGTGTGTGTGTGTGTGTGTGTTTACCTTGACAGAGTAGGCCAGGGAGATGGTGACAGCCAGTGTGTGTGTGTGTGTGTGTCTGTGTGTGTGTGTGTGTGTGTGTTTGTATGTGTTTGTGTGTGTGTGTGTGTGTGTGTGTATGTGTGTGTGTGTGTGTGTTTACCTTGACAGAGTAGGCCAGGGCGATGGTGACGGCCAGGGATGTGTGTGTTTACCTTGACAGAGTAGGCCAGGGAGATGGTGACGGCCAGGGGCAGACCCTCAGGCACAGCCACCACCAGCACGGTGACACCGATGATGAAGAACTTGACAAAGTACTGGACATAGATGGGGGTGCACTCCGTCAGCCACGGCCTCTTCTGCAGGACAAAGTTGTCCACAGCGAAGTACAGCACGAGGATGATCACTGTGATGGCTGACATCACCAGACCTGGACAAGGAAATGGCTGCTTTTACTGTAGTTGTAAACAGATGAAAGTGCAAGATGGCTGGCTTCTTTTGACTTACATGATATGAAATATTTATTTCAAACTTTTATCTTCAGAAATCAACAGCACAGCAGCAGTGCAACTACTTTGTGAATAATAGATTTATTTCTGCGATTTTGATTTACCGCATTACACATCTACTCCTACACTTCCGTCTGTGATTTAATCCATCTCAGAATGTCTGCTTGATCTAATCTATATCTGCCACATAGAGATACATTATGTGGATTAGAGATTATACACATTGCATTAGGAAAGTATTAAGACCCCTTCACTTTTTCCACATTTTGTCACGTTACAGCCTTCTAAAATTGATTAAATAAAACATGTTCCTCAGCAATCTACACACAACACCCTATAATGACAAAGCAAACACAGGTTTTTAGAACATTTAGCACATTTATCAAAAATAAAAAACTGACCCTTTACTCAGTATTATGTTGAAGCATCTTTGGCATGATGCTACAAGCTTGGCACACCTGTATTTGGGGAGTTTCTCCATTCTTCTCTGCAGATCCTCTCAAGCTCTGTCAGGTTGGATGGGGAGCGTCGCTGCACAGCTATTTTCAGGTCTCTCCAGAGTTGTTCGATCGGGTTCAAGTCCGGGCTCTGGCTGGGCCACTCAAGGACATTCAGAGACTTGTCCCGAAGCCACTCCTGCGTTGTCTTGTCTGTGTGCTTAGGGTTGTTGTCCTGTTGGAAGGTGAACCTTCACCCCAGTCTGAGGTCCTGAGCAGGTTTTCATCAAGGATCTCTCTGTACTTTGCTCCGTTCATCTTTCCCTCGATCCTGACAAGTCTCCCAGTCCCTGCCGCTGAAAATCATCCCCACAGCTGCCACCACTGTGCTTCACCGTAGGGATGGTGCCAAGTTTCCTCCAAATCTGACGCTTGGCATTCAAGCTAAAGTTCAATCTTGGTTTCATCAGACCAGAGAATCTTGTTTCTCATGGTCTGAGAGTCCTTTAGGTGCCTTTTGGCTAAATCCAAGTGGGCTGTCATGTGCCTTTTACTGAGGAGTGGCTTCCGTCTGGCCACTCTACCATAAAGGCCTGATTGGTGGAGTGCTGCAGAGATGGTTGTCCTTCTGGAAGGTTCTCCCATCTCCACAGAGGAACTCTGGAGCTCTGTCAGAGTGACCATCGGGTTCTTGGTCACCTCCCTGACCAAGGCCCTCTCCGTTTGGCCGGGCGGCTAGATCTAGTAAGACCTTCAATGGTGCAGAAATATTTTGGTACCCTTCCCCAGATCTGTGCCTCGACACAATCCTGTCTCTGAGCTCTGCAGACAATTCCTGCGACCTCATGGCTTGGTTTTTTCTCTGACATGCACTGTCAACTGTGGGACCTTATATAGACAGGTGTGTGCCTTTCCAAAGCATGTCCAATCAATTGAATTCACCACAGGTGGACTCCAATCAAGTTGGCCTCCCGAGTGGCGCAGTGGTCTGTGCCACTAGAGATCCTGGTTCAAATCCAGGCTCTGTCGTAGCCGGCCGCGACCAGGAGACCCATGGGGCGGCGCACAATTGGCCCAGCGTCGTCCAGGGTAGGGGAGGAAATGGCCGGCAGGGATGTAGCTCAGTTGGTAGAGCATGGCGTTTGCAACGCCAGGGTTGTGGGTTCGATTCCCACGGGGGGTATGAAAAAATAAGTAAATAATGTATGCACTCATTAACTGTAAGTCGCTCTGGATAAGAGCGTCTGCTAAATGACTAAAATGTAAATTGTAGAACCATCTCAAGGTTGATCAATGGAAACAGGATGCACCTGAGCTCAATTTCGAGTCTCATATCAAAGGGTCTGAATATTTATGTAAATAAGGTGTTTCTGTTTGTTTTTTAAAATATATTTGCAAACATTTCTAAAAACCTGTTTTCGCTTTTGTCATTATGGGGTATTGTGTGTAAATTGATAAGGAAAACAATTAATTTAATCAATTTTAGAAGAAGGCTGTAACGTAACAAAATGTGGAAAAATGGGACGTTTTGGTTTGGGTCCGAATGCACTGTATAATGTATACTGTACACTGTATAATGCACTGTATAATGTATACTGTATAATGTATACTATACACTGTATAATGTATACTGTACACTGTATAATGTATACTGTATTATGTATACTATACACTGTATAATGTATACTGTACACTGTATAATGCACTGTATAATGTATACTGTATAATGTATACTGTACACTGTATAATGTATACTGTACACTGTATAATGTATACTGTACACTGTACACTGTATACTGTATACTGTATACTGTATAATGTATACTGTATAATGTATACTGTACACTGTGTAATGTATACTGTACACTGTATAATGTATACTGTACACTGTATAATGCACTGTATAATGTATACTGTATAATGCACTGTATAATGTATACTGTATAATGCACTGTATAATGTATACTGTACACTGTATAATGTATACTGTACACTGTATAATGCACTGTATAATGTATACTGTATACTGTATAATGCACTGTATAATGTATACTGTACACTGTATAAAGCACTGTATAATGTATACTGTACACTGTATAATGCACTGTATAATGTATACTGTATAATGTATACTATACACTGTATAATGTATACTGTACACTTTATAATGTATACTGTATTATGTATACTATACACTGTATAATGTATACTGTACACTGTATAATGCACTGTATAATGTATACTGTATAATGTATACTGTACACTGTATAATGTATACTGTACACTGTATAAAGCACTGTATAATGTATACTGTACACTGTATAATGTATACTGTACACTGTATAATGTATACTGTACATTGTATAATGCACTGTATAATGCACTGTATAATGTATACTATACACTGTATAATGTATACTGTACACTGTATAATGCACTGTATAATGTATACTGTATAATGTATACTGTACACTGTATAATGTATACTGTACACTGTATAATGCACTGTATAATGTATACTGTATAATGTATACTGTACACTGTATAATGCACTGTATAATGTATACTGTACACTGTATAATGTATACTGTACACTGTATAATGCACTGTATAATGTATACTGTATAATGCACTGTATAATGTATACTGTACACTGTATAATGTATACTGTACACTGTATAATGCACTGTATAATGTATACTGTATAATGCACTGTATAATGTGCACTGTATAATGCACTGTATAATGTATACTGTATAATGCACTGTATAATGTATACTGTATAATGCACTGTATAATGTATACTGTACACTGTATAATGTATACTTTTTTTTTTGCTGGTGCTTCATTTTCCTTGTTCCTTTTGGGGACTTTGAGGCCCCTGCATTAATCCTGGGCTCCTCCTCTTAGCTGTTTGTGGCCCGCCTGTTAGCTTGCACGATTCTTGCCGTGCCATACCACACTCAGTCACTTAGGTCTCTAATTTTTCCCATTATAACGTTCAATCGAACAGTAACTGAATGCCTCGATGCCTGTCTGCCTGCTTTATATAGCAAGCCACGGCCACGTGACTCACTGTCTGTAGGCGCGATCCAGTTCCGTGAACGGGGGGTGGCGTACCTAATAAACTGGCCGATGAGTGTACATGCGTATGGGTATTCTACATGGCGACGTCTTTAAATGCTTTTATCACCTTAGAAAGCGCTGTCCATTTCGTTGTGTCAGGCTTTGAAACAAGATCCACAACGACCACGTTTTATATTCAGTTTCAGCCTGTTGTTGAACTTCGTACTTCAGATTGATCAATCACAGTGAGGTCAAACGATGTAGGCTGTTCGTACGGTGGGTTTAAAAGCATGATACCCCCCACACCCACCCAAAATAATTAGACCGCCATTGATTAACATGTTGCACTCTCATCACCAGTCATACTCATCATTCAGATTATTCCAATTCAGTCAATTAACTGTTTTTTGAAGTGATTTTTTTGATTGCATTTGCATTGATGTTAAGAGTGTTTAGAGGGACAATAGAGCGCTGAGTACCAGGGCCATTCAGGTCGATAGCGAGTACCAACGCATCAGCGCCATTCAGGGAGCAGAACAGGAGGAGATTACTGTGTCACAAAGGTCACATGGAATTTGACTGCGGTCACGACTCATGACTGCCGGTGTGGCGGTAATACGGTCACCGCAACAGCCCTAGTCGTACACTGAGCGTACAAAACATTAACCCGTCTCCTCCCCGTCATCTACACTGATTTGAAGTGGATTTAACAAGTGACATCAATAAGGGAATCATAGCTTTCACCTGGATTCACCTGGTGAGTCTATGTCACTCAGTGTACAAAACAAATCACTCAAACCATATTGAGTGATTTGACATGACTTATTTTTTATTTTTTTTATAGAAATATATAATTTATCATGTTGACTGATCCTGCCGTACCTGCTTTGCCGATCTGAACAGCTAGCTTGGTCAGTTTCCCCTGGAGGACAGACTTCTCTTTTTTGGAGACGTTTGCTTTCTTCTTCTCCTTCTCCTCCATCTCTCCTCCCTCCGCGCTCTTCAGAGGCTGCATCTCCATGGCAGCCGCCCCGTCCTGCTTCTTCACTGAAACGACCACAGGAACAGTGATCATTATGGGATGTGTCCCCGTGGTCTGTTCTATATAGGAAGGACCCCCAACTTAGGTTGATCCTGTGGCCTATGCTATAGGAAAGACCACAACTTAGGTCGAGTCCATCCATTTATGTAAAACACGTTATCGAAACCAGTGGTGCTCTTAAGCATCGCCCAACAGAGACAGTGGTGTGATTTAATGTATCTTCGATACATTTATATTTCATTGCCTTTAACCTCTCACCACAACTGTCTGAAGAAGTGGTCATTCTAGTTAACTGAACTAGTCAGGAAAAACAAGTGTAGTTCAACATTTTAAAGCAAAGATCCACAATTCAAATAACACCAAAACACCAAAAGAGTTTGAAAGAGAATTGTTGTTAAAAAGGTTCAGCGAATGTCATACTTTTGATCCGGTGCAAGACAAGACAAATTAACAAAATACTGTTCTCAGCAGGTTAAGAAACATTGTTGTCCAAGGTTAAAAAGATACAGCTCATAACAGTCAATCAACATCCTTCCTAAAGTCATTTAATATATATATATATATATCCTTTGTTTTCAATTAATAATTTGAATCTTCACATTTGTATCTGCATGTAGACAAACATTCAGTATTCTTCAGGAGAATAATAATTGAAGAACGATTTGCCCTTGGTTACCTCATCACAGTACAATGTAAAGCACTTTGAGCCCTAATGGAAAAACCTGTATACAAACCCTGTACAGAGAGAGCCCTGTACAGAGAGAGCCCTGTGCAGAGAGAGCCCTGTACAGAGAGAGCCCTGTACAGAGAGAGCCCTGTGCAGAGAGAGCCCTGTACAGAGAGAGCCCTGTGCAGAGAGAGCCCTGTGCAGAGAGAGCCCTGTACAGAGAGAGCCCTGTACAGAGAGAGCCCTGTACAGAGAGAGCCCTGTGCAGAGAGAGCCCTGTACAGAGAGAGCCCTGTACAGAGAGAGCCCTGTGCAGAGAGAGCCCTGTACAGAGAGAGCCCTGTGCAGAGAGAGCCCTGTACAGAGAGAGCCCTGTACAGAGAGAGCCCTGTGCAGAGAGAGCCCTGTACAGAGAGAGCCCTGTGCAGAGAGAGCCCTGTACAGAGAGAGCCCTGTACAGAGAGAGCCCTGTGCAGAGAGAGCCCTGTGCAGAGAGAGCCCTGTACAGAGAGAGCCCTGTGTGAATGCAAACTATTATTAACATACTGTAACTTCCAAGTACATTACGTATCTGCTAGCTAGCAGGAAAACCTTCATGATGAACGCTATTTGCAAAGAATAGTGTGAGTGGAACAAGATCTGGGCAGACTGACCTCTAAATGAGAGTTAGAGAGATCGAGAGAGAGAGAGAGAGATCGAGAAATAGAAAGACAGAGCGATAGAGATCGAGAGAGAGAGAGAGAGAGAGAGAGAGAGAGGAGAGAGAGAGAGAGAGGACGGGAGAGAGAGGAGAGAGAGGAGAGAGAGAGAGAGAGAGAGAGATCGAGAGAGAGAGAGAGAGAGAGAGGAGAGAGAGAAAGAGAGGGAGGAGAGAGAGAGAGAGAGAAGAGAGAGGAGAAAGAGCGAGACCTTGAGACAGCCACAACACTGCAGACGGTGACAACAACACTGCAGACAAGACTTACATCAGGCTGATTGGATGTTAACTCAGAAGAATGTTAGAGACTCAGCGTTAAGGGAACGTTAGAGACTCAGCGTTAAGGGAACGTTAGAGACTCAGCGTAAGGGAACGTTAGAGACTCAGCGTTAAGGGAACGTTAGAGACTCAGCGTTAAGGGAACGTTAGAGACTCAGCGTTAAGGGAACGTTAGAGACTCAGCGTTAAGGGAACGTTAGAGACTCAGCGTTAAGGGAACGTTAGAGACTCAGCGTTAAGGGAACGTTAGAGACTCAGCGTTGAGGGAACGTTAGAGACTCAGCGTTAAGGGAACGTTAGAGACTCAGCGTTAAGGGAACGTTAGAGACTCAACGTTAAGGGAACGTTAGAGACTCAGCGTTAAGGGAACGTTAGAGACTCAGCGTTAAGGGAACGTCAGAGACTCAGCGTTAAGGGAACGTCAGAGACTCAGCGTTAAGGGAACGTCAGAGACTCAGCGTTAAGGGAACGTCAGAGACTCAGCGTTGAGGGAACGTCAGAGACTCAGCATTGAGGGAACGTCAGAGACTCAGCGTTGAGGGAACGTTAGAGACTCAGCGTTAAGTGAACGTTAGAGACTCAGCGTTAAGGGAACGTTAGAGACTCAGCGTTAAGGGAACGTTAGAGACTCAGCGTTAAGGGAATGTTAGACTCAGCGTTGAGGGAACGTTAGAGACTCAGCGTTAAGGGAACGTTAGAGACTCAGCGTTAAGGGAACGTTAGAGACTCAGCGTTGAGGGAACGTTAGAGACTCAGCGTTGAGGGAACGTTAGAGACTCAGCGTTAAGGGAACGTTAGAGACTCAGCGTTAAGGGAACGTTAGAGACTCAGCGTTAAGGGAACGTTAGAGACTCAGCGTTAAGGGAACGTTAGAGACTCAGCGTTAAGGGAACGTTAGAGACTCAGCGTTAAGGGAACATTAGAGACTCAGCGTTAAGGGAACGTTAGAGACTCAGCGTTGAGGGAACGTTAGAGACTCAGCGTTGAGGGAACGTTAGAGACTCAGCATTGAGGGAACGTTAGAGACTCAGCGTTGGGGGAACGTTAGAGACTCAGCATTGAGGGAACGTTAGAGACTCAGCGTTAAGGGAACGTTAGAGACTCAGCGTTAAGGGAACGTTAGAGACTCAGCGTTAAGGGAACGTTAGAGACTCAGCGTTAAGGGAACGTTAGAGACTCAGCGCTAAGGGAACGTTAGAGACTCAGCGTTAAGGGAACGTTAGAGACTCAGCGTTAAGGGAACGTTAGAGACTCAGCGTTAAGGGAACGTTAGAGACTCAGCATTAAGGGAACGTTAGAGACTCAGCGTTAAGGGAACGTTAGAGACTCAGCGTTAAGGGAACGTTAGAGACTCAGCGTTGAGGGAACGTTAGAGGACTCAGCGTTAAGGGAACGTTAGAGACTCAGCGTTAAGGGAACGTTAGAGGACTCAGCATTAAGGGAACGTTAGAGACTCAGCGTTAAGGGAACGTTAGAGACTCAGCGTTAAGGGAACGTTAGAGACTCAGCGTTAAGGGAACGTTAGAGACTCAGCGTTAAGGGAATGTTAGACTCAGCGTTGAGGGAACGTTAGAGACTCAGCGTTAAGGGAACGTTAGAGACTCAGCGTTAAGGGAACGTTAGAGACTCAGCGTTGAGGGAACGTTAGAGACTCAGCGTTGAGGGAACGTTAGAGACCAGCGTTAGAGACTCAGCGTAAGGGGAACGTTAGAGACTCAGCGTTAAGGGAACGTTAGAGACTCAGCGGTTAGGGGAACGTAGAGACTCAGCGTTAAGGGAACGTTAGAGACTCAGCGTTAAGGGAACGTTAGAGACTCAGCGTTGAGGGGAACGTTAGAGACTCAGCGTTGGGGAACGTTAGAGACTCAGCGTTGAGGGAACGTTAGAGACTCAGCGTTGAGGGGAACGTTAGAGACTCAGCGTTGAGGGAACGTTAGAGACTCAGCGTTTAAGGGAACGTTAGAGACTCAGCGTTAAGGGAACGTTCAGAGACTCAGCGCTTAAGGGAACGTCAGAGACTCAGCGTTAAGAGAACGTCAGGAGACTCAGCGTTAAGGGAACGTTAGAGGAATCAGCGTTAAGGGAACGTTAGAGACTCAGCGTTAAGGGAACGTTAGAGACTCAGCGTTAAGGGAACGTTAGAGACTCAGCGTTAAGGGAACGTTAGAGACTCAGCGTTAAGGGAACGTTAGAGACTCAGCGTTAAGGGAACGTTAGAGACTCAGCGTTAAGGGAACGTTAGAGACTCAGCGTTGAGGGAACGTTAGAGACTCAGCGTTGAGGGAACGTTAGAGACTCAGCGTTAAGGGAACGTTAGAGACTCAGCGTTAAGGGAACGTTAGAGACTCAGCGTTAAGGGAACGTTAGAGACTCAGCGTTAAGGGAACGTTAGAGACTCAGCGTTGAGGGAACGTTAGAGACTCAGCGTTAAGGGAACGTTAGAGACTCAGCGTTAAGGGAACGTTAGAGACTCAGCGTTAAGGGAACGTTAGAGACTCAGCGTTAAGGGAACGTTAGAGACTCAGCGTTAAGGGAACGTTAGAGACTCAGCGTTAAGGGAACGTTAGAGACTCAGCGTTGAGGGAACGTTAGAGACTCAGCGTTGAGGGAACGTTAGAGACTCAGCGTTGAGGGAACGTTAGAGACTCAGCGTTAGGGAACGTTAGAGACTCAGCGTTAAGGGAACGTTAGAGACTCAGCGTTAAGGGAACGTTAGAGACTCAGGTTAAGGGAACGTTAGAGACTCAGCTCTAAGGGAACGTTTAGAGACTCAGCGTTAAGGGAACGTTAGAGACTCAGCGTTAAGGGAACGTTAGAGACTCAGCGTTAAGGGAACGTTAGAGACTCAGCGTTAAGGGAACGTTAGAGACTCAGCGTTAAGGGAACGTTAGAGACTCAGCGTTTAAGGGAACGTTAGAGACTCAGCGTTAAGGGAACGTTAGAGACTCAGCGTTTAGGGAACGTTAGAGACTCAGCGTTAAGGGAACGTTTAGAGATCAGCGTTGAGGGAACGTTAGAGACTCAGCGTTAAGGGAACGTTAGAGACTCAGCGTTAAGGGAACGTTAGAGACTCAGGTTAAGGGAACGTTAGAGACTCAGCGTTTAAGGGAACGTTAGAGACTCAGCGTTAAGGGAACGTCAGAGACTCAGCGTTAAGACTCAGCGTTAAGGGAACGTCAGAGAATCAGCGTTAAGGGAACGTCAGAGACTCAGCGTTAAGGGAACGTCAGAGGACTCAGCGTTGAGGGAACGTCAGAGACTCAGCATTGAGGGACGTCAGAGACTCAGCGTTGATTTTCACTTTAAGTGAACGTTAGACTCCGCGTTAAGTGAACGTAGAGACTCAGCGTTAAGGGAACGTTAGAGACTCAGCGTTAAGGGAACGTTAGGACTCAGCGTTAAGGGAATGTTAGGACTCAGCGTTGAGGGAACGTTAAGAGACTCAGCGTTAAGGGAACGTTAGAGACTCAGCGTTAAGGGAACGTTAGAGACTCAGCGTTGAGGGAACGTTAGAGACTCAGCGTTAAGGGACGTTTAGAGACTCAGCGTTAAGGGAACGTTAGAGAGAATCAGCGTTAAGGGAACGTTAGAGACTCAGCGTTAAGGGAACGTTAGAGACTCAGCGTTAAGGGAACGTTAGAGACTCAGCGTTAAGGGAACGTTAGAGACTCAGCGTTAAGGGAACGTTAGAGACTCAGCGTTGAGGGAACGTTAGAGACTCAGCGTTGAGGGAACGTTAGAGACTCAGCGTTGAGGGAACGTTAGGACTCAGCGTTGAGGGAACGTTAGAGACTCAGCGTTAAGGGAACGTTAGAGACTCAGCGTTAAGGGAACGTTAGAGACTCAGCGTTAAGGGAACGTTAGAGACTCAGCGTTAAGGGAACGTTAGAGACTCAGCGCTAAGGGAACGTTAGAGACAGCGTTAAGGGAACGTTTAGAGACTCAGCGTTAAGGGAACGTTAGAGATCAGCGTTAAGGGAACGTTAGAGACTCAGCGTTAAGGGAACGTTAGAGACTCAGCGTTAAGGGAACGTTAGAGACTCAGCGTTAAGGGAACGTTAGAGACTCAGCGTTAAGGGAACGTTAGAGGATCGTTAGAGCTGGGCTTGCAAAATTATGGTAACTTTCCCAAAATTCCTAGGTTTTCCAAAAAATGAATATTCCCGGATTCAGAAGGGAATAAGCATGAAATCCAGAATTTTCCAACCAATATTTCTGGAAAAGCTGTGAATTTTTGGAAAGTTACCAGAAATTTGCAACCCTAGTTAGAGCACAGACCAAACTAAGGGGGGGAGGGGGGGAAAGTTGAAAATAGGTTACCTTTAGTCTGGTTGTTCTCCATATTCCCATCCTGCATTTTACCTACGGTGGAGACAAACGAGACACAGAACAAAAAGGACCGACAGTAAACAAACACACAATCGTCACCAGGACAACACAGTGAAATCTAAATAAACAGGAAGACAGAAACATGAATATTCATCGAACATTAGTCACGACCGTCACATACATAACAGAACAGCTGCTTTTTTAATGAGGTAAAGCTCTACTGTAGGGGATGGTAATTTTGGATGTCATTTTTTTATTTGTGGTTACAAGCTAGCAAAATGTTGTGTTTTTACCTGGGCTTTGCGAGTGACTATTGGAAATAATGTCAATCAAAGTAGATCATTTATAATAAAACTAGATTTGCAAATTATGTGACTATGCAGTAAATATTGAAATGTCATCTTTTGAAAGGTCTCCTAAAGCTAGTGCTGAGCGATTAACCGACATTTTGTTTGATTTTTTTGGGATTATTAAACCACTAATTGACCGACGTTGGTTTCAATTACTTGAATTACATTTATTTTATTTTATTCATGAGCCCAATGCGCCGTTTCTCCGGAGAGAAATCAAATCATTCACGAAAGAAATCAAGTCAAGAACTATGTGGGACGCTGGACTAAAGGGAGTTGTAGTTTTCATTAAGCAAATATTCAACCTAGTTCGGCGCGGAAACATGGTAATACGCCTGCTACTTAAGGTTAGATACGCACAGACCGCATGAGAGAGGAACCTAGAGCACTACAAAATTAAATAAAAAACATCATCGAAAACGTTTTTCTTAAAGGGTATCTTATAATTGCAGTTTAAAAAAAAAAAAAAACAGTGCAAGATGCAGTAAAACTTTTTGTTTGCTGTTTTTGTCTGATTTAAGTACTGTAGCTATGTGTTCGGATGAGCACAGTCTAAGATATCCTTTTCTGCTTACTTCTATGAACTTTAAAAAAAAGTGATTTGAGCATGATGCAACTATTGTTATTTGGGGCATGATGTATTGATAGACAGAATCACTTGACATGTTATACTGTAGTTGAGTAAACTGTAAGACCTATCTGACTCTGCTCAGATCTCCTCTCTATCCACTGGTGTGTTCATTTTGAAGAGTGACATACTCACATACAGACTACAGGGAGTTCCACACATCAACAGTACGAGAAAAGCCACTCAGATAGTTCATGAGGTATCAAGACACAGGTACAGATTCACAGAGTTAACACACACAATGAGGAAATAGAGTACAACACACACACACACACACACACACACACACACACACACACACACACACACACACACACACACACACACACACACGACCAACACAGAGCATGCAGTGTAACAGTGATGTCAGAATGCTCATGCAAGGTCAGACTGAGGGAGGAGAGGAATTGAAGTGAAGGAATTGAACGCTAGAGAGATAAATACTACAGGACTACCTCCCACCCAGGGGAACGCTAGAGAGATAAATACTACAGGACTACCTCCCACCCAGGGGAACGCTGGAGAGATAAATACTACAGGACTACCTCCCACCCAGGGGAACGATGGCGAGATAAATACTACAGGACTACCTCCCACCCAGGGGAACGCTGGAGAGATAAATACTACAGGTCTACCTCCCACCCAGGGGAACGCTAGAGAGATAAATACTACAGGACTACCTCCCACCCAGGGGAACGCTAGAGAGATAAATACTACAGGACTACCTCCCACCCAGGGGAACGCTAGAGAGATAAATACTACAGGACTACCTCCCACCCAGGGGAACGCTAGAGAGATAAATACTACAGGACTACCTCCCACCCAGGGGAACGCTGGAGAGATAAATACTACAGGACTACCTCCCACCCAGGGGAACGCTAGAGAGATAAATACTACAGGACTACCTCCCACCCAGGGGAACGCTAGAGAGATAAATACTACAGGACTACCTCCCACCCAGGGGAACGCTAGAGAGATAAATACTACAGGACTACCTCCCACCCAGGGGAACGCTGGAGAGATAAATACTACAGGACTACCTCCCACCCAGGGGAACGCTAGAGAGATAATACTACAGGACTACCTCCCACCCAGGGGAACGCTGGAGAGATAAATACTACAGGACTACCTCCCACCCAGGGGAACGCTGGAGAGATAAATACTACAGGACTACCTCCCACCCAGGGGAACGCTAGAGAGATAAATACTACAGGACTACCTCCCACCCAGGGGAACGATGGAGAGATAAATACTACAGGACTACCTCCCACCCAGGGGAACGCTAGAGAGATAAATACTACAGGACTACCTCCCACCCAGGGGAACGATGGAGAGATAAATACTACAGGACTACCTCCCACCCAGGGGAACGCTAGAGAGATAAATACTACAGGACTACCTCCCACCCAGGGGAACGATGGAGAGATAAATACTACAGGACTACCTCCCACCCAGGGGAACGATGGAGAGATAAATACTACAGGACTACCTCCCACCCAGGGGAACGCTGGAGAGATAAATACTACAGGACTACCTCCCACCCAGGGGAACGATGGAGAGATAAATACTACAGGACTACCTCCCACCCAGGGGAACGCTAGAGAGATAAATACTACAGGACTACCTCCCACCCAGGGGCCTGATAGACAACAGGACTACCATTAAAGCCACTGGATCCTACACACATACACTTTTCGTTTTTTAATTTCTTATGTCAATTCATTTTTTACATGTACTTCTTTACCTTTTATTTCAAGGTACACCCTACCAACAAATGATTGTACCAAAACAATATCTGTCCAAATGCAAACATTGAATACCTTGGTGCATATTACTAAAGGAAAACAAAGTGAAACGCTTGTCAAGTGAGCATCTCCTGCATATCTATAACCATCTGCATCATACTCAGAATGTTTCTTTCTGAGTCAGTGTAATGGACATCTCTATTCAGTTCATTTCAACAACAATATCAGATCCATTCCCAGAGGAAACAACGAGGCTGCTGAAAATGACATTTACCCCATTCACCTGCCACTGCAGTGCAGAGAGGCATGTCAGGACCATAATGTGAGAAACAGACGATCAGGGGAGCTGAGCTTACCACTGCAGTGCAGTGCAGAGAGACAGGTCAGGACCATAATGTGAGAAACAGACGATCAGGGGATCTGAGCTTACCACTGCAGTGCAGTGCAGAGAGACAGGTCAGGACCATAATGTGAGAAACAGACGATCAGGGGATCTGAGCTTACCACTGCAGTGCAGTGCAGAGAGACAGGTCAGGACCATAGAGTGAGAGATAGACAATCAGGGGGTGAGCTGAGCAGCAAACAGTACACAACACAATGGATGCGTCCCAAATGGCAGCCTATTCCCTACATAGTGCACTACTTGGTTTCCCTGTGGGTCCTGTTAAAAAGTAGTGTACTATATAGGGAATAGGGTGGTATTTGGGACGCAGCCTGGGGGTAGATTAATCTACTTCAGATATCAGTCACAGAAAACTAGTAATCGACTATGTGACCTGCCCTGAGAATAACCAGTAGTCATTTCTGAGGAACATTTAGCCCCTACACATTCCATGATAGTAAAGACATGCTAGTCATGGCTAGCAACCGGCAACCCCAACCTTCTTCAACACATAGAGTATATCACTGAGAACACTTACAGAATGTGGCTTTATTAAACCCCTTATCGAACATCCTCTCTAACCTCCAACGCAGCCACCGGATCATCCCCTCACTGCTTACCTACATAATATTGGATGTATTGTGGTAGTCCTACTCAGTCACTCAACCCAAATAACAGAAGGAAAGAAAAGGAGGAAGAGAGAAATGAAGACTGTTCCTCAGGAAAATAACATGCATTAAAGGAGAGAAGGTGGGGAGATAGGGAGGAGGAGGAGGAGAAGGAGGAGGAGGAGCAGAGTGGGCAGATAGGGAGGAGGAGGTGGAGGAGGTGGAGGAGGTGGAGGAGAGTGGGCAGATAGGGAGGAGGAGGTGGAGGAGGTGGAGGAGAGTGGGCAGATAGGGAGGAGGAGGTGGAGGAGAGTGGGCAGAGAGGGAGGAGGAGGTGGAGGTGGAGGAGGTGGAGGAGAGTGGGCAGAGAGGGAGGAGGAGGTGGAGGTGGAGGAGGAGGAGGAGGAGGAGGAGAGTGGGCAGATAGGGAGGAGGAGGTGGAGGAGGTGGAGGAGGTGGAGGAGAGTGGGCAGATAGGGAGAAGGAGGTGGAGGAGGGTGGAGGAGAGTGGGCAGATAGGGAGGAGGAGGTGGAGGAGAGTGGCAGAGAGGGAGGAGGAGGTGGAGGTGGAGGAGGTGGAGGAGAGTGGGCAGAGAGGGAGGAGGAGGTGGAGGTGGAGGAGGAGAGTGGGCAGATAGGGAAGAGGAGGTGGAGGAGGTGGAGGAGAGTGGGCAGATAGGGAGGAGGAGGGGGAGGTGGAGGAGGAGGAGGTGGAAGAGAGTGGGCAGAGAGGGAGGAGGAGGTGGAGGAGGTGGAGGAGAGTGGGCAGAGAGGGGGGTGGAGGAGGTGGAGGAGGTGGAGGAGAGTGGGCAGAGAGGGGGGTGGAGGAGGTGGAGGAGGGAGGAGGCAGTGGTACCCAGCGGGGGGTAGCAGGACAGGAAGGAGGTTCTGGTCAACCTACCATTGACTAGGCTGGCATTGCCAAGTGCAATACCGCCTGCAGCACCATCGGTGGCTATGGTTGCGATGGGGTGGACAGAGGGATGGGGGCAGTCTAGCAAGTAAATCATGGGTAAAAAAGACGGCCAACAGTGAACCAAAAGAACATGGTTAAGAGCTTGAATAACAGGACGATTAGTTGGTGTTGTTGTAGTTACTATCATGGTTGGGGTCAATCCCCTTTCAATTGCTGTCAATTCAGTACACTGACATTTCAATTCTAATTCCCTTTCTCTTCAATGCCTTTCACTAAGAACAATTTGGAATTGGAATTTGGTTTACTTTCTGAATTGACTGGAATTTAAATGGAATTGACCCCAACACTCAGCTGTTTAAAACAAACAGGAGAAATGGTTCCATACAGGCAGAGCATTACAAACATAACGCAATATACAGTGCATTCGGTTTTGTTACGTTACAGCCTTATTCTAAAATGGATTACATTCTTTTTTTCCCTCATCAATCTACACACAATACCCCATACTGACAAAGCGAAAACAGGTTTTTAGAAATGTTTGCTAATTTACTACAAATAAAAAACAGAAATACCTTATTGACATAAGTATTCAGACCTTTTGCTATGAGACTCGAAATTGAACTCAGGTGCATCCTGTTTACATTGATCATCCTTGAGATGTTTCTACAACTTGATTGCAGTCCACCTGTGGTAAATTCAATTGATTGGACATGATTTGTAAGGGCACACACCTGTATATATAAGGTCCCACAGTTGACAGTGCATGTCAGAGCAAAAACTAAGCCATGAGGTCGAATGAATTGTCCATAGAGCTCAGAGACAGGATTGTGTCGAGACACAGATCTGGGGAAGGGTACCAAAAAATGTCTGCAGCATTGAAGGTCACCAAGAACACAATGGCCTCCATCATTCTTAAATGGAAGAAGTTTGGAACCACCAAGACTCTTCCTAGAGCTGGCCGCCCGGCCAAACTGAGCAATCGGGGAAGAAGGGCCTTGGTCAGGGAGGTGACCAAGAACCCGATGAGCTCCAGAGTTCCTCTGTGGAGATGGGAGAACCTGCCAGAAGGACAACCATCTCTGCAGCACTCCACCAATCAGGCCTTTATGGTAGAGTGGCCAGACGGAAGCCACTCCTCAGTAAAAAGCACATGACAGCCCACTTGGAGTTTGCCAAAAGGCACCTAAAGACTCTCAGACCATGAGAAACAAGATTCTCTGGTCTGATGAAACCAAGATTGAACTTTAGCTTGAATGCCAAGCGTCAGATTTGGAGGAAACCTGGCACCATCCCTACGGTGAAGCACGGTGTTGGCAGCATCATGCTGTGGGGATGTTTTTCAGCGGCAGGGACTGGGAGACTTGTCAGGATCGAGGGAAAGATGAACGGAGCAAAGTACAGAGAGATCCTTGATGAAAACCTGCTCAGGACCTCAGACTGGGGTGAAGGTTCACCTTCCAACAGGACAACGACCCCAAGCACACAGCCAAGACAACGCAGGAGTGGCTTCGGGACAAGTCTCTGAATGTCCTTGAGTGGCCCAGCCAGAGCCCGGACTTGAACCCCGATTGAACAACTCTGGAGAGACCTGGAAATAGCTGTGCAGCGACGCTCCCCATCCAACTTGACAGAGCTTGAGAGGATCTGCAGAGAAGAATGGGAGAAACACCCCAAATACAGGTGTGCCAAGCTTAGGTAGCGTCATACCCAAGAAGACTCAAGGCCGTAATTGCTGCCAAAGGTGCTTCAACAAAGTACTCAATAAAGGGTCTGAATACTTATGTAAATGTGACATTTCAGTTTTTTCTATTTATTATTATTTGCAAACATTTCTAAAAACTTGTTTTTGCTTTATCAATAAGGAGTATTGTGTGTAGATTGATGAGGGCAAAAAAACGATATAATCAATTTTAGAGTAAGGCTGTGTCTTTAAAAACATGTGGAAAGAGTCAAGAGGTCTGAATACTTTCCGAGTGCAACTGTAAAACAGGAAATAACAACACAACAATAATGGATAAACCAAATGAAAGGAACATTAATAAATGGCTGAGTAAGAGGTCTGACCAATTTCCTCAACGAAACACCTCAAACCAGTGAAGAGAAAAACAGACTAAAGATCTATCCGTCAGGTGGTTTTAAGCAGTAAGGCCTGATGGGGGGGGGGGGGGGGGGGGGGGGGGGGGGGGGGGGTTATTACAGTCCCCTGTAGCTCAGTTGGTAGAGCGTGGCGCTTGCAACGCCAGGGTTGTGGGTTCGTTTCCCACGGTGGGGGGGGGGCAGTATGAAAATATGTATGCACTCACTAACTGTAAGTCGCTCTGGATAAGAGCGTCTGCTAAAATGACTAAAATGTTAAATGTATTAGGCCAATATACCACTGCTAAAGGCTGTTCTTAGGTACAACGCAAATGAGAGTAGAGCCTGGATACAGCCCTTAGCCGTGGTATATTGGCCATATACCACAAACTCCCGAGGTGCCTTATTGCTATTATAAACTGGTTACCAACGTAATTAGAACAGTAAACAAGTCATTTTGTGCTTTCAGCCAATCAGTATTCAGGGTTCGAACGACCCGGTTTATTAGGTCTGAGTATACCAAACATTAGGAACTAACTGTAAGTGGCTCTGGATAAGAGCGTCTGCTAAATGACTAACATGTAAACAATGTAAACAATGTAAACAATGTAAGTAAATAACAACATAAATAAGAACAGTGTTAAGAGCAGAAGAAAGAGCATTGTGGTTAAACTGCTTGAATCAGGGTTGGGCTCAATCCCATCTCAATCCCATCTCAATCCCATCTCAAACCCATCTCAAACCCATCTCAATCCCATCTCAATTCAGAATGTAAACCAAATTCCAACTCCAAATGTTCCCAATTGAAAAGCATTGAAGAGAATTGGAATTTCAATGCACTTCCTGAATTGACTGAAATTTTAATTGAATTGACCCCGAACCCTGATGACAGTTGAGCATTGTGGTTAAACTGCTTGAATGTCAAATTCCACCATCACAACAATGGTCAACAGACATCCAGACGGACATCTGTTGGAGGAGAAAAAAACACAACTTAACGACTTTATCAATAACTTACTCAGGGGTGGAATTGGGAGGAGCACTTAAGAAAAAAGTTCACAATGCGCAATAATTCTTTACATGTAAAAATGGGTTTTGAATGATAATGTTAAATTCCCAGAGTGATTTTTTTCTTTCTTCAATTCCACTCCTGTGCATACTGCATACTGCATACTGCATACTGAATACTGAATACTGCATACTACATACTGCATACTGAATACTGCATACTGCATACGGCATACTGAATACAGCATACTGCATACTGCATACTGCATACAGCATACTGCATACTGCATACTGAATACTGCATACTGAATACTGAATACTTCATACTGCATACTGAATACTGAATAGTGCATACTGAATAGTGCATACTGCATACTGAATACTGCACACTGAATACTGCATACTTCCCAGTCCACATGGCCGTACAGGGTTCACATGGCCCTGTTAGCAGTAGTTGTTACCTCCGTACAGGGTTTAAATATTGTACACTTCACAGAGCACAGGCAAAGTGTACTTCATGGGAGAGTGTAAGCAACCCTACACCCCAACCCGAGCCCTCCGTCCTGCCACCTCTGGTCTCTTGGCTCTCCCACCCCTACGGGAGGGCAGCTCCCGCTCAGCCCAGTCCAAGCTCTTCTCTGTCCTGGCACCCCAATGGTGGAACAAGCTTCCCCCTGAAGCTAGGACAGCAGAGTCCCTTCCCATCTTCCAAAAACATCTGAAACCCTACGTCTTCAAAGAGTATCTTAAATAATCCCCCTCCTGACCTCGACCCCCTTCCTGAACCAACGCTTGCTATTCTAGCTCTGACTCTATTGATACCTACTCTATTGAGGGAAAGTGTACTTACTATAACTGCCTGTGATATGTGGTTGTCCCACCTAGCTATTTTAAGATGAATGCACTAACTGTAAGTCACTCTGGATAAGAGCGTCTTCTAAATGACTAAAATGTCAAATGTAGAATGGCCTCAGACCAGTAGTCTTCCATCCTATGGGCTCTGGTCAAAGGGATGCAGGTTATGTTTTACAAGGTAGTAGTCTGGAGAAGCTGCTCTCTCAGACTAACTAACAGCATCAAAGAGGTGTTTCAGCGAGGAGCAGTCATCCCAAACGGAGACAGCCTGGCATCACACAGATGATCAGAGCATGAATCAGGTCAAGTTTAATATCTTTTAAGTCTTTCTGGGGTGAATTTTAATGTTCCATCATTCCTCCTGAAGCTGCACTTTAACTCAGTATCTTCTTAGTGGTTAGTTGATTTAACCAATCACAGGCTGGGATCACATTGATTTAACCAATCACAGGCTGGGATCACGTTGATTTAACCAATCACAGGCTGGGATCACGTTGATTTAACCAATCACAGGCTGGGATCACGTTGATTTAACCAATCACAGGCTGGGATCATGTTGATTTAACCAATGACAGGCTCTGATTTTCAGCGATAATGTTGATTTAACCAATCACAGGCTGGGATCATGTTGATTTAATCGATCACAGGCTGGGAACATGTTCATTTAACCAACCACAGGCTGGAATCATGTTGATTTAACCAATGACAGGCTCTGATTTTCAGCGATAATGTTGATTTAACCAATCACAGGCTGGGATCACATTGATTTAACCAATCACAGGCTGGGATCACATTGATTTAACCAATCACAGGCTGGGATCACGTTGATTTAACCAATCACAGGCTGGGATCATGTTGATTTAACCAACCACAGGCTGGAATCATGTTGATTTAACCAATGACAGGCTCTGATTTTCAGCGATAATGTTGATTTAACCAATACGGGCTGGATAGTTGTTTTAACCAAATCACGGGCGGGGAAAATCATGTTGATTTTAACCAACACAGGGGGGAATCATGTTGTTTAAAACCAATAAAAGGGGCTGGGATCATGTTGATTTAACCCAAAAAGTTTAATCATTTTGATTTAACCAAACAGGCTGGGACATTTGTTTTAAACCAATCCGGCGGGAAATAAATGTTGATTTTACCAATCCAGGCTGGAATCATGTTTTGATTAACCAAATCACAGGTGGGATCATGTTGATTTAACCCAAATCAAGGGAAATCATGTTGATTTAAAAACCAAATACGGCGGAATCATTTTGTTTTTAAAAAACCAAACACAGGCTGGTCATTTTTGTTTTAAAACCAATCACAGGCTGGAATTTGGCACAGTTGAAACTGTATTGGGGATTGAGGGGGCGATTATAGATGTGATGTGAGGTTTTCTTTCAGTAGTGTGCATGGGTAGGGCTCCTATTTTTAAGGGAAGAACCTGATTGACTGAAGACGGGTAGTTGGTTGGTGTTCATCAGGGACAGGGAAGGGGTTAGGGTGTTTTAGCAGGGTAGTTAAGGGGGTTAAGGGGATGGGACAGAGTTGGCTAGGGGTGACCAGGGTCACAAAGAGAGATACTCTACCTGTGTTCTGTTGGCCATCCTCCACTGCCTCACCTGTGTGTTGATAGCAAGAGAGTGAGGAGATGAGAGGCAACCTGGAGACTAGCTGGGCCACCTCACTAAACACCAGAGCATCCCAGTACCCCTTTTCACACCGAACCGAGCTGCACTGTGAAAGCCTGAATGTGCATCCAGCATAGGAGCTGTAACAGTGCCTGGAAGGACAATAACAATGTCAAAAGAATATATCCGAGTCGGCACAGTACGTTTCAGGGTCCTGTAGTGCGTAAAGAGCCTGCCTGTCACATAGTGCAGGTCAGCTTATTATTTAGACAGAGTACTTTAGAGTAGCATCACCCTTCCTCCCACGGAGAGGAAAAACCCTAGTTATCCAAGATGGACTTCAACCAAGAGGTACTTGCTGTCACTCAGTCTATAGTTGGAGCGGTTTAAGCAACAACCCAGCTGGCAAGACTTGTTGAAATGACGTCATTACCACCAGCACAGCCCTCTGGGTAGGACATACAGTAAAGGCAAAACAATGGCGATCCTTAGTTCAACCAAGATGGATACTCCACTTCAACCAAGATGGATACTCCACTTCAACCAAGATGGATACTCCACTTCAAACAAGATGGATACTCCACTTCAACCAAGATGGATACTCCACTTCAACCAAGATGGATACTCCACTTCAACCAAGATGGATACTCCACTTCAACCAAGATGGATACTCCACTTCAACCAAGATGGATACTCCACTTCAACCAAGATGGATGCTCCACTTCAACCAAGATGGATACTCCACTTCAACCAAGATGGATACTCCACTTCAACCAAGATGGATGCTCCACTTCAACCAAGAAGTACCCCTTTGCCTTCACTCTGTGGTTTACAGTCCCTTTATTGTTGCAGTGATTTCAGTAATAAGAGAAACATTCACCTTCGCACTCAGTAAACTAAGAGGTTTGAAAAGGAGTCATTCGTTATTACAAACCAGTAGGATCTTTGCTCTGCTCTGGTACAACTCTATACAGAGCATTCGGAAAGTATTCAGACCCCCTTGACCTTTTCCACATTTTGTTTATGTTACAGCCTTATTCTAAAATGGATTACATTGTTTATTTTCCTCATCACTCTACACACAATACACCCATACTGACAAAACAAAAACAGGTTTTTCCTCAGTACTTTGTTGAAGCACCTTTGGCAGTGATTACAGCCTCGATTCTTGGGTATGACACTACAAGCTTGGCACATCTGTATATGGGGAGTTTCTCCCATTCTTCTCTGCAGATCCTCTCAAGCGCTGTCAGGTTGGATGGGGAGCGTCGCTGCACAGCTATTTTCAGGTCTCTCCAGAGATGTTCGATCGGGGTTCAAGTCCGGGCTCTGGCTGGGCCACTCAAGGACATTCAGAGACTTGTCCCAAAGCCACTCCTGCATTGTCTTGGCTGTGTGCCTAGGGTCGTTGTCCTGTTGGAAGGTGAACCTTTGCCCCAGTCTGAGGTCCTGAGCACTCTGGAGCAGATCTCTCTGTACTTTGCGGCGTTCATCTTTGCTTCAATCCTGACTCGTCTCCCAGTCCCTGCCACTGAAAAACATCCCCACAGCATGATGCTACCACCACCATGCTTCACCGTTCGGATGGTGCAGGTTTCCTCCAGATGTGATGCTTGGCATTCAGAATTCAACCTTGGTTTCATCAGACAAGAGAATCTTGTTTCTCATGGTCTAAGAGTCTTTAGGTGCCTTTTGGCAAACTCCAAGGGGACTGTCATGTGCCTTTTACTGAGTAGTGGCTTCCGTCTGGCCACTCTACCTTAAAGGCCTGATTGGTGGAGTGCTGCAGAGATGGCTGTCCTTTTGGATGGTTCTCCCATCTCCACAGAGGAACTCTAGAGTTCTGTAAGCGTGACCATCGGGTTCTTGGTCACCTCCCTGACCAAGGCCCTTCTCCCCCGATTGCTCAGTTTGGCCGGGCGGCCAGCTCTAGGAAGAGTCTTGGTGGTTCAAAACTTCTTCCATTTAAGAATGATGGAGGCCACTGTGTTCTTGGGGACCTTCAATGCTGCAGAAAGTTCTTCAACCTCATGGCTTAGTTTTTGCTCTGACATGCACTGTCAACTGTGGGACCTTATATAGACAGGTGTGTGCCTTTCCAAATCATGTCGAATCAATTTAATTTACCACAGGTGGACTCCAATCAAGCTGTAGAAACATCTCAAGAATGATCCATGGAAAAAGGATGCACCTGAGCTCAAATCTGAGTCTCATAGCAAAGGGTCTGAATACTTACAGTACCAGTAAAAAGTTGACACACCTACTCATTCAAGGGTTTTTCTTTATTTTAACTATTTTCTACATTGTAGAATAATAGTGAAGACATCAAAACTATGAAATAACACATATGTAGTAACCAAAATAGTGTTAAACAAATCAAAATATATTTTAGATTTTAGATTCTTCAAAGTAGCCACCCTTTGCCTTGATGACAGCTTTGCACACTCTTGGCATTCTCTCAACCAGCTTCATGAGGTAGTCACCTGGAATGCATTTCAATTAACAGGTGTGCCTTGTTAAAAGTTAATTTGTGGAATGTATTTCCTTCTTAATGCGTTTGAGTCAATCAGTTGTGTTGTGCCAAGGTAGGGGTGGTATACAGGGCCTCCTGTAGCTCAGTTGGTAGAGCATGGCGCTTGCAACGCCAGGGTTGTGGGTTCGATTCCCACGGGGGGCCAGTATGAAAAATGTATGCACTCACTAACTGTAAGTCGCTCTGGATAAGAGTGTCTGCTAAATGACTAAAATGTAAAATGTAAGATAGCCGTATTTGGTAAAAGACCAAGCCCAGATTATGGCTTGAATAAGCAAAGAGAAACAACAGTCCATCATTACTTTAAGAAATGAAGGTCAGTCAATACTGTGAATCAGGCCTTCATGGTCGAATTGCTGCAAAGAAGCCACTACTAAAGGACACCAATAAGAAGAAGAGACTTGCTTGGGCCAAGAAACACAAGGAATGGACATTAGACGGGTGGAAATCTGTCCTTAGGTCTGATGAGTCCAAATTTGAGATTTTTGGTTCCAACCGCCGTGTCTTTGTGAGACACAGAGTAGGTGAACGGATGATTTCCGCATGTGTGGTTCCCACCGTGAAGCATGGAGGAGGAGGTGTGATGGTGTGGGCGTGCTTTGCTGGTGACACTGTCTGTGATTTATTTAGAATTCAAGGCACACTTAACCAGCATGGGTACCACAGCATTCTGCAGTGATACGCCATCCCATCTGGTTTGGGCTTAGTGGGACTATCATTTGTTTTTCAACAGGACGATGACCCAAAAAACACCTCCAGGCTGTGTAAGGGCTATTTGACCAAGGAGAGTGATGGAGTGCTGCAGCAGATGACCCGGCCTCCACAATCCCCCAACCTCAATCCAATTGAAATGGTTTGGGATGAGTTGGACCGCAAAGTGAAGGACAAGCAGCCAACAAGTGCTCAGCATATGTGGGAACTCCTTCAAGACTGTTGGAAAAGCATTCCTCATGAAGCTGGTTGAGAGAATGCCAAGAGTGTGCGAAGCTGGTTGAGAGAATGCCAAGAGTGTGCAAAGCTGTCATCAAGGCAAAGGGTGGCTATTTGAAGAATCGAACATTTTAAATATATTCTGATTTGTTTAACACTTTTTTGGTTACTAAATAATTCCATGTGTGTTATTTCGTAGTTTTGATGTCTTCACTGTTATTCTACAATGTAGAAAATAGTAAAAAAATAAAGAAAAACCCTTGAATGAGTAGGTGTGTCCAAACTTCTGACTGGTACTTTATGTCAATAAGGTATTTCTGTTTTTTACTTTTAATACATTTGAAAAAAAACCTGTTGGATTGGACATTACAGTAGAAAAGGGTACATTAATTTACTCCAGAACCAGTTGGATTGGACATTACAGTAGAAAAGGGTACAGTAATTTACTCCAGAACCAGTTGGATTGGACATTACAGTAGAAAATGTACAGTAAAATTTTCCCAAACCGTTGGATTGGACTTACAAGAAAAGGGTACAGTATTTACTCCGAACCAGTTGGTTAGACATTAATAGAAAAAGGTTCATAACTTACTACAAACCAGTTTTGGATTTGGGCATTACAGTAGAAAAGGTTCAGTAACTTTCTACAAACCAGTTGGATTGGCCTTACAGTAGAAAAGGTTCATAAATTACTACAAACCAGTTGGATTGGCATTACGAGAAAAGGGCATTAATTTACCCAGAACCCCGTTGATTGGACATTTCAGTAAAAAGGGTTCCGTAATTTCTCCAGACCCCTTGGATTGGGCATTAGTAAAAAGGGGACATTAATTCACTCCAAACCAGTTGGTTTGGGCATACAGAGAAAAAGGGGACTTAAATTTTCTCCAGAACCATTTGGGTTGGACATTACATAAAAATATACAGTAATTTCTCCAGAAACCCGTTGATTGGACATTACGTAAACAGGGGACTAATTTCTCCCGAACCGTTATTGGGCTTAATAGAAAAGGGGCAGTAATTTTTCCCAGAACCAGTTGGGATTGGGCTTACAAAAAAGGCTACGTAAATTTTCTCCCGAACCCGTTTTAAAAGGACATACGTAAAAAGGTACGTAAATTTTCTCCAGAAGCTTTTTATTTGGACTTACAGTAGATAACAGTCGTGGACCAGGAAGTGAAACATCCTTCTTCTCCTTCTCCTTCCCTCCCCCCTTCTTCTCCGGCCCCCACAGGGTGAAAATTGCCGGCTGGGGTTGACCCCCCCCACTCACCACTCCTGCCTGACCCCCCCCATCCAGGGTTCCACACACCACAAACCACACAACACACCCAACACACCCACGGTCAGGGGGCACACACAACCCGGGTCAGGGGCCACACACACACCAAAAAGGGTCAGGAGCCACACAGGGTCAGGGGCACACACACACACAGGGGCAGGGGCAACCACACCCAAAAGGGGCAGGCACACACACAACAGGGGCAGGGGGAACACACACACAGGGTCAGGGGGACCCCAACACACACACCCAGGGTCGGGGCAACCAAGGGGGAGGACCCACCCCCCACACGGGTCAGGGGGGACCACGGGGGAGGGGAAAACCCCACACACAGGTCGGGGCCCCCCCCACCACACACAAAGGGGGGGCCCCCCC
>LR778264.1:59195437-59227457 GCA_902810595.1 Coregonus sp. 'balchen' | reverse complement strand
CCCCTGCAAAAGTTCCTCTTCCAAAACCAAAAACAAGAGGGGCGTGAACAGTTTGGGGTCGCATGGGTTGTGAGGTGGGGGGTGGGGTTTGTTACTACACCGATAAATAACAATATCCATCCAGACCTTTGCCACCTGAGAAATTTGTGTGACCGGACCATCTCAAATAGTACTTGAGTGCCCCATGCTCTATGCCATTTAGCAGTATATGTGTTTCAGATCAACATACAGTGTGTGAATACATCGTAGTACGATATAGGTGTCTCTCCACTCTGTGACATCACAGGACCTCTGTGACATCACAGGACCTCTGTGACATCACAGTAAATAACCGACTGACCAGACAGCAGCATGGGATCCCTGTCGGCGTCTTTCTTGACGTGATCAGACTCTCCTGTTAGTGAACTCTCATCAATCTTCAGGTCGTTGCCCTGTATCAACACTCCATCCGCTGGAAGCAGGTCACCTGCACAACACAACAGAACAAAAAAAATATATACTATTTTAATAAAACAACATAACATATACTATTTTATAACAGTCCCGTGTAGCTCAGTTGGTAGAGCATGGCGCTTGCAACGCCAGGGTTGTGGGTTCGATTCCCACGTGGGACAAGTTTAAAAAATAAACAAAATAAACAAATGTTTGCACTCACTACCTGTAAGTCGCTCTGGATAAGAGCGTCTGCTACAATGACTAAAATGTTTTTAAAATAACACATTCACAGAAAACAGATACTGTTTAATAACACTGCAGTCATAAAATACATTTAAAAAAGAATAGCAGTTCAGAGACTCAGAAGCAGATAGGTAGCATCCAGACAGGAGAACAGATTTTATTTTATAAGACTGCAGCTACAAACAACTCCCAAAATAACATTGCAAAAAGGCTACTGTTGAGAGGTTCAGATCACAGTAAATAGCATCTGGTCACGTCTCCTCCCGTTGCTCCCCTCCGGCGCTCTGATTCGCCGGTCTACTGAGCCACCGGTCTGAGCGCACCACCTCGGCAACACAGGAATGGAAACCGAACGCACCCTAATCACCTCCAGAAGCACCTGCACCTCATCATCTCATCACCACCCCTATTTAGCCCTGGACTGTTCTGGAAGATGATGTGTGTGATTGTTTAGCTTCGTGTCGTTAACTCCATCTTTCTTAATTCTCTTTGTCATTGTTTAGTAAACCTTGACCTTGTTAATTCCTGCGTCTGCGTCCTGCCTCTTCGTATACTCAGTACTCGTCACACATCCTGTCTGATTCCCAGCCATGTGTCTTTGTGATAATGTGTATTATACTGTAGAGATGCAAGGGGGCTCAACGAGAAGACCTGTCCTCTCTTTCTCTTCAACTATTCAGACTGATCAAACCTGGGACATCAGGTGAATAGAATCAATCAATTGATTACTAGGTAGAAAACCAGGCGTACTCAGGCCCTCCAGATTAGAATACTCTGATGGATGCTGTGAGGATTATGGGTAATCTCGTTCCCAGACACTTCCGCCCAAAAAAGCACAAAGAGTGTGGTGGACCAACGCATCAAACTTGGCCTTTGTTAGCAAATAGAAAGACCGGGAGAAACACTCTGCGCGATAGGCATTGGCTTAATCGGTTTAATCTACCAACCAATCATCTCTCACAACACCTACCCCCTAACTCTCCCAGTATGTCTTCCAAACATGTCTTGCCTCCAGTTGGAGCGAAGTCCAGCAGTCGTGTGATTTGCTAGAATTAAATGACAAATACTTTACTCAGTAAGGTCACTCCCATAGAATTGTATGGTCACTCCTACTATGGCCAACTTAGAATGGTTGATATCCCAGGCTTATATGTGCTGTGTGCAGTTGTCTCGAGACAAGGTTATGGTTCGGGCTGCCTCAATGACCGTGTGCAGTAGTCTGGGGACGAGGTTAGGGTTAGGGTTAGGGTTAGGGTTAGGGTCAGGGTTAGGGTTAGGGCTGTGTGCAGTAGTCAGGGTCAGGGTTAGGGTCAGGGTCAGGGTTAGGGTCAGGGTCAGGGTTAGGGTTAGGGTCAGGGTTAGGGTTAGGGTCAGGGTCAGGGTTAGGGTCAGGGTCAGGGCTCTATGGTATCCATACCTACCATACTTGATTTGTGCGATGTCCCCGACCACGATGTCAGCCACGGGGAGCTGGATGACCTCAGCACCTCTAACCACCTGGAACTTCTGCTCCTGCTCGATGCGGCTCTGCAGCCCTCTGAACTGCTTCTCCTTGCTCCAGTCGTTGAAGGCTGTCACCAGCACAACACACACTACAGACAGTAAGATGGCTGCTCCCTCTATCCAGCCGGCCTCAGCCTCACCCTCGTCCTCCGCGCCCGCCGCCGCTGTCCCACAGGCTGAGAGAGAGAGAGAGAGAGAGAGATTACAGCGATCCACAAAGAATTCGAAAACATACCCAATTTTGATTAAACTCCCTTATCTACTGGATGAAATACCACAGTGATCCATCACAGCTGCAAGATTTGTGACCTGTTGCCACAAGAAAAGGGCAACCAGTGAAGAACAAACACCATTGTAAAAACAACCCATATTTATGTTTATTTATTTTCCCATTTGTACTTTAACTATTTGCACATCGTTACAACACTGTATATATACATAATATGACATTTGAAATGTCTTTATTCTTTTGGAACTTCTGAGTGTAATGTTTACTGTTAATTTTTATGGTTTATTTCACTTTTGTTTACTATCTACTTCACTTGCTTTGGCAATGTTAACATACGTTTACCATGCCAATAAAGCCCTTAAATTGAAATTGAATTGAAAGGGGAGAGGTTAGATGCACACACAAACACATTCAAAACGACTATTCAATGCTTTGTATCTAACATTTTCCTTTGTATGAAAAAAAAACCTTGACAGGACTTTATTCACATGCTTATAACCTTTTGATCTACTTGTGATAGACTGGATGAATAAACTTGCATCATGTACACATGCGCACACACACACATACACAAACAAATTATTTATATATACACTAGATGACAGAGAGGGGGCGCTGTTTTGAAGCTACTGCATCTCCATCTAGGCACTTCACCATTGTATTTTCTTTTTAGAAAACTATAGAAATGCATTTATTAATGTCTACATTAGTATTTGCCATGTTTATTCAATTACAGACACCTTAATGCATGCTTTTTAATTATATTACAGTATGTGAGCTGAACATGCACTTATGAAATGAACAAATATAAAATATGTTTTCCTTAAAATATATATTTAGAAAGTACTAATGCTGCTGTCCCCACTACCACAACAACATACTTAAATACATGTAATTTTAATTGAAATACTGTGGAGGACTGATTCTTCTGGAAAGTGCCAATATGGCCGACACTTAACAACAGAAATCCAGGGTTTACATACATTTGACACACACACACACACACAAAAAAAAAAAAAATCTTTTATTCAATGCTCTGCATGTATCAAACATTTTCCTTTCCGTGAATAACAGTTGTATACCTTAATTCTTCCTCTGCTCCCATGTAGCTTTACTGTGATAGACTGTAGGAATTAGATTCCGCTACAGGTGCTGATGTGTTCCATTCATTTATGTGGACAGAAGCATTCTACTATTTTCCTAAACGCATTGGGTTCTACTACACAGCATTGTGTTCTACTACACAGCATTGTGTTCTACTACTACTACACAGCATTGTGTTCTACTACAAAGCATTGTGTTCTACTACTACTACACAGCATTGTGTTCTACTACACAGCATTGTGTTCGACTACACAGCATTTGTGTTTCTATAATACACACAGCATGGTGTTCTACTACACAGCATTGGTTCTACTACTACTACACCGCCATTGTGTTCTACTACAAGATTGTGTTCTACTACAACAGCATGTGTTCTATCTATACAGCATGTGTTCTACTAACAGCATTTGTGTTCTACTCACAGCATTGTGTCTACTACACATCATTTGTGTTCACTACAACTACACAGGCATTGTGTTTACTAGACAGCATTGTGTTTCTACATACAGCATTGTGTTTCTAGACACAGCATTGGTTCTACTACACATCATTGTGTTCTATACACAGCTGTGTCACTACCACATCATTGTGTCTACTACACAGCATTGTGTTCACTACACAGCATTGTGTTCTTACTACTACTACACAGCATTGCTGTTCTAATACTACTATACAGCATTGTGGTTCAAAACTAAACAGCATTGTGTTTAAGAACCACATCGTGTTCTACGACACAGCATGTGTTATACTATACAGCATTGTGTCTACTACACAGCATTGTGTTCTACTACACGCATTGTGTTCTACTACACAGCATTGTGTTCACTTACACAGCATTGTGTTATACACACAGGCATTGTGTTATAATACTACTACACAGCATTGTTGTTCTAGACACAGCATTGTGTTCTACTACACAGGCATTGGTTCTAATACTACTAAACAGCATTGTGTCTGACTTACAACAGCATGTGTCTACTACACAGCATTGTGTCTACCAATACAGCATTGTGTGCTACTACACAGCATTGGTCTACACACCGCATTTTTGTGTTCTACTATACAGCCATGTGTTCTACTACACAGCATTGTGTTCTACAACACAGCATTGTGTTCTACTACACAGCATGTGTTCTACTACACAGCAATTTTTTTTTTTGTTGGTTCTACTACTACAATACAGCATTGTGTTCTACTACACAGCTTGTGTTCTATACACGGCATTGTGTTCTACTACACAGCATTGTGGCTCTACTACTAACAAACAGCATTGTGTTCTCCTACACATAGTGTGTTCTCTACTAAAAATACAGCATTGGTTCTACTACTAAAATACAGAATTGTGTTTATACTACACAGCATTGCGTTCTACTTACACAGCATATGTGTTCTACTATACTACACAGCATGTGTTCTACTACAAAGATTGTGTTCTTACTTACACAGCATAGTGTTCTACTACACAGCATTGTGTTCTTACCTACACAGCATTGTGTTCTACTAAACTACACAGCATTGTGTTCTACTACACAGCATTGGTTCTACTACTACTACACAGCATGGTATTCTATACACAGCATTGGTGTTCTACTACACAGCATTGTGTTCTATATACAGCATGGTGTTCCATACTATACAGCATTGTTTTCTAAACTCCACAGAATTGGGTTCTACTAAACATCATTGTGTCTACTACACAGCATTGTGTTCTACACACATCATTGTGTTCTACTAACACAGCATTGTGTTCTACTACACAGCATTGTGTTCTACTCTACTACACAGCATAGGTCTACTACTTTACTAGACAGCATGTGTTCTACACACAGGCATTGTGTTCTACTACACAGCATTGTTTCTAATACACAGCTTTGTGTCTACTACACCAGCCTGTGTTCTACCTACACAGCATGTGTTCTTACTACAAGCATGTGTTCTCATACACAGCATTGTGTTTACTATAATCATTGTGTTCTACTTACACAGCATGTGTTCTACTACACAGCATTGTGTTCAACTATACAGGCATTGTGTTTTCTACTACACAGGCAATGTGTTACTACACGCATTGTGTTCTACTATACAGCATTGTGTTTACTACAAGCATTGTGTTATACTAAACAGCATTGTGTTTCTACTACAACAGCCTTGGGTTCTACTACACAGCATTGTGTTCTACTACACATCATTGTGTTAGACTACAGCATGGTGTTCTACACACGCATTGTGTTCTACGATACAGCAATTGTGTTCTACTATACAGAATTGGTGTTCTACTACACAGCATGTGTTCTACTACACCGCATGTGTTCTACTATACGATTGTGTCTATACTTACAGCAGTGTATGTTCTACTACACAGCATTTTGTGTTATACTACACAGCATTGTTCTACTACACAGCAGTGTGTTATACTACTACCACAGAATTGTGTTCTTACTACCCAGAATTGTGTTATACTATTACAGCATTGTGTTCTAATTTAACACAGCATTGTGTTCTACTACACAGCATTGTGTTCTACTACACAGCATTGGTTCTACTATACAGCATTGTGTTCTACTATACACATTTGTTATGTTTACTACCCGCATTGTGTCTAAACACAGAATGTGTTCTACTATGACAGCATATTGTGTTCTCTACACAGCATGTGTTCTACTACACAGCATTGTGTTCTACTACACAGCATTGTGTCTACTACACAGCATTGTGTTTACTACTACTACAGCAGTGTTCTACTACACAGCATGGTGTTCTACTAACAGGAATTGTGTTCTACTAACTACACAGCATGGTTCTCTACTACACAGGCATTGTGTTCTACAATACAGCATTGTGTTCTACTACACAGCATTGTGTACTACTACACAGCATTGTGTTGACTATACAGCATTGTGTTCTACTACACAGCATTGTGTTATACACAGCATTGTGTTCTAATACACAGATTGGGTTTTACTTACCAACAGCATGTGTTCTACTACTCCAATTACAGCATTGGTTCTACTACCAAGCTTTGTGTTCTACTACACAGCATTGTGTTCTACTACACAGCATTGTGTTCTACTACTACAATACAGCATTGTGTTCTACTACACATCATTGTGTTCTACTACTAAAATACAGCATTGTGTTCTACTACACAGCATTGTGTTCTACTACACAGCATTGTGTTCTACTACACAGCATTGTGTTATACGACTTGATGCACGCATTGTGTTCTATACAAAGCATTGTGTTCTACTACACAGCATTGTGTTCTACTACACAGCATTGTGTTCTACTACACAGCATTGTGTTCTACTACTACTACACAGCATTGTGTTCTACTACACAGCATTGTGTTCTACTACTACTACACAGCATTGTGTTCTACTACACAGCATTGTGTTCCTAGCTACACAGGAATGTGTTCTACTATAAGCATTGGGTCACTAACAGCATTGTGTTCTTACTACACAGCAGTGGGTTTACTACACATCATTGTGTATCTACTACTACTACACAGCATTGTGGTTTACTAACAGCATTTGTGTTCTACTATCAGCATTGTGTTCTACTACCACAGCATTGTGTCTACTACACATAATTGTGTTCTACTACACAGCATTGTGTTCTACTACACATTCATTGTGTTCTACTACACAGCATTGTATGTTCTACTCCCCCACAGCATGTGTTCTACGACACAGGCATTGTGTTCTACTATACTACCACCAGCATTGTGTTCTACTACTACTATACAAGCATTGTGTTCTACTTACACAGCATGTGTTCTACTACACAGCATTGTGTTTACGTACACAGCATTGTGTCTACTACACAGCCTTGTGTTCTCCTACACAGCATTGTGTTCTACTATACATATGTGTTCTACTACACAGCATTAGGTTCTCTACACAGCATTGTGTTTTAACTATACAGCATTGTGTTCACTACACAGCATTGGTGTTCTACTCCAGCAATTGTGTTCTATACACAGCATTGGTTCTACTATACAGCATTGTGTTTCTACTACACAGAATGGGTTATGCTACCCCCCCCCCCCCCCCCCCCCACCCCCCACAGCATTGGTTCTACTACCCAGAAGGTGTTCTACTACACATCATTGTGTTCTACTACCAGAATTGTGTTCTAACTATAACAGCATTGTGTTCTAATACACAGCATTGATGTTCTTACTACACAGCATTGTGCTTTAATACACAGCATTGTGTTCTACTACACAGGCATTTGTGTTTCTACTATACGCATTGTGTTCTACTACACAGGCATTATGTTCTACTACACAGAATTGTGTTTCTACTTACACAGCATTGTGTTCTATATACTACACAGCATTGTGTTCTACTTACACAGCATTGTGTTCTTACTATACAGCATTGTGTTCTACTACACAAGCATTGTTGTTTACTACTACAACACAGCATTGTGTTCTAACTACACAGATTGTGTCTACACGTACTACACAGAATTTGTTACTACACAGGCATTGTGTTTCTACTATACAGCATTGTGTTCTACACAAAGCATTGGTTCCTACTATACAGCATTGTGTTCTACTACACAGCATTGTGTTCTACTACACAGCATTGTGTTCTACTATACAGCATTGTGTTCTACTACACAGCATTGTGTTCTACTACTACTACACAGCATTGTGTTCTACTACTACAGCATTGTGTTCTACTATACAGCATTGTGTTTTCTACTTATTTTGGGGGGTTGGCAGCATTGTGTTATACTACACATGAATTGTGTTATACTTACAGCATTGTGTTCTACCTACACAGCATTGTGTCTACTACACGCATTGGGTTCTACAATATTAGCATTGTGTTCTATACACAGCATGGTGTTCACTAACAGCATGGTGTTCTCTATACAGCATTGTGTTTCTCCTACACAGGGCATGTGTTCTAACACAGGCATTGTGTTCTACTACAAGCATTGTGTTCTATACACACATTGTGTTCTACTACTACAAATACAGCATTGTGTTCTATACACATCATTGTGTCTACTACTAAATACAGCATGTGTTCTACTACACAAAAAAAGGGGGGGGCCCATTTGTGTTTACCTCACAATTGTGTTCACACACAGCATTGTGTTCTACTAATACTACACATCATTGTGTGCTACTACAAGCATGTGTTTCTACTACACAGCATTGTGTTATACTCACAGCTTTGTGTCTACTACACAGCATTGTGTTCTACTACGACTACACAGCATTGGTCTACGCACAGCATTGTGTTCTACTATACTACCAGCTTGTGTTCTACTACACAGCATAAGTGGTGTCTACTACACAGCATTGTGTTTACTACTACTACACAGCATTGTGTCTCCTACACAGCATTGTGTTCAAACTACTACACAGCATTGTGTTTAGTTTACTACACATCATTGTGTTCTACTACACAGCATGTGTTTCTACTATACAGCATTGTGTTCTATATACAGCAGTGTGTTTACACACAGCATTGTTTCTACTACACATCATTGTGTTTTCTACTACTACTACACAGCATGGTGTTCTACTATACAGCAGTGTGTTCTACTTATACAGCATTGTGTTCTACTCACAGCATTGTGTTCACTACACAGAATTGTGTTCTACTACTACTACACAAGCATTGGTGTTATACTACTACACAGCATTGTGATTCTTATATTACAGCATGTGTTCTTACTACACAGCATTGTGTTCTAAGATACAGGCATTTGTTCTACTACACAGGCATGGGTTCGACTACTACTACACAGCATGTGTTCTATACACAGCATGTGTTCTAATTACAGCATGTGTTCTACTTAACAGCATTGTGTTCTACTATACAGCATTGTGTTCTACTTACACAGCATTGTGTTCTAATACACAGCATTTGTGTTCTACTTATACAGGCTAGGTTCTACGACCACAGCATGTGTTCTACTACTACTACACAGCATGTGTTCTTATACTACACACAGATTGTGTTCACATACAGACAGTGTTGTTCTATACACAGCATTGTGTTCTACTCTACAGATTGTGTTCTACTACACAGCATTGTGTTTACGATACAGCAATTGTGGGTTTCTTTTAACTACACAGCTTTGTGTTCTACTTACACAAGCATTGTTGTTCTACAATATAGACATGTGTTCTACTCACAGCATTGTGTTCTATACACAGCATTGTGTTTCTATACAGCATTGTGTTCTACTACACAGCATTGTGTTCTACTTACACAGGCATTTTGTTCTACTACAAAGCATTGTGTTTTACTACACAGCATTGTGTTATACTACTAACAATACAAGCATTTGTGTTTCTACTACACATCATTGTGTTCTATACTTTAAAAATACAGCATTGTGTTCTATACACAGCATTGTGTCTCTACTACACAGCATGTGTTCTACTACACAGAATTGTGTTTACTACTACTACACATCATTGTGTTCTATACACCCAAGCATTGTGTTCGACTACAAGCATTGTGTTTTCTACCTACACAGCATTGGGTTCTACTATCACAGCATTTGTTTCTACTACTACTACACAGCATTGTGTTCACTACACAGCATTGTGTTCTACTACTAACTACACAGATTGTGTTGTACACACAGCATGTGTTCTACTACACAGCATTGTGTTCTGATACTACCTACACGCATGGTGTTCGACTACACAGCATTGTGTTCTTCACTATTACTACACAGCATTGTGTTTCTACTACCACCTCATTGTGTTCTACTAACCAGCATTGTGTTCTACTATACCAGCATGTGTTCTACTATACAGCATGTGTTCTACGACCCAGCATTGTGTTCTAATACACATCATTGTGGTCTCCTACTACTACACGCATTGTGTTCTTCTATACCAGGCATGGTGTTCACTCTACAGCCATTGTGTTTGGTTTTTTTTTTCTACCTTTTAAAACAGCATGGTGTTCTACTAAACATCATTGTGGTTCTACTACACAGCATTGTGTTCTACTACACATCAGGTTCTACTACACAGCGGGTGTTCTACACCACAGCATGTGTTTTACTACTACTACAGCATTGGGTCTACTACTACTATACAGCATGTTGCTACTACACAGCATGTGTTCTACTACACAGCATTGTGTTCTACTACACAGCATTGTGTTCTACTACACAGCATTGTGTTCTACTACTACTACACAGCATTGTGTTCTACTACAAAGCATTGTGTTCTACTACACAGCATTGTGTTCTACTACACACAGCATTGTGTTCTACTACACAGCATTGTGTTCTACTACTACTACACAGCATGGTGTTATTACGACACAGCATTGTGTTCGACTACTACTACACAGATTGTGTTCGACTTACACAGCATGTGTTCTACTACACAGCCTTGGTTCTACATACAGCATTGTGTTCTACTATACAGCATTGTGTTCTACTACACAGCATTGTGTTCTACTACACATCATTGTGTTCTACTACTACTACACAGCATTGTGTTCTACTATACAGCATTGTGTTCTACTATACAGCATTGTGTTCTACTACACAGCATTGTGTTCTACTACACATCATTGTGTTCTACTACACAGCATTGTGTTCTACTACACATATGTGTTCTACTACACAGGCATTTGTTCTACTACAAAGCATTGTGTTCTACTCACAGCATTGTGTTATACTACTACTACACAGCATTGTTGTTCTACTACTACTATACCGATTGTGTTCTTACATACACAGCCCCCCCCCCAGTGGGTTCTACTACACAGCAATTGTGTTCTACTACCAGCATTGTTGTTCCACTACACAGCATTGGTTCACTACACAGCCATTGTGTTCTCCTACACAGCATGTGGTGTTCTAAATACATTCATTGTGTCTACTACACAGCAGGTGTTTCTACACAGCATTGTGTTCACTATACAGCATGTGTCTACTACACAGGCCATTGTGTTTACTACACAGCAATTTGTGTTCACTACACAGCATTGTGTTCTACTATACAGCATGTGTTCTACTAACACAGCATTGTGTTATACTAACAGCATTGGGTTCTACTACACAGCATTGTTGTTCTACACACAGCATGTGTTCTACTACACAGCATTGTGTTCTACTACACAGCATTGTGTTCTACTACACAGCATTGTGTTCTACTATACAGCATTGTGTTCTACTAATACAGCATTGTGTTCTACTACACAGCATTGTGTTCTACTACACAGCATTGTGTTCTACTACACAGCATTGTGTTCTACTACTACTACACAGCATTGTGTTCTACTACACAAGCATGTGTTCTATATACAGCATTGTGTTCTACTACACAGCATGAGTTCATATACTACACAGCATGTGTTCTACTACTACTACCACAGATTGTGTTCTCATAACACAGCATTGGTCTACTAACAGCATTGTGTGTCTACTAAACAAGATTGTGTTCTACGATACAGCATTGTGTCTACTAACAGCTTGTGTTCTACTACCAGCATTGTGTCTACTATACAGCATTGTGTTCTTACTTTACCACAAGCATTGTGTTCTACTACTACGACACAGCATGTGTTCTATACACAGCATTGGTTTAAGATACGCATTGTGTTACTACTACACAGATTGTTGTTTCTTTTAACTATACCAGCATTGTGGTCTACTACACAGCCATTGGTTCACTACAACAGCATTGTATTCTACTATACAGCATTGTGTCATCTATACACAGCATTGTGTTATACTACTACGACACAGCATTGTGTTTCTTACTACTACTACACGCATTGTGTTCCTACTATTACAGCATTGTGTTCTTACTACACAGCATGTGTTCTACTATGACAGCATTGTTCTACTTACACAGCATTTGTGTTCTACGATACAGGCATTGGGTTACTCCACGGCATTGTGTGTTCACTACTACTACACACATTGTGTTCTACTAATACTACCACAGCATTGTGTTCTACTATACAGCATGGTGTATACTTTACACAGCATTGTGTTCTACGATTACTATACATTCATTGGGTTTCTACACTACTACACAGCATTGTGTTCTACTACACAGCATTGTGTTCTACTACACAGGCATGTGTTCGAAATAATATCGGTGTGTTCTTACTTCACAGCTGGGTTCTACAACAGCTTGTGTTCATAACAGCAATTGTGTTCTACTAAAAGATTGTGTTTCTACAAACAGAGGAATTTGTTCTACTACACAGGCATTGTGTTCTTACTATACAGGCCATTGTGTTCTAGAACACAGCAGTGTGTTCTACTCACAGCATTGTGTTCTACTACCCAAGCATTGTTTCTATACACACATTGTGTTCTACTACCACAGCATGGGTTCTACTACACAGCATTGTGTTCTACATACAGCATGGTGTTCTACTATACAGCCATTGTGTTCATACTACACAGGGCATTGTGTTCTACTAAGGCATGTGTTCTACACACAGCATGTGTTTCTACTACTACTACACAGCATTGTGTTTCTTCTTCTCTACTACACAGCAGTGTGTTCTACTATTACAGCATTGTGTTCTACTACACGCATTGGGTTCTACTACTACTACACAGGCTTGTGTTCTACTACTACTCCACAGGCATTGTGTTCGCCACACAGCATTGTGTCTACTATACAGCATTGTGTTCTATACACAGCATTGTGTTCTACGATACAGCATGGTTCTACTACACCGCATTTGTTTACATCACAGCAATTGTGTTCTACTATACAGCATTGTTTTTTTTTTTTTTGGTCTCTAATACACAGCAATGGTGTTCGACTACTACTAACCACAGCTGTGTTCTACTACACCAGCCTTGTGTGCTACATACAGCATGGTGTTCTACTACACACAGCATTGTGTTCCTACTATACAGAATTGTGTTCTTACTAACAGCATTGTGTTTCTACTACACAGCTTGTATTCGACTATTTACAGCATTGTGTTCTATACACAGAATTGTGTTCTCTAATAACTACTACACAGATTGTGTTCTAATACCTACTACACAGCATGTGTTCTACTATACAGCATTGTGTCTACGACACAGCATTGTGTTCTTACTCTACAGCATTGTGTTCTATACCACAGCATGTGTTTTCTACTATTACAGCATTGTGTCTACTACACGGCATTGTGTTTCTACTACTACTACAAAGCAATTGTGTTCTACTACTAATACCAGCATTGTGTTCTACTATACAGCATTGTGTTCTACTGACACAGCGCATTGTGTTCTACTTTACTAACATCAGGGGGTTCTACTATACTACAAGCATTGTGTTCTCCTACACAGCTGATGTTCTACTTACACAGCATTGTGTTTCTACTAATATCGTTGTGTTCTACTTCACAGCATGGTGTTCCTACACAGCATGTTTTATTATACAGCATTGTGTTCGACTATACAGCATGGTGTTACTAATACACAAGCATTGTGTTCTACTCACAGGCATTGTGTTCTAATACTACTACACAGCATTGTGTTTCTACTAAACAGCATTGTGTTCATACTACACAGCATTGGTTTTCCTTACACAGCAGTGGGTTCTACTTTACTACACAGCATTGGTCTACTACACGAGCATTGTGGGCTCTACTTACTACACAGCATTGTGGTCTACTATACAGCAGTGTTGTTCACTATACAGCATTGTGTTCTACTACACAGCATTGTGTTCTACTACAACAGCATTGTGTTTCAATACACAGCATGTGTTCTACTACAACAGCATTGTGTTCTACTACACAGCATTGTGTTTTACTACACAGCATGTGTTATACTATACTACACAGCATTGGGTTCTACTACACAGGCATTGTGTTCTACTACCAAGCATTGTGTTTTACTACACAGCATTGTGTTCTACTACTACTAAACAGCATGTGTTCTACTACAGAATGTTTACTACCACAGCATTGTGTTCTACTCTATATATTGGTGTTCTATATACAGATTGTGTTCTAACTACACAGAATTGGTTCTACTACACAGCATTGTGGTCACTACACTACCACAGCATTGGTTCTACTACACACATTGTGTTCTAATACACAGCATGTGTTCTTCTATACAGCATTGTGTTCTACTATACAGCCATGGTTCTTACTACACAGCATATTGTGTTCTACTATACAGCATTGTGTTCTAATACACAGCATGTGTTTTTTTACTACACTATACACAGCATTGTGTTTACTACACAGCATTGTGTTATACGACACAGCCTTGTGTTCTACTACATAGCATTGGGTTCTACTACACAGGGGGGGCAATTGTGTTTACTACTACTACACAGCATTGTGTTCTACTAACAGCATTGTGTTCTACTACACAGCATTGTGTTCTCCTACACAGCATGTGTTATACTATAATACACAGCATGGTGTTCTATAGACACATGTGTTCAACTACTACTACACAGCATTGTGTTCTACTAGACAGCATTGTGTTCTAATATTACCAGCATGTGTTCTACTACACAGCATTGTGTTCTACTACCCCCCCAAACAGCATTGTGTTCCTACACAGCATTGTGTTCTACGACACAGCATTGTGTTCTACAACACAGCATTGGTTTTACTACACCGCATTGTGTTCTACTTACTCCTACACAGCATTTGTTCTAACCACAGCATGTGTTCTACTACCAGCATTGTGTTTTTACTACACAGAATTGGTTCTACTACTACTACACAGCATTGTGTTCTACTACACAGCATTGTGTTCTACTCACAGCTTGTGTTCTACTACACAATAATTGGCGTTCTTTACTATATCATTAGTTCTTACTCACAGAATTGTGTTATAATTACAAGCATTGTGTTATACTACACAGCATTGTGTTCTACTAAAACATGCATTGTGTTCTACTACACAGCATGGTGTTTTAATATACAGCATTGTGTTCTACACACAGCATTGTGTTCTACTACACAGTCATTGTGTTCTACTACACAGCATTGTGATCTCTACTACACAGCATTGTGTTCTAACTATACAGCATTGTGTTCTACTCTACCGCATTGTGTTATACTACACAGCATTGTGTTCTACTTACAGATGTGTTTACTATACAGCATTGTGTTCTACTACAAGATTGTGTTCTACTAACAGCATTGTGTTTTACTACACAGCATTGTGTCTACTACTACTACACAGAATTGTGTTCTAATAACAGCATGTGTTCCCTACTACAAGCAGGTGTTTTAACTACACAGATTGTGTTCACTACAAGCATTGTGTTTCTCTAATAAACAGCTTTGTGTTCTGACTATTACCTCATTGTTGTTCTACTTACACAGCATTGTGTTCTACTACAACAGCATTGTGTTTCTAAAAACAGCATTTGTTGGGGTGTTTTCTTACCATACAGCATTGTGTCTACACACAGACATTGGGTTCTACTATACAGCATTGTGTTCTACACCACAGCATTGTGTTCTACTACACAGCATTGTGTTTACTACACAAGAATTGTGTTCTACTACACAGCATTGTGTTCTACTATACGGCATTGTGTTCTATAGACAGCATTGGTTATACTACACAGCATGTGTTCTATATCAGCATTGTGTTCTACTATACAGCATTGTGTCTCTACTACCAGCATTGTGTTTACTAACAGCATTGTGTTTTAATACACAGGCATTGTGTTCTACTATACAGCATGGTGTTTCTACTACACAGCACATTGTGTTCTACTACACAGCATTGTGTTATACTAACAGCATTGTGTTCTCTACACATCATTGTGTTCTAATACACAGCATTGTGTTATATATACAGCATTGTTGTTCTACTATACAGCAATTGGGTCTACTCAACAGCATGTTTTCTACTACTTACTACACAGCATTGTGTTCTACATACACAGCATTGTGTTCTACATACAGCATGGTGTTCTACTACACAGCATTGTGTTCTCTACACAGCATTGTGTCTTACTACAAAGCTTGTGTTTCTTACTACTACTACACATCATTGTGTTCTACTACATACACAGCATTGTGGTTTATATACAGCAGTGTGTTCTAATACAGCATTGTGTTCTATACACAGCATGTGTTATACACACGCATTGTGTTCTACTACACAGCATTGTTGTTCTACTATACAGAATTGTGTCTACTACTATACCACAGCATTGTTGGTTCTACTACACCAGCATGTGTTTTCTACTACACTATACAGCATGTGTTCTTACTACACAGCATTGTGTTCTACTACACAGCATTGTGTTTATACACAGCATTGTGTGCTCTACACTGCATTGTGTCCTAATATATATGTTGTGTTCTACTGCACAGATGTGTTCTATACACAGCATTGTGTTCTACTAATATATGTGTGTTCTACTTACACAGCATTGTTTATACTCTATCTATTTGTGTTCTACAAACAGGCATTGGGTTATACTAACCCGCATTGGGTTCTACTACACAGCATTGTGTGCTACTACTACTACCCAGCATTGTTTACTACACAGCATTGTTTCTACTACACAGCATTGGTTTCTATACTATACACAGCCTTGTGTTTCTACTACACAGCCCCCATTGTGTTTATACCAGCATTTTGTTTCGACATACAGCATTGTGTTTATATACAGCCATTGTGTTCTACTACACAGCATTGTGTTTCTACTACACCAGGATTGTGTTCTACTTAAAAAGCATTGTGTTCTACTCAACGCATTGTGTTCTACTACTACTAACAGCATTGTGTTCTATATACTACAAGCATTGTGTTCTACATACAGCCATTTGTTGTTCTCACTATACAGCATTGTGTTCTACTACCACAGCATTGTGTTCTTCCTACACAGCATTGTGTTCTACTACACCAGACATATGTGTTATACGAACCACAGCATTGAATTCTACTACACCAGAATAGTGGGTCCCTTTACTTACACAGCATTGTGTTCTACTACACAGCATTGTGTTCTACTACACAGCATTGTGTTTTACTACACAGCATTGTGTTCTACTACTACTACACAGCATTGTGTTCTACTACACAGCATTGTGTTCTACTACACAGCATTGTGTTCTACTACACAGCATTGTGTTCTACTACACAGCATTGTGATGTACTATACAGTGAGAAGAGTGGGCTGGGCCTGGTTCCCAATAGGGTGATTGTGTCTATAAAACACTAAATCTGTTGTAACCTTAATACACTAACAGAAACCACTAACTCTGTGGTTACCTTAATAGACTAACAGAAAGCCACATCGGCCAAACATCATAGCAACTCTTCATAGGGGTCTAAGAACCATCACCCAGTATCAGACATAAACACGCAGGGAAGACAGTTTCACTCAAACTCGGTGTTGTTAGGCAAAGAGCACCATTGTCTAGGTGATTCACTAGTACAGTTATGTATGTCGCTGATTGTAGCACTACATTTACTGTCTGATGAGGTATCCACACATGTTTACTGTTGATGATGTATCCACATGTT
Source organism: Coregonus sp. 'balchen' (assembly GCA_902810595.1). NCBI lineage: Eukaryota > Metazoa > Chordata > Actinopteri > Salmoniformes > Salmonidae > Coregonus > Coregonus sp. 'balchen'. Next base: position 59,209,462 of record LR778264.1, on the reverse strand, counting down.
ACTGTCTGATGATGGATCACTACATGTTACGTATGATGATGATCACTACATGTTAACTGTCTGATGATGTACACTACATGTTACTGTCTTTTGAGTTTTTTTTGGGGAAAGTATCACTACATGTTACGGTCTGATGTATCCACTACATGTTAATGTCTGAGGTATCACTACATGTACGTCTGATGATGTATCATAATGGTACTGTCTGATGATGTATCACTACATGTTACTGTCTGATGAGGTATCACTACATGTTACTGTCTGATGATGTATCACTACATGTTACTGTCGATGAGTATCATCATTGTTTACTGTCTGATTGATGTATCACTACATGTTCTGTATGATGATGATCAATACATGTTACTGCTTGATGAGGGTTGGTATACACTACATGTTACTGTCTGAGGGTATCAATACATGTTGACTGATGATGTATCACTACATGTAATGTCTTGATGAGGTCTCAATTACATGGTACTGTCTGATGATGTATCACTACATGTTACTGTCTGATGAGGTATCACTACATGTTACTGTCTTGATGTATCACTACATGTTACTGTCTGATGATGTATCACTACATGCTACTGTCTGATGATGTATCACTACATGTTTACTGTCTGTCTGATGAAATTTGGGTTTTTTTATCACTACATGTTACTGCTGATTGATGTATCACTACATGTTACCGGTTCTGATGATGTATCCTACATTTTACTGTCTGATGATGATCATACATTTACTGTCTGATGATGTATCACTACATGTTACTGTCTGATGATGTATCACTACATGTTACTGTCTGATGATTATCACTACATGTTACTGTCTGAGGATTTATCACTACATGTTACTGTCTGATGAGGTATCACTACATGTTACTGTCTGATGAGGTATCACTACATGTTACTGTCTGATGATGTATCACTACATGTTACTGTCTGATGATGGTATCACTACATGTTACTGTCTGATGTATCACTACATGTTACTGTCTGATGAGGTATAAATACATGGTACTGTTGATGGAGTGTATCACTACATGTTATGTCTGATGATGATCAATACATGTACTGTCTGATGATGTATCCTTACAGTTACTGTATGATGTTATCCACTACATGTTACGGTCGATGAGGGGGGGGTATTAAAAAAATTCACTACATGTTACTGTCTGAGATGTATCAGACATGTTACGTACTTGATGAGGTATCACTACATGTTACTGTCTGATGAGGTATCACTACATGTTACTGTCTGATGGATGTATCACTACATGTTACTGTCTGCTTGATGATCACTACATGTTATGTCTGATGAGGGTTCACTTACATGTTACTGTATGATGAGTATCACTACATGTTACTGTTGATGTATCATACATGTTACTGTCTGTACGATCCGTATCAACTACATGTTAAGGTTGATGATTGTTGTTCACTACAGTTTACGTCTGATGAGGTAATCACTACATGTTACTGCGATGATGTATCACACATGTTATCTGTCTGATGGATGGTATCAACACAGGTTACTGTCTGATGAGGTATCACTACTGACGGTTTGTGAGGTATCACTACCATGTTACTGTCTGATGATGTATCACTACATGTTACTGTCTGATGATGTATCACTACATGTTACTGTCTGATGATGTATCACTACATGTTACTGTCTGATGATGTATCACTACATGTTACTGTCTGATGATGTATCACTACATGTTACTGTCTGTTGATGTATCACTACATGTTACTGTCTGATGATGTATCACTTACATGTTACTGTCTGATGATGTATCACTACATGTTACTGTCTGATGAGTGGTACACTACTGTTATGTATGAGATGTAGCACACATGTACTGTCTGATGTATCACCTACTGTTACGTCTGATGATGTATCACTACATGTTACTGTCTGATGAGGTATCACTACATGTTCTGTCTGGAGGATTGTTGGATCACTACATGTTACTGTTCTGATGAAGGGTATCACTACATGTCTGGTCGATGATGTATCAATACCATGTTACTGTGAGTATCACTACATGTTACTGTCTGATGATGTATCACTACATGTTACTGTCTGATGATGTATCACTACATGTTACTGTCTGATGATGTATCACTACATGTTACTGTCTGATGTATCACTACATGTTACTGTCTGATGTATCACTACATGTTACTGTCTGATGTATCACTACATGTTACTGTCTGATGTATCACTACATGTTACTGTCTGATGATGTATCACTACATGTTACTGTCTGATGATGTATCACTACATGTACGATGATGAGTATAACTAATTTTACTGTCTGAGTATCACTACGGTTTACTGTCTGAAGGATGTATCACTACATGTTAATGTCTGATGATGTATCCTACATGGTACTGTCTTGATGTTATCACTACATGTACTGTCTGATGTCTCACTACCTGTACTGTCTGATGAGTATTCACTACATGTTACTGTCTGATGATCTACATGTTACTGTGCCTGATGAGTATCCACTACATGTTACTGTCTGATGATGTATTGTATTCACTACATGTTACTGTTGAGGTATCATACATGTTACTGTCGTGAGGTATCACTACAGTTACTGTCTGATGAGTATCACTAATGTTACGTTGATGATGAGCACTACATGATTACTGGTCGAATGATGTATCACTACATGTTACTGTCTGATGATGTATCACTACATGTTACTGTATGATGAGTATCACTCATGTTACTGTCTGATGATGAGCACTACATGTTACTGTCTGATGTATCACTACATGTTAAGTCTGATGATGCTATCACTACATGTTACTGTCTGATGATGTATACTACATGTTACTGTCTATGTATCACTACATGCTACTTCTGATGCTATCACTACATGTTACTGTTGATGAGGTATCACTACATGTTAATGTCTGAGATGTTATCACTACATGTTTACTGGTCTGATGATGTATCACTAACATGTTTACTGTCTGATGTGTATCACTAACATGGTACTGTCTGATGATGTATCACTAAGGTACTGGTTGATGATGTATCACTACCTGTTACTGTCTGAGGGATAATACATGTTACTGTCTGATGTATCACTACATGTTACTGTCTGATGTATCACTACATGTTACTGTCTGATGTATCACTAAATGTCGACTGTCTGATGTATCAATAAATGTTACGTCTGATGGTATCACACAGGTTACGGTCTGATGATGATCACGACATGTTTACTGCTGATGTATAACTAAATGTACTGTCTTGATGATGGATCACTACATGTACTGTCTGATGAGTATCACTACATGTTACTGACTAGCTAGATAATGGCTACGTGTATGATCTGTGTAGTAATATTATTGTGTTTATATTTCGATGGACTATTTTTGCATGTGCTATGGTTATATGTCCTATTGTTAGCTAGCTGAGATCATTGAACCTGGTTTATGCAGGGTAGTAGTAAGTGTGATGAAGTTGGGATATTGTATGATTTAGTAAGCTCGCTACATGTCTAAACAAAGACTCCACAATGACTTGGAACTATTCATAGAATGTTTATGATGCACTGCGACAACTGTCGGATAGGACTCTGCTATATACTCTGATTTCGTGAACTCTTTCTCGTTAGAGTGTGCAGAGCGCAGAATAACTGGATGAATTTATGAACGACTTATAAAACACCCGTTGAATATTACAATTTTTTTTTTTTACATTTTAGTATTTAGCAGACACTATATCCAGAGCGATTTACAGGAGGCAAATTAGGGTGATGTGCCTTGACTCAAGGGACATGACAGATTTTCAAACCATAGTCGTCGGGGATTAAAACCAGCGACCTTTCAGTACTGGCACAACGCTCTTAAACCCACTAAGCACCTGCCAGTGTCAATAAACATTGAGCAAAAAGCATTAAATTAAATGTTGCCTGCCATCACAGTGCAGTCAACCAAAACTCGGTAACATAAAAACAGCCTAACCAGCTCTTGCTAGGGGAGTTTAAAATCGGTCAGAGTGAGCTACTCTCATTGTGTCTGAAAGAAGTAGCTAGCAAGCGAGCCAACGGTCCCAGTTAGCTTGGTACTGACGCTGTTGTGAGGTCAGAATGTCGATAAAAACCTACTCCCGGCCAAGAGCGGTCCAGTCGTGCGCTTCCTGACGGTACGATGAGTGAAAAGCTCTAAATTTACGAACGTGGCAATCTGACAACGCATGAGTTACGAACGCCCAGAGCACCACTCTGGCACTCTAGATAAAAACACACCTGTAGTATAAAAAAAAAAAAAAAAACCCAAAAAAAAAACGGGGGGGTGGGGGGGCCCCCTTTATCTTGATATATTTGGTGGTTTAGTAAATGGCCTAACTGTGAATCCTTAAAGAGATTGAATGTGGGGCTTAAGCTTAAGAGGGTGTGAATTATGCGAATTGGGTTGAAGACAAGATCGAGATCTACAGTAGGTACCAAAACATTCAAGGGCCATTTTTCTCAAAAGTGAGGTTACAAGTTAACTTTCAAAGCGAATGTAGGTGTAGATATACATTTTCTGGCTCTGATCTCTAATTTTATCACAATGTAAAGACACAATTTCAAATTTTGCCTTACATAAGATCACCGAATCGAGCCGGTCGTCACATATGATGGACCACATACGAATTGCAGGGGCCTACATGGTATATTTCTCAGGCACAAAAAAAAACAAAACAAAAAAAAAAAAAACCCCATTACAATGCATATCCTCTTGGGGGGGGGGACTTAGAGTCTTGATATGCATTTTGATATGGTAATGTTCAGGAAAACTAGGCGTATGTCACGCCGCGATCACTACTTCAACAGGAGGGAGAGGAGGCATTTGAACGTAATTCTTATTTTTCAATCAAAATGCGTTTTTTTTGGCAGAAATGCCTTCGTGAACATGGGTCCTTTAATGTGCCTTAATAACAAAACCTGTTATGCCATCTGTAAATACGAATACAAATGTTACATTACAGCTAGTTGGTTTTAGCCAGGGAAAAAAGACAGGAAACCTTCCCGTAGCCATGATTGGCTGAGATTAATGTATGTGCTGGAAATGCCGAGAGATGAGTTCGGATTGGTCTATCATGCTAGCATTGCTTCTGTCTATAACATGAGCTGCCTTCAGGATGTGTAGATTTTAATCCTTGCACCACAGTTTTTGAAAGATATTAATGTTAGCTATGTGAACAGGCAAACGTGTTTGCTACTGCTCTAATCAACATTGCTACATGAATTTAGCAGGCGCTATCGACAAAATATTGTGATAGAGTTTCTGCACACAGTCAGTATGAACGGAGTGACCCTTTGACACAATGGCCAAACAAGCTGTAGCTAGCTACAAAAGTAAAGGAAAAGACATGCAACCAGTGCAGATGGGTAAAGAGTCAGCTAACATTTTCGATTTGTTTATTTACGATTCTAATTTTTCAAAGTCTTTGTCATTGAAGTGAAAGCAACAGTTAAGCTAGCTAGCAAACGTTAGTTGTTGGCTCGCTAGCTAACGTTATGTGTTCTATGACTGTTTGTAGAATATTATTGAGATCTCCGAAACCATTTGCATGGCTAGTTATAGCCTAATGTAGTTAGCTAGCTCATTGAACCTTTTTTAGTTGGTTAGCTTTAGCTACCTGCAGACGTGAATTACAGAATTCATGCATGGTGGCAGCTATGGCAATCCATTTTGTTTACTGTAGCTAATGTTGGGTTGGGGATTATGGTTAATTGTTCTAGATACTGTAGCTAGCTGCAGTCTAACAAAAGATCAACTTCGCCAGATGATTACATGACCATCAAGTTAGCCATGTTGTTGTCTGGGGGTTGATGACGGCCATCTATTGTATTTCATGAAATGTGTACATGTCTAGACAATAGTGAACCCATCCACTTAGCTAGAGGTGGCTGGGGGGTGGTTGTGGTTTGGTTAGGTTATTGTTATAGCATTGATTTCACATGGGACCCCATCAATTTTTTAGACAAATGTGTCTGGGAAACCATCATCTAATAATTATAAAATATTTTTTTATCTGGACCCACTTTCTATTTTTGATATTGCTAATATCAAATATGCAAGAAAACCATTACACTGTGCCGTTTACACCTTCTGTTATCATGTGCATGTGACAAATTAAACTTTGATTTGATTTGATATAGGGTGTGTTCCCAGAGATGGTAATGTGAGAACAAAGATTGGCACCAACGTAAGATTAGGATATAGGCCAAGGACTAGATAAAGTGTCTTTTTTACCTGGAGTTTTTCCTTATTGTAGGAATAATACTGTACCCAGTTGTAGTTCTTGAAATCTTTGGTGGGTTTAATACCAATGCCTTACTCACCCTGTTTAGCACATGGCCTCCACCTGTGAATTCCTAAAGAGATGGTGGGCTAAGGTTGGGGTGGTAAACGATGCTGAATGGGTGTAGACAAAGAAGAGCTGCTCTAGTAGGTGTACAAAAACATTCACGGGCCATTTTCTCAAATGTAGGGTTACAAGTTTATTCAACTTGCGATAATGTGTCTGAGCTAGCTACTACTCTAACAAGCCATGTGTATATTTCAAGATGTTTATGATTCACTCGAACTCGTAACTCTGGCTATTCTTGATTCAGTGCACTCTCGTTAGAGTGTGCCAGAGCGCAGAATAACTGATGAATTTATGAACGCTCAACACCCGTTGAATATTTACAATTTTTTTTTTTTACATTTTAGTCATTTAGCAGACACTCTTATCCAGAGCGACTTACAGGAGCAATTAGGGTTATGTGCCTTGCTCAAGGGCACATTGACAGATTTTTCACCTAGTCGGCTCGGGGATTAAAACCAGCGACCTTTCGGTTACTGGCACAACGCTCTTAACCACTAAGCTACCTGCCAGTGTCAATAAACATTGGCAAAAAAGCATAATTAAATTGTTGCCTGCATCACAGTTGCAGTCACCAACACTCTGGATAACATAAAAACAGCCTAACCAGCTCTGCTAGGGCGAGTAAAATGGTCAGAGTGAGCTATTCTCTCATTTGTGTCTGGAAGTAGCTAGCAAGCTAGCCAACGTTACCAAGTTAGCTTGGGTACTTGACTGCTGTTGTGAGGTCAGAATGCTCGGATCAACCCTACTCCTCGGCCAGAGCGTCCAGTGTGCGCTCTGAACGGTCCGAGAGTGAAACGCTCTAAATTTACGAACGGCCAATCTGACAACGCTCTGAGTTTACGAACGCCCAGAGCACACTCTGGCACTCTAGATAAAAACACACCTGTAGTATAAACCAGCCTTTAGTCTTGATATATTTGGTTGTTTAGTACATGGCCTCACATGTGAATCCTTAAAGAGATGAATGTGGGGCTAAAGCTTAAGAGGGTGTGAATTATGCTGAATGGGTGAAGACAAAGAAGAGCTCTCCAGTAGGTACCAAAACATTCAAGGGCCATTTTCTCAAAAGTGAGGTTACAAGTTTAACTTTCAAAGCAGAATTGTAGTGTATGATATACAATTTTCTAGCTCTGATTCTCTAATTTTATCCAATGTAAAAGACACAATTTCAAATTTTGCTACATAAGACCGAATCGAGCCGGTCGGTCACATATGATGACAAATACTGAATGCAGGCCTACATGGTATATATTTCTCAGGAACATACAATGCATATCCTCTTGACTTAGGATCTTGATATGCATTTTGATATGGTAATGTTCCAGGAAACTAGGCGTATGTCACGCCGCGCATCACTACTTCACAGGAGAGGCATTTGAACGTAATTCTTATTTTTTCATCAAAATGCGTTTTTTTTGGCAGAAATGCCTTTTGGAACATGTGTCCTTTCATGTGCCTTAATAACAAACCTGTATGCCATCTGTAAATACGAATACAAATGTTACATTACGAGCCTAGTTGGTTTAGCCACGGAAGAAAGACAAGAACCTTCCCGCTAGCCATGATTGGCTGAGATAATGTATGGGCTGGACATGCCGAGAGATGAGTTCGGATTGGTCTATCATGTAGCATGCTTCTGTCTATAACATGAGCTGCTCAGTATGTGTAGATAATCCTTGCTACCACAGCTTTTTGAAAGATATAATGTTAGCCATGTGAACGGCAAACGTGTTGCTACTGCTCTCATCAACATTGCTGACATGAATTTAGCAGGCGCTATCGACAAAGATTGTGATAGACTTTCTGCACACAGTCAGTATGAACCGGAGTGACTTGACACAATTGGCCAAACAAGCTGTAGCTAGCTACAAAGTAAACGGAAAAGACCATGCAACCATGCATATGGGTAAGAGTCTAGCTACATTTTCAGATATTATACGATTCTAATTTTGTCAAAGTCTTTTTCATTGCAAGTGAAAGCATACAGTTAGCTAGCTAGCAAACGTTAGCTTGTTGGCTCGCTAGCTAACGTTATGTGTATGATCTGTGTAGTAATATTATTTGTATCTCAGAAAGCCATTTGCATTGCTAGTTATAGCCTAATGTTAGTTAGCTAGCTAACATTGAACCTAGTTGGTTAGCTTTAGCTACCTGCAGATTTATATTACAGCATTTCATGCATGGTGGCTAGCTATGGCAATCCATTTGAACTGTAGCTACTGTATGGGTTGGGATTATGGTTCATTGTTTAGCTACTGTAGCTAGCTGCATGTCTAAACAAAAGACTCCACTTCGCCAGATGATTACATGACCCATCAAGTATACCAGGTGTGTCTGGGGGTGATTACAGCCATCTATTGTATTTCATGAACAATAGTGGCCCATCCACTTAGCTAGATGTGGCTGGGGGGTGGTTATAGCATTTATTTCACATGACCCATCAATTTAGACAAATGTGTCTGGGAAACCATCATCTAATAATTATAAAATATTTTTTTATCTGGACACTTTCTATTTTTGATATTGCTACTATGCAAATATGCAAGTAACCATTACACTGTGCCGTTTACACCTTCTGTATCCTGTGCATGTGACAAATAAACTTTGATTTGATTTGATATAGTGTGTGTTTACCAGAGATGGTAATGTGAAGAACAACATGATTTGCACCAAAGTCAGATTAGGATATAGGCCAAGGACTAGATAAAGTGTATTTTTACCATGGAGTTTTTCCTTATTGTAGGCTACTACTTTCACCAGTTTTAGTCTTGAAATCTTTGGTTGTTTACTACACTACCTTACTCACCCTGTTTAGCACATGGCCTCACATGTGAATCCTTAAAGAGATGGGTGGGGCTAAGGCTTAAGAGGGTGTGAACGATGCTGAATGGGTGTAGACAAAGAAGAGCTCTCCAGTAGGTGTACAAAAACATTCAAAGGCCATTTTCTCAAATGTAGGGTTACAAGTTTAATCAACTTTCAAAGCAGAATTACTTTACCATTATTCCTCAACTGTAGTGTATGATATACAATTTTCTAGCTCTGAATCTCTACTTTTATCCAATGTAAAAATCACAATTTCAAATGTTGTATATAAGATCGAATTGTCATCTGGGTTTGGCCGGTGTAGGCCGTCATTGTAAATAAGAATTTGTTCTTAACTGACTTGCCTAGTTAAATAAAGGTTAAATTATATTTAATATTAAATTTGATATGCTAATCAAACTTAAGTATTTTATTCTCTGAATCAAACTAAAGTCAACCTCCTCTTTTATTCTCTGAAGCTTTTGAGGCTTTGAGGATGATGGTTTCAGGTTGTACACACACACACACACACACACACACACACACACACACACACACACACACACACACACACACACACACACACACACACACACACACACACACACACACACACACACACACACACACACACACACACACACACACACGTACACGCACACTCAGTCATAGGTTTCAGTTTGTATACTCCTCAGTCCTCTTCACATCGTGTCGGAGACGGACTGGACATAGGAAAACTATGGCAAATGGGGCCAGTCCTTTCTAAATTGGGTTATTGTTTTTTGTAAAATGACCATTATATTGCTAATAATGGGGTGGTTAAGAAAAAATTGTCCTGTGTTGGGTCCTCAAGGATTTATTTTGCCTACAGTGGGGAGAACAAGTATTTGATACACTGCCGATTTTGCAGGTTTTCCTACTTACAAAGCATGTAGAGGTCTGTAATTTTTATTATAGGTACACTTCAACTGTGAGAGACGGAATCTAAAACAAATATCCAGAAAATCACATTGTATGATTTTTAAGTAATTAATTTGCATTTTATTGCATGACATAAGTATTTGATACATCAGAAAAGCAGAACTTAATATTTGGTACAGAAACCTTTGTTTGCAATTACAGAGATCATACGTTTCCTGTAGGTCTTGACCAGGTTTGCACACACTGCAGCAGGGATTTTGGCCCACTCCTCCATACAGACCTTCTCCAGATCCTTCAGGTTTCGGGGCTGTCATGGGCAATACGGACTTTCAGCTCCCTCCAAAGATTTTCTATTGGGTTCAGGTCTGGAGACTGGCTAGGCCACTCCAGGACCTTGAGATGCTTCTCACGGAGCCACTCCTTAGTTGCCCTGGCTGTGTGTTTCGGGTTGTTGTCATGCTGGAAGACCCAGCCACGACCCATCTTCAATGGTTACTGAGGGAAGGAGGTTGTTGGCCAAGATCTCGCGATACATGGCCCCATCCATCCTCCCCTCAATATGGTGCAGTTGTCCTGTCCCCTTTGCAGAAAAGCATCCCCAAATAATGATGTTTCCACCTCCATGCTTCACGGTTGGGATGGTGTTCTTGGGGTTGTACTCATCCTTCTTCTTCCCCCAAACACGGCGAGTGGAGTTTAGACCAAAAAGCTCTATTTTTGTCTCATCAGACCACATGACCTTCTCTTATTCCTCCTCTGGATCATCCAGATGGTCATTGGCAAACTTCAGACGGGCCTGGACATGCGCTGGCTTGAGCAGGGGGACCTTGCGTGCGCTGCAGGATTTTAATCCATGACGGCATAGTGTGTTACTAATGGTTTTCTTTGAGACTGTGGTCCCAGCTCTCTTCAGGTCATTGACCAGGTCCTGCCGTGTAGTTCTGGGCTGATCCCTCACCTTCCTCATGATCATTGATGCCCCACGAGGTGAGATCTTGCATGGAGCCCCAGACCGAGGGTGATTGACCGTCATCTTGAACTTCTTCCATTTTCTAATAATTGCGCCAACAGTTGTTGCCTTCTCACCAAGCTGCTTGCCTATTGTCCTGTAGCCCATCCCAGCCTTGTGCAGGTCTACAGTTTTATCCCTGATGTCCTTACACAGCTCTCTGGTCTTGGCCATTGTGGAGAGGTTGGAGTCTGTTTGATTGAGTGTGTGGACAGGTGTCTTTTATACAGGTAACAAGTTCAAACAGGTGCAGTTAATACAGGTAATGAGTGGAGAACAGGACGGCTTCTTAAAGAAAAACTCACAGGTCTGTGAGAGCCGGAATTCTTACTGGTTGGTAGGTGATCAAATACTTATGTCATGCAATAAAATACAAATTAATTACTTAAAAATCATACAATGTGATTTTCTGGATTTTTGTTTTAGATTCCGTCTCTCACAGTTGAAGTGTACCTATGATAAAAATTACAGACCTCTACATGCTTTGTAAGTAAGAAAACCTGCAAAATCGGCAGTGTATCAAATACTTGTTCTCCCCACTGTATGTGTTGGAAATGCCCGGGCAGATTTCTGTTCCCAGTCCGTTCTTGCATCTAGTGAAAAGTCAGGTTGTCTCTAGCCTGGTCCCAGATGTGTTTGTACTGTCTTGCCAACTCTATCATTGATCATTGTTATCCCTATAGGAGTTGACAAGAATGCTCAAACAGATCTGGGACCAGGCTGAGGAATCAATACCAACCATTTGTATTGATTCCTCAGCCCTCAATGACTGGGATTATCTAGCATTGTGTCTGCAAACTGGGGTGGCTGCAGTATGCGACTGCAATCCGCAGACTGGAGCGGGCTGCAGACTTCGGGTGGCTGCAATATGGGATCTGTAACTGGCCTAATTCAATCTGAACGCCTGTGATGTCTGGGAGGAAGTGAGCACAGACATGAAAACCACAGACGACGTCACTGTTAGTGTGTCAAGACACACAATGAGAAAGACGTGCGTAAAGACCAGACAGACCAACATGGGCCCTGCTTCATTCTATTACCAACCTGGGGGGGGGGGGGGAAAAACTCTCCCAGAAAACAGTGAAACGTTCCCACAACGTAAGGTAACGTCGCAATAATATGCTGGGTCTAAACATGTATTATTTCACTACCCCGCTTTCAGACTAGATTATATCTTCTGCTATCCCATGTTCAGGTGTGTATATTGTATGTAGATGCTTCATCATTGTTATATCTGGAATTTGGCAGAGCTAGCTCGGCTACTTAAGTTAATACGGCAATTCAGCAGTGTAAAGCCCACACGTCTGACAGACCTATCTGGACTTCACCGGAACAGTGATTATCCATCTGGAGCAAGCAGTTATTTACATAATAATGAGCCCTGTGGTATCGCTCAGCTTTTAGGCTGTCATAGGCCTATATGAAACACTGTACCACCTCTGACAAACTCACCTCTTTTCCTCTAAAATGTGTTCCTAAATACTTTTGTAAATAAGTTATTTCAGTTTTTTATTTTAAATACATTTGCACAGTTCTAAAACCTGCTTCTGCTTTGTCTTTAAACGGGTTATTTGTGGGTAGATTGATGAGGATTTTATTTATTTTAATATCCCATTTTAGAAAAAGGCTGTACGTTAACACAATGTTAGAAAGTCAAGGGTCTGAATACTTTCCGATATGCACTGTATGTAATCACCAATTGTGAATGAACAACAGAGCGGCCCATTCTATTGCTGAATGGCTTTCAATTTCTGTGAAAATATCCACATTGGGCAGCAGGTTATGTTACCCAAGGCCTTCATAAACAAAACCAAATTATATTAATTTTTGTGATAGCATATATGAAATATATCCATTACACTGTTAGAATGTTGCAGTCAGAATGACTTCTCGTAGCTGAAGAGGGTCCATGGGAAACCGCGGTTCTAGTGAATAACTGTGTGTTTTAATGAAAGAGAGAGAGTGTCATCATTGTAACAGACGGTAGCTCTAACGTTTAAAGCAGCGTAGTATGAGGTGAGATGGCACCAAACTGCACGTCTACATGTGATATGACCATGTCTTTGCCTGGTGAGAAGGAGGAAGACAATAGAGAGAGAGAGAAAGAGCTATGGAGAGAGAGAAGGGGAGAGAAAGGGTGAAAAGGGAGAGATAGTGATAGTGTTAGTGATAGAAATAGTGATAGAAAAAGTGATAGAGAGAGTGATAGAGATAGAGAGTGATAGTGATAGAGATAGTGGTAGAGATATAGATAGAGATAGAGATAGAGATAGAGTTAGAGATAATGATAATGATAGTGATAGAGATAGTGATAGAGATAGAGATAGTGAAAATGATAGAGATATATATAGATAGTGATAGAAATAGTGATAGAGATAGAGATATAGATAGTAGTAAAGATAGATATAGAGATAGTGATAGTGATAGTGATAGAGATAGATAAAGAGATATAGACAGTGATAGAGATAGAGATATAGTGAGAGATAGTGAAAGTGATAGAGATAGTGATCGAGATAGAGATAGTGATAGAGATAGAGATAGTGATAGTGATAGAGATAGTGATATAAATAGTGATAGAGATAGAGCTAGGGATAGAGATAGTGATAGAGATAGCGATAGAGATAGTCATAGAGATAGTGATAGAGATAGTGATAGAGATTGTGATAGTGACAGAGAAAGTGATAGAGATAGTGATAGTGATAGTGATATAGAAATAGTGATATTGATAGAGATAGTTATAGAGATAGTGTTATATATAGCGATAGAGATAGTGATATTGATAGAGATAGTGATATAGATAGATAGAGATAGTGATAAAGATCGTGATAAGAGATAGACATAGTGATAGTGATAGAGATAGTGATAGAGGAAGAGATAGTGATAGAGATAGTGAT
>LR778264.1:59070437-59190437 GCA_902810595.1 Coregonus sp. 'balchen' | reverse complement strand
GGAGAATTGAATTTAATGTGAGAGTGAAGCTGAACCATATCGCATATTTTAGCAGTTTGTCTTTTTCTCTTCTCAGTGGCTAAAAATAGATCACCATGGCAACACTATATAGTTGGTTACATCACGATCCCGATGGTTGGAATATCCCCTGTGTTCTAGAACCATGCAGCGAGATAACTCTTTCCAGGTACACCAAAACCATGACTCTAGGACACATGCAGAGACAGAGAACTCTAGAACCATACAGTGATGGAACTCTAGAACCATACTGAGATAGAACTCTAGAACCATACAGTGATGGAACTCTAGAACCATACTGAGATAGAACTCTAGAACCATACAGAGATAGAACTCTAGAACCATTCAGAGATAACACTCTAGAACCATACAGAGATAGAACTCTAGAGCCATTCAGAGATAGAACTCTAGAACCATACAGAGATAGAACTCTAGAACAGCCTTTCTTAAAGTATGGACCACTTTGGGTCGCGGACCTGTTAATGGTGGGTCGCGACATGTCAGAGTAAATGTATAATTATTTCATTAATTGCTGGAATTGATTTGGCCAAGTGCATCGGCGCTCTCTGTTCAGTGCACTCTGCTTAGCAGTGGTCTCTGCTCAGTTTGGCAGCTGCGCGAGTGGGAGAGGGAGATGCCTGTGTGCTTCGCAGCTAACCGGATCATTTTTCTGCAGTTTTCTTGAAGATCACTCCGCGACACACACGATGCAGCGCTGTCGTTCAGCAGCAGATGATGCGCTGTCAGCCGCTGACTTGTCATTCTCACTCGCAATCACTCACCGCTGTCATCAAATGGACTCATGCTAGGCAGAAGTTCTGACTGAGCTCAATTGTCATGAAACGCAAATACAGCGAGGAGTTTCTCTCTCTTTCATACAAACTTTGAGAAATAATGAGGAGCGCCCACAGTGTGTGTTGTGAGGGGAAGTGCTTAGTAATGAGTCTCTCAAAACAAACACATGAATAGAACGACACGTCCTGACCAAACATCCACAGCATGACGGTAAACCCACTGAGTTCTTTCAGAACAGGGCACAATGCTTCAGGAAACAGTGCTTTGACAGTGGAAAAGTAAGTCAGCTAGCAAGGCGTTGTTGTCATTTTATAACAGATGATGATAAGCAGAAATAAGGGAGCACTATCTCTCATAGTCACTATCTCTCATAGTCACTATCTCTCATAGTCACTATCTCTCATAGTCACTATCTCTCATAGTAGCAGATGGGAGTTTCTCTTTCCCCTGGCCTTGTACACAGCTAATTCTTTATTTATTTATTTATTTTACCTTTATTTAACAAGTCAGTTAAGAACACATTCTTATTTACAATGACGGCCTACATCGTTAGAGAGAGAGAGCGAGAGAGAGAGAGAGAGAGAGAGAGAGAGGAGAGAGAGAGAGAGAGAGAGAGAGAGAGAGAGAGAGAGAGAGAGAGAGAGAGAGAGAGAGAGAGAGAGAGAGAAGGATAGATCCTGTAATTTCCAAGGTCTGAGGTCATCTGCCTTTGGCCTAAAGAGCAGGAACCCAGGACTTCATCAAAGACATCAGAAATACAGACATTGTCATCCTACAAGAAACATGGTATAGAGGAGACGGACCCACTGGTTGCCCTCTAGGTTACAGAGAGCTGGTAGTCCCATCCACCAAACTACCAGGTGTGAAACAGGGAAGACACTCAGGGGTATGCTAATTTGATATAGAGCAGACCTAACCCACTCTATTAAATTAGTCAAAACAGGAACATTTGACATCTGGCTAGAAATTAATAAAGAAATTATCTCAACAGAGAAAAATGTCCTCATGTGTACTTCCTATATCCCCCCACTAGAATCCACATACTTTAATGAAGACAGCTTCTCTATCCTAGAGGGGGAGATCAAACATTTCCAGGCCCAGGGACATGTACTAGTCTGTGGCGACCTAAATGCCAGAACTGGACAAGAACCTGACACCCTCAGCACACAGGGGGACAAACACCTACCTGGAGGTGACAGCATTCCCTCCCCCATATGCCCCCCTAGGCACAACTACAACAACATAACCAACAAAAACGGGTCACAACTCCTGCAGCTCTGTCGCACACTGGGTCTGTACATAGTCAATGGTAGGCTTCGAGGGGACTCCTATGGTAGGTACACCTATAGCTCATCTCTTGGCAGTAGTACTGTAGACTACTTTATCACTGACCTCAACCCAGATTCTCTCAGAGCGTTCACAGTCAGCCAACTGACACCCCTATCAGACCACAGCAAAATCTCAGTCTACTTGAACAGAGAAATACTAAATCATGAGGCATCAAAGCCAAAGGAACTGAATAATATTAAGAAATGCTACAGATGGAAGGAAAGTAGTGTGGAATCCTAACAAAAAACTATTAGGCAACAACAAACTCAATTCCTTTTAGACAACTTCATGGACAAAATATTTCAGTGTAATAGTGTAAAGGTGAAAACCTAAACAGTATATTTGACCTCTCAGCTTCCCCATCAAATCTAACAATTTCAAGCAGACAACCTAAGAAAATTAATAACAATGACAAAAGGTTTGATGAAGATGCAAAAACCTAAGAAAGAAATTGAGAAACCTATTCAACCAAAAACATAGAGACCCAGAACACCTGAGCCTACGCCTTCACTATGGTGAATCACTAAAACAATACAGAAATACACTACGGAAAAAGAAGGAACAGCACGTCAGAAATCAGCTCAATGTAATTGAAGAATCCATAGACTCTAACCACTTCTGGGAAAATTGGAAAACACTAAACAAACAACAACACGAAGAGCTATCTATCCAAAACGGAGATGTATGGGTAAACCACTTCTCTAATCTTTTTGGCCCTATAACAAAGAACAAACAGCAAAATAAATATACATGATCAAATAAATATATCAGAATAAACTATATGAACCCAATGGATTCTCCAATTACATTACAGGACAAAATACAAACCCTCCAACCCAAAAAGGCCTGTGGTATCCTCAATGAAATGATAAAATATACAGACCACAAATTCCATTTGGCTATACTTAAACTCTTTAACATCATTCTCAGCTCTGGCATCTTCCCCAATATTTGGAACCAAGGACTGATCACCCCAATACACAAAAGTGGAGCCAAATTTGACCCCAATAACTACCGTGGGATATGCGTCAACAGCAACCTTGGGAAAATCCTCTGCATTATCATTAACAGCAGACTCGTACATTTCCTCAGTGAAACAACGTACTGAGCAAATGTCAAATTACCAAATGACCGTACGACAGACCAAATATTCACCCTGCACACCCTAATTGACAAACAAAAAAACCAAAACAAAGGCAAAGTCTTGTCTTGTCACGCTTTGTTTGATTTCCAAAAAGCTTTCGACCTGGTTGAGAGAATGCTAAGAGCGTGCAAAGCTGTCATCAAGGCAAAGGGTGGCTACTTTGAAGAATCTCAAATATAAAATACATTTAGATTTGTTTAACACTTTTTTGGTTACTACATGATTCCATATGTGTTATTTCATAGTTTTGATGTCTTCACTATTATTCTACAATGTAGAAAATAGTACAAATAAAGAAAAACCCTGGAATGAGTAGGTGTTTCCAAACTTTTGACTGGTACTGTATATTTCAACGAATTAACGAGGTGCACTAGAACAGTCTGCAGCACCCGGCATCACCCTTCTAGAATTTGAAGTCAAATGTCTACTGTTTGCTGATGATCTGGTGCTTCTGTCCCCAACCAAGGAGGGCCTACAGCAGCACCTAGATCTTCTGCACAGATTCTGTCAGACCTGGGCCCTGACAGTAAATCTCAGTAAGACAAAAATAATGGTGTTCCAAAAAAGGTCCAGTTGCCAGGACCACAAATACAAATTCCATCTAGACACCGTTGCCCTAGAGCACACAAAAAACGATACATACCTCGGCCTAAACATCAGCGCCACAGGTAACGTCCACAAAGCTGTGAACGATCTGAGAGACAAGGCAAGAAGGGCCTTCTATGCCATCAAAAGGAACATAAAATTCGACATACCAATTAGGATCTGGCTAAAAATACTTGAATCAGTTATAGAACCCATTGCCCTTTATGGTTGTGAGGTCTGGGATCCGCTCACCAACCAAGAATTCACAAAATGGGACAAACACCAAATTGAGACTCTGCATGCAGAATTCTGCCAAAATACCCTCAGTGTACAACAAAAAACACCAAATAATGCATGCAGAACAGAATTAGGCCGATACCCGCTAATTATCAAAATCCAGAAAAGAGCTGTTAAATTCTATAACCACTTAAAAGGAAGCGATTCCCAAACCTTCCATAACAAAGCCATCACCTACAGAGAGATGAACTTGGAGAAGAGTCCCCTAAGTAAGCTCGTCCTGGGGCTCTGTTCACAAACACAAACAGACCCCACAGAGCCCCAGGACAGCAACACAATTAGACCCAACCAAATCATGAGAAAACAAAAAGAGAATTACTTGACACATTGGAAAGAATTAACAAAAAACAGAGCAAACTAGAATGCTATTTGGCCCTAAACAGAGAGTACACAGTGGCAGAATACCTGACCACTGTGACTGACCCAAACTTAAGGAATGCTTTGACTATGTACAGACTCAGTGAGCATAGCCTTGCTATTGAGAGAGGCCGCTGTAGGCAGACCTGGCTCTCAAGAGAAGACAGGCTATGTGCACACTGCCCACAAAATGAGGTGGAAACTGAGCTGCACTTCCTAACCTCCTGCCAAATGTATGACCATATTAGAGACACATGTTTCCCTCAGATTACACAGATCCACAAAGAATTCGAAAACAAACCCAATTTTGATATACTCCCTTATCTACTGGGTGAAAAACCACAGTGTGCCATCACAGCAGCAAGATTTGTGACCTGTTGCCACAAGAAAAGGGCAACCAGTGAAGAACAAACACCATTGTAAATACAACCCATATTTATGTTTATTTATTTTCCCTTTTGTACTTTAACTATTTGTACATTGTTACAACACTATATATATACATAATATGACATTTGAAATGTCTTTATTATTTTGGAACTTCTGAGTGTAATGTTTACTGTTAATATGTATTTCTCTTTTGTTTACTATCTACTTCACTTGCTTTGGCAATGTTAACATACGTTTCCCATGCCAATAAAGCCCTTAAATTGAAATTGAATTGAGAGAGAGAGAGAGAGAGAGAGAAGCAGCTGACAACGTAGGCTAATCACTTATTATTCCATCTACCGTCAGAGATCAAGAGAAGAAGACCTGAATTTGAATTTGAGGTTTCTAGAATCATCAAGGGTGAATTCACATGAAGCTAGAGAGAACTAGTAAATGTCTGTGCATTACAGTACAAAACACCATGCATTTCACATACTGTGCATATGGTCCATATCTCTGCTGTATGTCAGAATGTACCTATCCTAACAACTCCAACATTTACATATGGTCCATATAATAATAATATGCCATTTAGCAGACGCTTTTATCCAAAGTCATGTGTGCATACATTTTTACCTATGGGTGGTCCCGGGGAATCGAATCCACTACCCTGGCGTTACAAGCGCCACGCTCTACCAATTGAGCTACAGAGGACCACATATATCTGCTGTATGTCTGAATGTACCCGTCCAACACCAACATTTACATATGGTCCATATATCACCAAACAAAAGGTCAGAGAAGAGAAGAATTGCAGCATCATATGGTACAATAACATATGTGAATGTTACATCCATACAGTCCTTCCATACATATTCTGCATATACAGTTGAAGTCGGAAGTTTACATACGCCTTAGCCAAATACATTTAAACTCAGTTTTTCACAATTCCTGACATTTAATCCTAGTAAAAATTCCCTGTTTTAGGATCAGTTAGGATCACCACTTTATTTTAAGAATGTGAAATGTCAGAATAATAGTAGAGAGAATGATTTATTTCAGTTTTTATTTATTTCATCGCATTCCCAGTGGGTCAGAAGTTTACATACACTCAATTAGTATTTGGTAGCATTGCCTTTAAATTGTTTAACTTGGGTCAAACGTTTCGGGTAGCCTTCCACAAGCTTCCCACAATAAGTTGGGTGAATTTTGGCCCATTCCTCCTGACAGAGCTGGTGTAACTGAGTCAGGTTTGTAGGCCTCCTTGCTCGCACACGCTTTTTCAGTTCTGCCCACACATTTTCTATAGGATTGAGGTCAGGGCTTTGTGATGGCCACTCCAATACCTTGACTTTGTTGTCCTTAAGCCATTTTGCCACAACTTTGGAAGTATGCTTGGGGTCATTGTCCATTTGGAAGACCCATTTGCGACCAAGCTTTAACTTCCTGACTGATGTCTTGAGATGTTGCTTCAATATATCCACATAATTTTCCTTCCTCATCTATTTTGTGAAGTGCACCAGTCCCTCCTGCAGCAAAGCACCCCCACAGCATGATGCTGCCACCCCCGTGCTTCATGGTTGGGGTGGTGTTCTTCGAATTGCAAATCCCCCTTTTTCCTCCAAACATAATAATGGTCATTATGGCCAAACAGTTCTAATTTTGTTTAATCAGACCAGAGGACATTTCTCCAAAAAGTATGATCTTTGTCCCCATGAGCAGTTGCAAACCGTAGTCTGTCTTTTTATGGCGGTTTTTGGAGCAGTGGCTTCTTCCCTGCTGAGCGGCCTTTCAGGTTATGTCGATATAGGATTCGTTTTACTGTGGATATAGATACTTTTTCACCTGTTTCCACCAGCATCTTCATAAGGTCCTTTGCTGTTTTTCTGGGGGGATTGATTTGCACTTTTCGCACCAAAGTACGTTCATCTCTAGGAGAAAGAACGCATCTCCTTCCTGAGCGGTATGACGGCTGCGTGTTCCCATGGTGTTTATACTTGCGTACTGTTGTTTGTACAGATGAACGTGGTACCTTCAGGCGTTTGGAAATTGCTCCCAAGGATGAACCAGACTTGTGGAGGTCTACAATTTGTTTCTGAGGTCTTGGCTGATTTCTTTTGATATTCCCATGATGTCAAGCAAAGAGGCACTGAGTTTGAAGGTAGGCCTTGAAATACATCCACAGGTACACCTCCAATTGACTCAAATGATGTCAATTAGCCTATCAGAAGCTTCTAAAGCCATTTTCTGGAATTGTCCAAGATGTTTAAAGGCACAGTCAACTCAGTGTATGTAAACTTCTGACCCACTGGAATTGTGATACAGTGAATTATAAGTGAAATAATCTGTCTGTAAACAATTGTTGGAAAAATGACTTGTGTCATGCACAAAGTAGATGTCCTAACCGACTTGCCAAAACGATAGTTTGTTAACAAGACATTTGTGGAGTGGTTGAAAAACCGAGTTTTAATGAATTCAAGCTAAGTGTATTTAAACTTCCGACTTCAACTGTATCTGCAGTATATCTGTAATGTAAATATACTTCGCAACACCACAGCAGTGAAGACACGGAAAATAGTCAAACACATGGAACAAGGACCATACATTACATACTCTATATATATATATATATATACAGTTGAAGTCGGAAGTTTTCTCTCGCTTTCTCTCTTTCTTTAACTCTCCTTCTTTTGTAACAATAGTGTCATATCCGTTAAGGACCTGTCGAATCAATCACCTATTCCGTGTATCCTGTGTCATCATTTGGTTTGGTAGTAAATCAATAATCAAATCAAATCAATTTGTGATTTGTACGGAATTATCAGTAAGACTCGGGTTTGTGCAGATTCAAGAAGTCTGTGACGTTCAGAATGAGACTGATATGAGGTAAATTATTATTATTATTTTTTTAGATATGTATTTAATCAATTTTAAATACCTCATATCCTTCGGAAAGTATTCAGACCCCATGACTTTTTCCACATTTTGTTACGTTACAGCCATATTCTTTCCATTTGTTGTGGTCCTCTGTAGCTCAATTGGTAGAGCACGGCGCTTGTAACGCCAGGGTAGTGGGTTCGATCCCCGGGACCACACATACGTAAAAATGTATGCGCACATGACTGTAAGTCGCTTTGGATAAAAGCGTCTGCTAAATGGCATATTATTATTAGACGTTTCCACTTCACAATAACAGCACTTACATTTGACTGAGACAGCTCTAGCAGGGCAGAAATTTTACGAACTGACTTGTTGGAAATGTGGCGTATCACGTTGAAAGTCACTGAGCTCTTCGGTAAGGCCATTCTACTGCCAATGTTTGTCTATGGAGATTGCATGGCTGTGTGCTCGATTCTATATACCTGTCAGCAACAGGTGTGGCTGAAATAGCCGAATCCACTAATTTGAAGGGGTGTCCACATACTTTTGTGTGTGTGTGTGTATAAATACAGTATGTATATGAATATAAATATTTAGAACAGAGAAGGATTGCTGCCTTTCTTAATGATTCATTAAACATTCTCTACATCTGGTTAGTTCCTGGAGCTGTAAGGCTTATGCAGCACACACACACACACACACACACACACACACACACACACACACACACACACACACACACACACACACACACACACACACACACACACACACACACACACACCGTGCCCTTGATGTAGACAGCTTACTAATGAGACATCTGTTAGGAGGGGAGATTATGACTGCGAACTAAATGGCAGCCTATTTCCTATACAGTATAGTGCACTACTTTTGACTTTGGACCCTGGTCAAAGGTAGTAGACTATTTAGAGTATAGGGTGTCATTTGGGACTCTTCCTGTGTGTTTTGACATGACCGTCTGGACTGCCGGTGGGACAGAGCTGGGCTGGGGAGCTTGTGGGACTTAAAAAAAAAAAAAAAAAAACCTTTTATTTTTTTTATTTAACCTTTATTTAACCAGATAAGCCAGTTGAGGACAAGTTTCTCATTTACAACTGCGACCTGGCCAAGATAAAGCAAAGCAGTGCGATAAAAACAACAACACAGAGTTACATATGGGGTAAAACAAAACATATAGTGTCAAAAATACAACAGAAAATATATATATACAGTGTGTGCAAATGTAGCAAGTTATGGAGGGAAGGCAATAAATAGGCCATAGTGCAATATAATTACAATTTAGTATTAGAGACTGGGCTCTAGGTTAACGAAGTGAGTGTCCCAAAATCACACCCTATTCCCTATATGGGTGCCACTGTGGGACGGGGTCTAAACCTTATAATAATAATAAAATATAATAAGCCATTTAGCAGACGCTTTTATCCAAAGCAACTTACAGTCATGCGTGCATACATTTTTTCTTTTTTTTGTGTATGGGTGGTCCCGGGGATCGAACCCACTACCTTGGCGTTACAAGCGCCGTGCTCTACCAGCTGAGCTACAGAGGACCACATCTATCACCACCTTATCTAGCCCGTCACCAGCTCCAGCCATGGGGGGAACCAGATCGGTCAGAGAGAGAGAAGACAACTGGCTGACTGCAGGACAGCAGCTCTGTTTACTAAAAGGTGATGAGAGGTTTAATATTTAAAGCTCCACTGACCTCCAGGAAAACGAAACCCTATCTTAACCCTGTGTTTCACCAACTCAGTCATGTGGATCCAGGTCATCAGAGAAGTCAACCCCTTCCCTTCCTGCCTGACTGCAGTAGTCCCCGTGTAAACTACTAGAGAAGACGACAGGATTTAATATTAATAGGGAAACTAAACCCCTAGATTAGAAGCTAACCTTGTCACAACTTCCTGTCAGGGGGAACCAGGACATCTACAGAAGGCAGCCCTGGGCCTGACTGCTTTAAAAAAAATAAAAAAGTATATACCCGCAGTACCTGTTGTTATCACAGGATTGCCTAGTACATATCAGGTAAATACCAATGGAAACAAACCCAACTTAGTCCCGAGCTGGTCTCTGAGGATCTCCGGACATTCCATCCTTTTCCCATCTAACCTGGTCACCACGTCCAGTGATGTGGAACCAGGTCATCATGCAGTAAAACTACTAGTGGAGGTGACAGGTCGAATAACAGGAACACTAAACTCTATCTAACCTAGCCCAAGCTAACCTGTCACCACCTCAGTCAGAGAAAGCCCACTGTGAACCAGCCTGCCATGACCCGTTACTGCAGTAGCCCAATGTAACCTACTGGAGAGGAAGGCAGATTGGAGAGGACGGCAGATTGAACAGGAAAACTAAACCACTGCCAACCCTATCTTTCACCCAACTCAGTTACGTGGATCCAGGTCCAACAGAGAAGTCAACCCTGAACCAGGAGCCCGGTGAGGGTTTACGTGATCAATGACTTGTTTCTTTCTTACCCATTGATGCTCAATTTCCTCGTAAATATCAGGGAAATACCAGCAGACAGTGGAAACAGTGCTGTAATGCAAAGTGTTAGCAAGGATGCTTTTGTGTAAGCCATCCGCATGCAGCTTTTGAGAAGAGCCAGGGTGAGAGAAGTGGAGAGTGACAGTTTAAACCTTATCCTCCTTTGTGTGTGTCTGTGTGTGTGTGTGTGTGTGTGTGTGTGTGTGTGTGTGTGTGTGTGTGTGTTGGTAAAATGCTAATTACCAGAGAGACTCATGAAAGTCAGGAAATGTAATATCCATATAGCTAATGTTCTCAAGCTAGAAGTCGGGCTACTGGCTGGACAGAGAAAACCTATTGGTATTTGGTCAGGGAAACTTGGGTTAAGGGGATGCCAGTTTTGGTTATGCTATGGCTTTTTGCTTTTTCGCATTATAATTAAATCAATCAGCAACTTTCCACCAATCCCCAAATAAAAACATTGTTTGTTAAATGGTTATGCTATACCTTTTGCATAGTGCTTAAGGCATAGAGACTGCCTACGTCAATCTCTAAACACCACATTTCTTTCTCCAGAAATCAATATGTCAAAAGGTGAAATGACTCAAAACTCCAGATTTTTTATTTATTTTTTACATAATATATAACGTCATAGCCCTGTGGTGTTATTTCAAAAGTCTTACAGTGATAATCAATATTCAAAGCTAGTTTCCATTTTCTTTTGTATTAGTATTGTATCTTGTAATTTGTAAATGTCCAAAAATAATTGTTCACAAAATATTATATACACTTTGTCCCCAGTCTTTACCTGGTGTGTTTCCATAACATGAGCCTGAATAGAATATTACTGAAGTTGAGTCAACGTGAACCAAATTATGCTCATAAAATAGAAGATTTAATTAAATACATTTTAGTACTAAGAGAAAACCATGCATTTTTCAGTAAGTGAGAAAATGCTTCTTGCTTCTCCTCCCCAAAATATGAACGTGTCACGCCCTGACCTGAAGAGACTGTTATTCTCTAGGTAGTTTGGTCAGGGAGTGAAAATCTATGTTTTTGTATTTCTATGTTTGGCCCGGGTGTGGTTCCCAATCAGAGGCAGCTGTCGCTCGTTGTCTCTGATTGGGGATCATCTTTAGGCAGCCAGTTTTTTCCTGCCTGTGTTGTGGGATCTTGGTTGTGTTCCTGTTTGGCTTGTTAGAGTGTATAGCCCGTAGGACGTCACGGTTTCGTCGAGTTTGTTATTTTTGTCTAGTGTTTATCCAGTTTAATAAACGTGTTCGCATACCACGCTTTACCTTGGTCTGACCCGTCTCTCTCAACGATCGTGACAGAATGTTACACCTTACCCAAGGCTTTGGAGATAGAATTCTAGACGCAAAACATAATTCTGCTCTGAACCAGACCGTAACCACTTAATGTTACGCTGCAGGCCTGTGTGTTTAAGGGTGCGTCCCAAATGGTACCCTTTATAGTGCACTACCCTTTGACCCCCCAAAAAAAGTGCACTATATAGGGAATAGGGGTGCCATTTGGGAAACACACAGCCTTTAGACTTTAGACTAAAAGAAGCTAAAACGGCGTCCTCGATAGAGGAGCTTTAGTCACAGGGACAGGAAATTACGTCAGAGTATACCAAATAAATGTGAGGTCACAGGAAGTGATGTAATATATCCTGCTCATTTCACTTCCTGTGTACCAAAATTAAAAGGTGAAGTTTGCGAAATGTGCTGTGCTCCTGAAGGGGTGGGGGGGGTGGGGAATGGTTGTCAGGTTGAGCTGGTGATTGACCTCAACGCTGTAGGCCCAACTGTAATATGCTTTAAGGTCAAGAGCTAAAGGTGGCATTTTCTGCCTGACTAAAATGCAGACGTTGCATTGCATCAACCAATGGCTGTGTGCCCACAGCATCAACTGCACAGTTGGTTATTACTATGTGGTTAGTTGATATGTTAAAGAGATTCTCCGGTATGTTAGTATACCTTTCTGCCAGTAGTTCTGAAAGTAGCGCTCACGAGCCAAAAAAGTCATAGAAAATGACGTACTACATCACACATGTATGTGCACCACGTCACTGCGCTCTCTCTTTCTGCTGTGTCCACTGAGCCATTGGGCCCTGCAACCTCATTGGATAACGCTGGGCATGCCTCTTGCAAGGTGTCACTTCAATGCGAGGGGATGAAGCTCATTTTGCTAGAACTCGAATTGCTAGGGGGCTGACCCACGATGGGGGGGGGGGGGGAGGGGGGGGGGGGGGGGGGGGGGGGGGGGCGGGACATGTAAGAAAACAGTCGCTTTCAAACTAGGGATTTGGTGGCTAATTAAAGTAAGACAGTAATTCTGCTCATAGATTATGCATGTATGAACTACACATTGACACATCCAGCCCAAAGCGGGAGGTTTCAAAAATACTTCCTTAGTCGCCGAAGTAACGGAGCATGTCTTTAAACACCCATCCATGTGTTGTGAGATCTGGCAAGCGTCTGCGATGTACTTATAGACGGGAACACCCCCCCCAAATGTCCTCAATAAACAGAGGAGTCAAAAGGAAGTGATGTCATCGTATACCAAATTAAACAACAGAGGTGACTTCCTGTGTACCAAAATGTCTTGTTTCAGGTTGTACACCATACACACACACACACACACACACACACACACACACACACACATAATACTTTTGGATCCACAAAACAACAAAACATCTCAAATGTCCCTGTTTGCATGGACACTCAAGGGTACAGAAAGAACCTTCTTTTCCAAACAGCTAGGCTGGCTGGCTGCCCCCCCACACACACAGAGCTAAAGGTCAATCAGGAGAATGCTGACACGTATAAACAGCTTTGGCATACTAGGTCTGCGTCGCAAACGGCACCCTACTCCCTACTTCGTGCACTAATAGGGCTCTGGTCAAAAGTAGTGCACTATATAGGGAATAGGGTGACATTTGAGATGCAGTATTTATGTTGGGACTCTGCATATACAGCTAAAAACATACATCAAGACATGTTGAGTGTCTGTACATCCGCACGCTGTGTGTGTGTGTGTGTGTGTGTGTGTGTGTGTGTGTGTGTGTGTGTGTGTATGTATGTGTGTGTGTGTGTGTGTGTGGTTGAAACCCTAGTAGCATCAAATGGACCAACAGTCAGGATGTCTAGCGATCCACCGACAACCTTAGTCAGCAACAAACCTCTCCTCTCCTCTCCTCTCCTCTCCCTCTCTCCCTCTCCCCTTCTCCTCTCCTCTCCTCTCCTCTCTTCTCCTCTCCTCTCCTCTCCTCTCCTCTCCTCTCCTCTCCTCTCCTCTCCTCTCCTCTCCTCTCCTCTCCTCTCCTCTCCTCTCCTCTCTCTCCTCTCCCCTTCTCCTCTCCTCCCTCTCCTCTCCTCTCCTCTCCTCTCCTCTCCCTCTCCTCTCCTCTCCTCTCCCTCTCTCTCCTCTCCCCTCTCCTCTCCTCTCCTCTCCCTCCTCTCCTCTCCTCTCCTCTCCTCTCCTCTCCTCTCCTCTACTCTCCTCTCCTCCTCTCCTCTCCTCTCCCTCTCCTCTCCCCTCGCCCCTTCTCCTCTCCTCTCCTCTCCTCTCCTCTCCTCTCCTCTCCCTCTCCTCTCCCTCTCCCCCTCCCCTCTCCTCTCCTCCCTCTCCTCTCCTCTCCTCTCCTCTCCTCTCCTCTCCTCTCCTCTCCTCTCCTCTCCTCTCCTCTCCTCTCCCTCTCTCCCCTCACCCCCCTCCTCCCTCCCTCCTCTCCTCTCCTCCCTCCCTCTCCCCCTCTCCCCTCCCTCCTCTCCCTCCTCCCCTCCCCCTCCCCACTCCTCCCTCTCCTCCTCCCTCTCCTCCTCCTCCCCTCCCCCTCTCACTCTACCCCTCTCCCTCTACACCCTCCTCTCCTCTCCTCTCCTCTCCTCTCCTCTCCTCTCCCCTCCCCTCCTCTCCTCTCCTCTCCTCACCCCCTCCCTCCCTCTCCCTCCTCTCCTCTCCCCCTCTCCTCTCCTCTCCTCTCCTCTAAACACCACACTACACACCACCACCCTACAAACACCACACTACACACACCACCACACTACAACAACCACACACTACACCCCACCCTACCACACACCACCTACAAAACCCCCCACACTACACCCACCACCCTATACCACCACACTACAACCCCCACCCTACACCACCACACTACACACACCACCACACCCTACACCCACCACACTACACCACCACACTTCACACCACCAAACCACCACACACCAACACACCCCCACACTACACCACCACACTACACTACACTACCCACACTACCACCCCACCCACACCACCACACTACACCACCACACTACACACCACCACACTACACCATCACCACTACCCACAAACCCCCCCCAACCCCCACCACACCACACAACCCACCACACTACACACCCCACCACCCCACCACACTACAACCACCACACACCACATACCCACAACATACACCACCACACTACACCACCTCACCACACTACACTACACTACCACACTACCCTACCACCCACTACACCCCACCCACACTACAACCACCACCACTACCACCCACCACACTACACCACCTCCACCACACCACCACACTACCCCACCACCCCTACACCACCCCACTACAAACCACCACCCACACTACACCACCACACCTGCTACAACCACCACCACCCACAACAACACCCCACCACTACCACCACCACCCCACACTACAAACCACCACACTACCACCACACCCACCTACTACACCACCACACTACACACACCACCACACACACACACACCACCACCCACTACACCACCACACTACACCACCACCACTACACCACCAACCCCCACAACACCCCCACCACACACCACACACACCACCACCACACTACACCACACCCACCCACAACCTAACCCCACCAACCCCAAACAAACCACAATAAACACCCAACCACAACACCACACTACACACCACTACCCTACCAGACACACCCCCACCACACTACACCACCAACACCACCACCACTCACCACCACACTACCCCCCCACCACACCACCACCTACACCCCCCCACCACACTACACCACCACCACCACATCACCCACTACACCACCACTACACCCACACTCACCACTACACCCCCCTACACCACCCACCACACCCACAACCACCACACACCCACCCACACTAAACCCACCTACCCACTACCACACATCTCACCACCCCCCACTCACACCACCCACCCACACTACACCACCCCACCACACTACACCCACCACCACACACTACCACTACACCACCACACTACACCCCCCACCACAAACACTAAAACACCACACTACCCCCCACCACCACCACCCCACAACCCCCACCACACCCACACCCCACACTACACCACCACACTACAACCACCCACCACCACACTACCACCTCCCCACTACACACCACCTCACCACCCACACCACCACCACACTACCCACACCCTACACCACACACTACACTACCACACCTACCACCCACCACACCACCACCCACACCCACCCACCACCCCCCACTACCCACCTACGCACACCCCACTACCCCCCACCACCCCACACACACACCCCCCCACCACACACTCCCACCCCCAACACCACCCCCTACACCACCACAACCACCTACAACCACCACCCCACCTACACCACACCCACCACACCACCACACTACACCCCACACACACACCACCACCACACACTACACCCCCCCACACTAAACCACCACCCACCCCACCACACTCAACCCCACCAAAACCACCACTACCACCCACCCACCCCCACTCACCAAACCCCCCAAGCCATACACCACCACACTCACCACACACCCCACACTACACCACCACACCTACACACCACCACACTACACCTCCACCACTACAACACCACCAACACTACAACACCACCACCACCACATACACACCACATACACAACATAAACACACCACACCACACTACACCCCACCACACACTACACCACCACAC
Source organism: Coregonus sp. 'balchen' (assembly GCA_902810595.1). Taxonomy (NCBI): domain Eukaryota; kingdom Metazoa; phylum Chordata; class Actinopteri; order Salmoniformes; family Salmonidae; genus Coregonus; species Coregonus sp. 'balchen'. The sequence goes on along the minus strand of LR778264.1, from coordinate 59,174,171 downwards.
CACCACTCCACTACACACCACACTACACCCACCACTACACACTACCCCACACCACACACACACACTACACCACCACACCACACTACACCACCACACTACACACACTACACCCACCCCACACACACCACCACACATACACTACAACCACCACACTACACCACCACCTACACAACACCCACTACACCACCACCTACACACAACTACAACACTACACCACCCACTACACGCACCCCACCACCACCACCACACCACCACACTACCCCACCACACTACCACCTACACCTCACCACCACCACCCACCGGATACACCACCACCACCTCCCCCCACTACACCTACCGACATACACCACCATCCACAACTACCACTACCACCACACTACCCACTACCCACCACACTCTACACCACCACAACTACAACACCACACTACAACACACCACACCACCCCCCACACACACACCGACCACACTACAACCACCCATACACTACCACACACCCCCACCCACTCACCACCCCCACCTACAAAAACACCACCACACCACACCACCCCCACTACAACAGACCCACCACACACCCACCAAAAACCCCCAAAAACACCCCAACTACAACACCACCACAACACACACAACACCACCCACCAACACCCCCCCAACTACACACCACACTACACACCCCAAAAACCACTCACCCACCACACACTCCAACCACCACACTACCCCACCAACTACACCCACCACACTACACACCCCACCACCACACTACCCACACAACACCACCACACACACCACCACACTACCCCCCCAACACAAACCCACCACACACACCCCCACTACCCACCACCCCCCTCACCACCACACTACACCTACCAACACTACACCACCACACCCCCACTACACCACCACCACACCACCCCACCTACACTCCCCACCACACTACACCACCCCCCTACAACAACCCCACCCCAACCCCACCCACCACCACAACAAACCCCCACAATAACCCCACCACCCAAATACACCACCACACTACACTACCACAACTAACACACCCCACTACAACCACCACACTCACCACACTACACTACCCACCACCACACTACACCCCACCACCACCTACAAACCCCCACACTACAAACCACCACAAATACCCCCCCACCTCAACACACTCCCCACCACCCCACCACACTACAACAACCACCCCCTACACCACCACACTACACCACCCCACTACCACCACCACAAAAACCCACCCCCCACCTACCCACCACACACTACACACCCCCACACTACACCACCAACACACCACCACACTAAAAACCCCCCCACACCACCACCACAACTACACAACCACACCCCACACCACCCACCCACCCCCACCCTCAACCCACCACCACACCCCTCCACCCCACTCACCCACCACACTACCAACCACCGAACAACACTACACCCCTACCACCCCCCCCACTACACCCCCCCACCGACCCCAAACCCCCGCCCTACAATCCACCACCTACCCCCCTCCCACAACCACCACCACCTATCACCACCCACCCCCAGCACCACCCACCTACACCGCCCCCACTACCCACCCCTCCCCTCTACCCCCCCCCCCCACCCTACCCACCCCTCCCCCCCCTCCCACCCAACACCCCCACCACGCCCCTCCACCCCCTCAACCCCAACCCCCCCCCACCCCCAACCCCCCCCCTTGCAATGCCAGGTTTGTGGGTTGCAATTGCCAGGGTTGTGGGTTCGTTCCCACGGGGGTTGTGGGTTCGTTTCCCACGGGGGGCCAGTATGAAAATGTATGCACTCACTAACTGTAAGTTGCTCTGGATACGAGCGTCTGCTAAATGACTAAAATGTAAATGAACTATTTCCTCCTGTGCAGAGAGTATTATTATATAGTATTATAGTGTATTAAATACTACTAGAAGAACAGAACAGAACCACTTCTTTCTCTTCTACAACAGAACAACAGACGGCAGAGAGTCTTTGTTCCAAATGGCACCCTATTCCCTATATAGTACACTAAGGGTCCTGGTCAAAAGTAGTGCACTACATAGGGAATAGGGTGGCATTTGGGATGCAGACAAAGTCTTTGTTCCTGTAGAAGAAAACGGTTGCATACACACACACACACACACACACACACACACACACACACACACACACACACAAAGGTAGGCCATGTCATTTAGAATCTGTCCTCGGAGAGAAAGGCCTTGTTTTTCCTTTTAAGAATTGCTGCTGGTAAAATCAGGGCAGTGAGGAGCGTAAAGTGTGTGTGTGTGTTTAGTGTGCGTGTGTGTGTGTGTGTGCGTAGTTGTGAGGGGCAGGAAATAGAAGAGTTGGGGAATGGTCCTTATTAACGAGACAGTGCTCCATGGCAGTAAGTCCTAGTGGGGTTGAGATTAAATAGAATGTGTCACAGGGGAATGAGAGACGTGTGCTACTGGCCCATATTAGAATGATCATTCCTCCCTCTCATCTTCCTCCCTCTCTCCTCCTCCTCTCTACTCCTCCTCTTCCCTCTCTCCTCTCTACTCCTCCTCTTCCCTCTCTCCTCCTCCTCTCTCCTCCTCCTCTCCCCTCCTCCTCTCTCCTCCTCCTCTCCCCTCCTCCTCTCCTCCTCCTCTCCCCTCCTCCTCTCTACTCCTCCTCTCCCCTCCTCCTCTCCACTCCTCCTCTCTCCTCCTCCTCTCTACTCCTCCTCTTCCCTCTCTCCTCCTCCTCTCTCCTCCTCCTCTCTCCTCCTCTTCCCTCTCTCCTCCTCCTCTCCCCTCCTCCTCTCTCCTCCTCATCTCCCCTCCTCCTCTCCCCTCCTCCTCTCTCCTCCTCCTCTCCCCTCCTCCTCTCTACTCCTCCTCTCTCCTCCTCTCTCTCTCCTCCTCCTCTTCCTCTCCTCCTCCTCCTCTCTCCTCCTCTCCCTCTCTCCTCCTCCTCTCCCCCTCCTCCTCTCTCCTCCTCCTCTCTCCTCCTCCTCCTCTTCCCTCTCTCCTCTCTACTCCTCCTCTTCCCTCTCTCCTCCTCCTCTCTACTCCTCCTCTTCCCTCTCTCCTCCTCCTCTCTCCTCCTCTTCCCTCTCTCCTCCTCCTCTCCCCTCCTCCTCTCTCCTCCTCCTCTCTCCTCCTCCTCTTCCCTCTCTACTCTCTCCTCCTCCTCTTCCCTCTCTACTCCTCCTCTCTCCTCCTCCTCTTCCCTCTCTCCTTCTCCTGTGAATCCGGTGAGACTGACCAGAGAGAGGGGACATCGCCTTCCACCTGATGGCGAAAACTTGAATCGCACCGCATCTGCCTCAAGCACAAATTCACGTTGTTCCTATGAGAACGTGAAATAAAATAGGCACAACGAGCTTTTAATAATAAAAAACGCCGGGCTATAAATAATTATATTTTATAATATTATAATATAAATATCGATACACTTGGCTCCTCATTCATTGCAGCTGCAGCGCGAGTGGGAGTAGGGAGAAGCGAGTTTTATGTTTTGTGATATTGTTGAATAAAAACAGTGTTGACAGCACTGAATAAAAACTTAAACATGAACTCACTCATAAAAAAAACAGCAGCTCTTTGCTGTATTCTTTGACAGTCTCTCTCTCTGGTCATGGTTTTAAAAGTTATGAAATCTCAGGTAGGCTTGTATCAAACTTGTCGGCACAGTGATTTGAGCTATCAGATTGGCCAGCGCAGTAGGTGCACTCAATTTAGCAACAGATCTCCAGGTCCGCCGGGTGGGTGGGGGCACTTTGCCTATCCGGTGTGTGCAGGGCTTCTGAATCAACTGCACCTTCCCCCAACAGAGCAACACCGATAATAAAAAAGCAGCGCAAGACAAATGTTTGGTGATCGACTAGGAATGAGGATCCCTCTGATGAGAATGGATTTATTTGTATTAGGAATGAGGATCCCTCTGATGAGAATGGATTTTTTTGTATTAGGAATGAGGATCACTCTGATGAGAATGGATTTATTTGTGTGTGTGTGTGTGTGTGTGTGTGTGTGTGTGTGTGTATGTGTGTGCGTGTGTGTGTGCGCGCGTGTGTGTGTGTGTGTCCACATACAGTATGTCATACTATAGGGTTCACAGAAGGCCGGTTGCACCTTAATTAGGGAGGATGGGTTCATAGTAATGGTTGGAACAGAATAAATGGAATGGTATCCAACACATGGTTTCCATGGTTTCCATGTTTGACACCATTCCATTTACGTGTTCTAGGCTGGGGTTCTAGGCTGGGATATCAGGATTTAAACTGGGATATAGAGGTCTAGAATGGCATATAGGGTTCTAGGCTGGGGTTCTAAGCTGGGATATAGGGTTCTAAATTGGGATATAGGGTTCTAAATTGGGATATAGGGTTCTAAATTGGGACATAGGACACCGTCTGAAGGACGTAGTCTGTATGATGTATGCTGGGATAAGATGTCTTCTCCAGTGAGATGTGAGGGGCCATCAACCAGAAATGGAAAAGGAGAGAGAGAGGAGGGAGGGAAGGAGGGAGGGAGGTGTGAGGAGAGAGGAGGTCAGACAGACACAGTGAGGGAACAGAGGAGGAAATGAGAGGGAGAGAGAGAGGGATGGAGAGAGGTAAGAAGGGAGAGAAAGGGATGAGAGAAGTAAGAAGGGAGAGAGGTGAAAAGACAGTCAGGGTTAAGGAACAAACAGAGACTTCCGGAGAGGACACTGCTCACAAAACAGTTCACACTGCTCCTGCTACCTGTTTTTACAGCACCAACTTGCGAGTTGGGTCATCTACCGTTCTTATTTTTTAATTTTTAATTTTACCAGGTAAATTGACCCGAGAACACATTCTCGTTTACAGCAACGACCTGGGGAATAGTTACAGGACTTTACATTTACATTTTAGTCATTTTAGCAGACGCTCTTATCCAGAGCGACTTACAGTTAGTGAGTGCATACATTTTTCATACTGGCCTATGACTTTCAATGTAGCAACTGTTTGCTTGCAGAGGACTACATGGGCAAAGTGGCTACTCTCAGCAAACAAGAAGCGAACTTACACAAGCTACTGGGAAATCCACACCCGCCTAGTTTCTCTTGTACTCCAGTAACTGGACGCCGCTCTGGCCTGGTGGGAGTGTCGCCGCCGTGTCGTCTCTCAACAACCGACTGGCCCAGTGCTCTGCAGGGATGCCTCGCCGAAGGGGTCTCCCCCCCTTGCCTGGAGTTAGTCGGATGCTTCTGGATGACTTAGTGGACGTTCCTGGTCTCGACCCTACCAACCAACCATGGAGCCACGTCACACACCCTGGAAGTAGAAAGCAGCAGCCTCTGGCAATAGCGAGCTCCTTGGTGATGAGAAGCCCCAGACCGGATACAGACTTCAAACAGCTTTGCCGCCCTGGATCCATAGGTTCCGGCGCCTTCGTCCCCTGGGGGGGGGGCTTCCTCTTCGAGATCGGTTCCGGAGGTAGCTGCACCTTCGTCCTCTGTTCTGTCTGCCTCTCTGGTGGCTTCTACCTATGGGTTCAGATCCTCAGAGCTCCTCCCTCATCACACCGTGAGGGTGTCTGAAACTCCAGCCCTCTTCATCAACCACAATGGATTCTAGGGCTGGCTTGGGTCCATCGGGCCCCACCTCCCATTGGTCCTCGAGGGGTCTTCTAAACCACTCGAGGCGAAAGATCGGCCGGACCTCCTCGGCCATTTCACCAGCTGTCGTCATCGGCAGCTCTATGGTGAGAAAAATGTTGGTTCCCGTGGCAAAAACCCTGTGCTACCCAGGAGCACGAGTGCAGGACATTACAAGGCTGCTTCCTACCGTTCTATGACACCATTAGGAGGACTAGCTCGGAACTGCTGAAAATGAATTTTGAAGAACTGGTCCTCGCTCTGTGAAAGATTCCAAAAAGCGGCCAATAATTTCAAGTCCGGCGTTGGGCCGCGGGTGTGAAATATCTGGCCCCGTGCAGCTCAGTTGGTAGAGCATGGCGCTTGCAACACCAGGGTTGTGGGTTTTGATTCCCACGAGGGGCCAGTATGAATGCCAACGGTGTAGGTGTTGCCATTTATGTTCCGAGTCGTATTCCTGTAAAGCTTAGAGAGGATCTCATGTTAAATGCTATTGAAGTAATATGGCTACAGGTTCACCTGCCTCACCTAAAGCCCATTCTGGTGGGAAGCTGCTATAGACCACCAAGTGCTAACAATCTGTATCTGGATAACGTGTGAAATGCTTGATAATGTATGTGATATCAACAGAGAGGTATATTTTCTGAGTGACCTAAACATTGACTGGATTTCATCAAGCTGCTCACAAAAAAAAGCCTAAAACTGTAACCAGTGCCTGCAACCTGGTTCAGGTTATCGGTCAACCTATCAGGGTATTTACAAACAGCACAAGAATGAAATCATCCACTTGTATTGATCACATCTTTACTAATGCTGCAGAAATCTGCTGTAAAGCAGTATCCAGATCCATCGGATGTAGTGATCACAATATAGTAGCCATATCTAGGAAAACCAAAGTTCCAAAGGCTGGGCCTAATATAGTGTATAAGAGGTCATACAATAAGTTTTGTAGTGATTTATATGTTGAAGATAAAAAATTATATTTGCTTGTCTGTGGTGTGTAATGGGGAGCAAACAGATGCTGCACTTGACACTTATGAAATTGCTTATTCCAGTTACTAATAATCATTAACCCATTAAGAAAATTTCTGTAAAAACTGTTACATCCCGGTAGATTGATGAGGTATTGAAAAATTGTATGGTTGAGAGGGTTGAGGCAAAAGGAATGGCAAATAAGTCTGGCTGCACAGCCGATTGGCAAACGTACTGTAAATTGAGAAATCATGTGACTAAACTGAATAAAAAGAAGAAGAAACTACACTATGAAACAAAGATAAATGACATTAAAAAAAGATCGTAAAAAGCTTTGGAGCACCTTAAATGAAGTTTTGGGCAAAAAGGCAAACTCGGCTCCATCATTCATTGAATCAGATGGCTCGTTCATCACAGAACCCACTGATATTGCCAACTACTTCAATGATTTTTTTCATTGGCAAGATTAGAAACTTAGGCATGACATGCCAACAACAAATTCAGAACCTACACATCCATGCATAACTGACCAAATTATAAAAAACAAGCCTTGTAATTTTGAATTCTGTAAAGTGCGTTTGGAAGAGGTGAAAAACTTGTTGTCAACAAGCTGGAAAATGACTGAAGATGACAGGCCTGGAGCAAAGAAAAATACATTATGCTACCCAAATATAGTAGTAAACAGTAAAGCCCCCTTTACTGGCTCAAACAGCTGACCAATCAGCCCTGTTACCAACTCTTACTAAACGTGTTTTCTAATTGGTGTTTGACCAGACACAATGCTATTTCAAAGTAAACAAATTAAATACAGATTTTCAGCACGCTTAGAGGGAAGGACATTCAACAAGCACAGCACTTACACAAATGACTGCTGATTGGCTGAGAGAAATAGATAAAAAAGCTGTTTTGTTAGACTTCAGTGCAGCTTTTGACATTTTTGGTTATAATCTGCTGCTGGAAAAACATATGTGTTATTGCTTTACATCCCCTGCTATATTGTCACGCCCTGGGGACTCTTAAATGTTGAGCCAGGGTGTGGAGTTTCTATGTTGTGTTTTCTATGTTTAGTTTCTAGATCGTTTAGATCTATGTTGGCCAGGGTGGTTCCCAATCAGAGGCAGCTGTCGCTCGTTGTCTCTGATTGGGGACCATACTTAGGTAGCCTGTTGGCACTAGTGGGTTGTGGGATATTGTTCCCTGTAGGTTTGTTGTGTGTAACCTTAATAATAATAATAATAATAATAATATGCCATTTAGCAGACGCTTTTATCCAAAGCGACTTACAGTCATGTGTGCATACATTTTTTTTTGTGCATGGGTGGTCCCGGGGATCGAACCCACTACCCTGGCGTTACCAGCGCCGTGCTCTACCAGCTGAGCTACAGAGGACCACACGTATCATTTGACGTCACGTATCGTTTGTTTGTTGTTTTGTCGTGTTTGCACAGTTATAATAAACATGTACGCTTATCACGCTGCGCCTTGGTTCGACCAATCACGCTGCGCCTTGGTTCGACCAATCTTTAAACGACCGTGACAATATATTGTGGATCGAGAGTTACAGTGGTTTGCGAAAGTATTCACCCCCCTTGGCATTATTCCTATTTTGTTGCCTTACAACCTGGAATTAAAATGGATATTTGGGGGGGTTTGTATTGACTTACACAACATGCCTACCACTTTGACGATACAAAATATGTTTTATTGTGAAACAAACAAGGCAGTTGTGCAATTTTAAAAACATTACAGTACATTTCACAACAGATATCTCAACACATTAAGTGTGTGCCCTCAGTCTCTACTACATCCATACAACACTAAATCCATGTGTACGTGTTTGTAGAGTGCGTGTGTTAGCATGCGTATGTGTATGTGTGTGTCTGTAACTGTGTGTGTGTGTGTCTCTTCACAGTCCCCGCTGTTCCATAAGGTGTATTTTTATCAGTTTTTTAAAATCTGATTCTACTGCTTGCATCAGTTACCTGATGTGGAATAGAGTTCCATGTAGTCATGGCTCTATGTAGTACTGTGCACCTCCCATAGTCTGTTCTGGACTTGGGGACTGTGAAGAGACCTCTGGTGGCATGTCTTGTGGGGTATGCATGGGTGTCTGATCTGTATGCTAGTAGTTTGACTTCATCACTACTTGTATTTGTGAGAAGTGTTGACATTTTGAACGCACCGAGCTGTCTGTTTAAACGACTATGGCGACAGCTGAAAAGAACCCTTTTGGAACCCTTTTTTCTAAGGGTATACATAGCATTTAGGTCTTTGTGGGTGTGGAGTTGGCTGGGAGGGGCTGGGCTGGGAGAGACTGGGAGAGGCTGGGAGAGACTGGGCTGGGCTGGGAGGGGCTGGGCTGGGAGGGGCTGGGCTGGGAGAGGCTGGGCTGGGAGAGACTGGGAGAGGCTGGGCTGGGAGAGGCTGGGCTGGGAGAGACTGGGCTGGGAGAGGCTGGGCTGGGAGAGGCTGGGCGGGGAGAGATTGGGCTGGGAGAGACTGGGAGAGGCTGGGCTGGGAGAGGCTGGGCTGGGAGAGACTGGGAGAGGCTGGGCTGGGAGAGGCTGGGCTGGGAAAGACTGGGCTGGGAGATACTGGGAGAGGCTGGGCTGGGAGAGGCTGGGCTGGGAGAGGCTGGGCTGGGAGGGGCTGGGCTGGGAGAGGCTGGGCTGGGAGAGGCTAAGCTGGGAGGGGCTGGGCTGGGAGAGACTGGCGCTGGGAGAGACTGGCACTGGGAGAGACTGGGCTGGGAGAGACTGGGCTGGGAGAGACTGGGCTGGGAGAGGCTGGGCTGGGAGAGGCTGGGCTGGGAGGGGCTGGGCTGGGAGGGGCTGGGCTGGGAGAGACTGGGCTGGGAGAGACTGGGCTGGGAGAGGCTGGGCTGGGAGAGGCTGGGCTGGGAGGGGCTGGGCTGGGAGGGGCTGGGCTGGGAGGGGCTGGGCTGGGAGAGACTGGGCTGGGAGAGACTGGGCTGGGCTGGGAGAGGCTGGGCTGGGAAGTGCTGGGCTGGGAGAGGCTGGGAGAGGCCCACTAGGTACAGTCCATTCACTAGAAAAGCAGTCCGGACCCCTGGGGCTCATAATAAATTATGAACATGTGACTGTAGCATGTTGACAGATTGGTTTACCTGTCAGGAGAATAACCCAGATCATCACATGCTCTATGGATTTACTTCAACACCACATACAGGGCCGCTAACCACACACACACACACGCACACACACACACACACACACACACACACACGGGCACACAGTACAGGACAGTACACATGCATATTAAACAGCAATAACACTATCACAGTGAAACAACAACAACACTCTCTTTAGCATCTACCACAGGTGGTGTTGCTGAGAGCTGGTCTTTAGCATATACCACAGGTGGTGTTGCTGAGAGCTGGTCTTTAGCATCTACCACAGGTGGTGTTGCTGAGAGCTGGTCTTTAGCATCTACCACAGGTGGTGTTGCTTAGAGCTGGTGTGCTTGTCAGCATGCTGTAGTGTATAAATCTACACTCTTTAAAAAAAGGCGCTCTCTAGAACCTAATAGTGTTCTTCGGCTGTCCCCATAAGATTTAAAGAACCCTTTTTGGTTCCATGTAGAGCCCTTTCTACAGAGGGTTCTACACGGAACCCAAAAGGGTTCTGCCTGGAACCAAGAAGGTTCTACCTGGAACAGAAAAAGGGTTATCCTATGGAACCCTTTTCTCTAAGAGTGTACACAACGTTTAATGAACCAAGTAGTGTGATAGTCTCAGGTTACATCCCAAATAGCACCCTATTCCCTATATAATGCCATAGGGCTCTGGTCAAAAAGAAGTGCACTATGTAGGGAATAGGGTGCCATTTGGGATGCACATTTAGTATCAGTGTTGCTGGTATCCCTAGCTGACCTAGAAGTCTAGGGGCCGAGAGGAGAAGGCGAGAGCTGGACACCCTATTCCCTACGTAGTGCACTACTTTTAACCAGAGCCTTATGGTAGTGCACTATGTAGGAAATAGGGTGCCATTTTGGACGTGGCTGAGTCGCCTCTCTCTGCTGTCCTGGCTTCTCCTCTCCCTCTCATGTTACATGGAAAGCTACGGGTCCAGTGATGTGTAACTACCTTGTCAATCATATGATACGTTATTCTCAGACTGGTCCTCATAGACTAGACCTAAGATAGTAAATGTACATCCTCATTATAACCCCACACTGACCAAAAATATAACCGCAACATGTAAAGTGTTGGTCAAATGTGTCATGTACTCATATACATGGTGTTGTACTGATAGTCATGGTGTTGTACTGATAGTCATGGTGTTGTACTGATAGTCATGGTGTTGTACTGATAGTCATGGTGTTGTACTGATAGTCATGGTGTTGTACTGATAGTCATGGTGTTGTACTGATAGTCATGGTGTTGTACTGATAGTCATGGTGTTGTACTGATAGTCATGGTGTTGTACTGATAGTCATGGTGTTGTACTGATAGTCATGGTGTTGTACTGATAGTCATGGTGTTGTACTGATATACATGGTGTTGTACTGATAGACATGGTGTTGTACTGATATACATGGTGTTGTACTGATATACATGGTGTTGTACTGATAGTCATGGTGTTGTACTGATAGTCATGGTGTTGTACTGATAGTCATGGTGTTGTACTGATAGTCATGGTGTTGTACTGATATACATGGTGTTGTACTGATAGACATGGTGTTGTACTGATAGTCATGGTGTTGTACTGATAGTCATGGTGTTGTACTGATAGTCATGGTGTTGTACTGATAGTCATGGTGTTGTACTGATATACATGGTGTTGTACTGATAGACATGGTGTTGTACTGATAGTCATGGTGTTGTACTGAGTACATGAAATGTACTGATAGTCATGGTGTTGTACTGATAGTCATGGTGTTGTACTGATAGTCATGGTGTTGTACTGATAGTCATGGTGTTGTACTGATAGTCATGGTGTTGTACTGATATACATGGTGTTGTACTGATAGACATGGTGTTGTACTGATAGTCATGGTGCTAGTGACCTCATTCTAACTCATACATATCATGCACTGCATCATTTAGGACATCGCTTATCATACCCTCCAGTGTTATAAAACATGCACCACTTTAACACATCCCGGGGTCGACACAGACACACACACAGAACCCCCCCACCTCACCCCTCCACACGCGCACACACACACCCTCATTAACACACACACACTCATCAACACACACACACATTAACACACACACACACACACATCAAGCCCGGAGGCCGGTGTGAAGTGTGACTCACCTTCTGTGGGTGATGTTTTGAGCCGTTGACAGAGCCCGTCCATGTCCCCATAGTCCTCCTGGATCTTAACCACCGCCTCGCCGCCTCTCAGCTCCATGAGGCCGCGCAGCTCCATGACCGAGACCCCAAAGCCCCCCTCATGGTTACTGCTGCCGTCGTTTCTTTGGGTCTTGGCGTAGTAATCGCTGTTCGTCAGGTCCCCCATGGTGACTGACTCAGTGGCTCGACGAAGAAGGAGTGCAAACCACAAACGAAACTTTACGGGTTGTGTGGGTTGTGAGATAGAGAGAAAGAGAGAGAGAGAGAGAGAGAGAGAGAGAGAGAGAGAGAGAGAGAAGAGAAGAGAGAAGAAGAGAGGGAATAAAAGCCCGCCGCCAAAACAAAAAAAAATCTAAATCCTCCCAGTTTTGAGTACGAAACAGGGTAAGATCCCTATGAGCGGCGGTGGGAGAGAAACCAACGACCGTATACCATCCGAAAACACTAAGGAAGCCAGCTGCCTTGAGGAAAACCAGGGAAGGAGAGGAGCCGCGAGAGGAGCAGCGTAGATCCACAGGAGAATAACGATCCCCCTTTTGTTCTTCTGTTACTGTGAGTCAATCTACATTCTGCTTCTTCTGTCTTCTGTCTCCGTCTGCAGTCTGTCTACATGCTGGCCCCTTCATTACTCCTTCTGAAGAGAGAAGAAAGAAAGAGAGAGAGATAAGAAAGAGAATAGATAATAAAAAGGGGGAAAAAAAATAAAAGACCTTTTCCCCCCCCCCTTCCTCCGCCCCCAGCCTATTTCCCCCTTACCCTTCGCCCGCCTTTTCTTGGGCAGAAGAAGGTTTATTGTGGCCGGTTTCTCTTTTTTATATCGTGGGGGTAGTTAAAAAACGGGTTTTTACCGCTGATCATGAGGGATGAGAAAACCCGCTTCCAGCGGGCCGCGGACCCATCGTGTGGGAGAAAGAAAGGAGAAAGAATAGAGAGGAGGGAGGGGGCCTGAGACTAAAATGGGAGCGCGCAAGGAGCCTTCGCCAGCACACACTCACACATGCGAGAACAGAAAAAGAGCAGAAAGGGGGCGAGAAAGAGAGAGGGAAACAAAAACAGCAGACAAAGACAGACCCCAAAACAGGCGAGAGAGAGAGCGGAGAAAAGAGATAGAGAGACAAAGAAAGAGAGAGGACAAGAGAGAGAGAAAGAGAGAGAGAGAAAAAAAACAAAGAACAGACAGACAACGACAAAAGACGAAACAACAGACGACAAACAGACAACAACAACAGAGCGGGAAAACAAGAACAAAAGACCGCCAGAAACCAAAAGACAACAGACGACCAGACAGAACAGACAGACAGGACAGACAGACAGACAGACAGACCAGCCACAGACAGACAGAGAGAGACAAGACAGAAGAGAGAGAGAGAGAGACCAAAGAGAGAGGGAGAGACAAGAGAGAGAGAGAGACAGAGAGAGAGATAGACAGAAGAGAGGAGAGAAAAGAGAGGAGGAGGAGAGAGAGAGGAGAGAGAGAGAGACAAAAGAGAGGAGAGAGAGAAAGAGAGAGAAGAGAGGAGAGAGAGAGAGAGAGAGAGATGCGAGAGAGACGAGAGAGAGAGAGAGACCAACAGAGCGGAGGACAACAGACAGACAGACAGACAGACAGGACAGACAGACAGACAGACTAGGACAAGACAGACCAGACAGACATACGACAGACAGACAGACCAGACCAGGACAGACATACAGACAGACAGACAGGACAGACAGAGACGAGAGAGAGAGAGGCCAATACCCGCTAATTATCAAAATCCAGAAAAGAGCCGTTAAATTCTATAACCACTTAAAAGGAAGCGATTCCCAAACCTTCCATAACAAAGCCATCACCTACAGAGAGATGAACTTGGAGAAGAGTCCCCTAAGTAAGCTTGTCCTGGGGCTCTGTTCACAAACACAAACAGACCCCACACAGCCCCAGGACAACAACAACAACAACACAACTAGACCCAACCAAATCATGAGAAAACAAAAAGAGAATTACTTGACACATTGGAAAGAACAAACAAAAAAACAGAGCAAACTAGAATGCTATTTGGCCCTAAACAGAGAGTACACAGTGGCAGAATACTTGACCACTGTGACTGACCCAAACTTAAGGAAAGCTTTGACTATGTACAGACTCAGTGAGCATAGCCTTGCTATTGAGAAAGGCCGCCGTAGGCAGACCTGGCTCTCAAGAGAAGACAGGCTATGTGCACACTGCCCACAAAATGAGGTGGAAACTGAGCTGCACTTCCTAACCTCCTGCCAAATGTATGACCATATTAGAGACACATATTTCCCTCAGATTACAGCGATCCACAAAGAATTCGAAAACAAACCCAATTTTGATAAACTCCCTTATCTACTGGGTGAAAAACCACAGTGTGCCATCACAGCTGCAAGATTTGTGACCTGTTGCCACAAGAAAAGGGCAACCAGTGAAGAACAAACACCATTGTAAATACAACCCATATTTATGTTTATTTATTTTCCCATTTGTACTTTAACTATTTGCACATTGTTACAACACTGTATATATACATAATATGACATTTGAAATGTCTTTATTCTTTTGAAACTTCTGAGTGTAATGTTTACTGTTAATATTTATTGTTTATTTCACTTTTGTTTACTATCTACTTCACTTGCTTTGGCAATGTTAACACACGTTTCCCATGCCAATAAAGCCCTTAAATTGAAATTGAAATTGAATTGAGAGAGAGAGAGAGAGAGAGAGAGAGAGAGAGAGAGAGAGAAAGAGAGACAAAGAGAGAGAGAGACAAAGAGAGAGAGAGAGATAAAGAGAGAGAGAGAGATAGAGAGAAGAGAGAGAGAGAGAGAGAGAGAGAGAGAGAAACTCAAAGACATTGCTCTTGCATCTTTCAGCATGTTTTTACAAGAACTATAGATTTAGAGTTAGATAAACTTGGATTTTTTTGGTAGGGACATATACAGGATGCTACCCTCCACAACATAACCTTCACTCCAAACCTTCACTCCAAACCTACAACCTGATTTTGGACGGAATTACCTGGAAGGCTTTCTACTACCAAGGATGACTATTCCCAAACCATACAGCAAATGCTCTGGCAAACAAACAGAAACCTGAAAACACCATCCAACCTGGAACTGAGTGAGTAATGTTTAGTATGAAGCTATTTTTTTACTTTCAAAAACCAAGAAGAAAAATACATTACAATGATATATTTTACTTTATGAGGACTGAATGCTAAGGCTACCAAGCTTGCTAGTACAAAGAGATACAACTTCAATTAGCACTGACGTGTGAAGTGAGAGGTGTCAAAGCCCTTGAGCCCAACAATGGCAGGAGAGTCGCACAGTCTACCTCAACCAAATGGAGAGGCCATAGAAGCACCCCCCCCCCCCCCCCCCCCCCCCCCCCCCCGCTGTTCAGAGGTCATTAAAATACAGTACCCTCTGAATGTAAAGAATGATTAGACACGAAAGGAGTACAAAATGAAGCTCCTTATGGGAAATCAGGAGACACTTTTTGCTGACTTTTATAAAAATGGGAACATAAGATAACCTTATCTTCCACACAGACCATCCCCTGGCATGGCACAGTGCTATACTAGAATAATAATAATAATAATAATAATAATATGCCATTTAGCAGACGCTTTTATCCAAACCGACTTACAGTCATGTGTGCATAAATGTTTTGTTTGTGTATGGGTGGTCCCGGGGTTCGAACCCACTACCCTGGCGTTACAAGCGCCGTGCTCTACCAGCTGAGCTACAGAGGACCACAGAACACTATCCCTCTGTTAAGAGGGGGGGGGGGGGGGGTGTTAGCAATGGGTGGAAACTCAGGATACTAGACAACGAGGACTCTGAGTCGTCTAATATAAATCTCTATAAATCTGGAACAGTTTTGGTACAAGGCAACACCAAACAGTTCCAGCTGGACTTTCACCTAATCAAAGAAATAGCTCAGCAGGAGAAGCTCTCCCTTGAGAAAGATACCCCCACTCCGAGCGGGTCAGATCAGACCGCTTCATTAAATAACCCCACAGAGCAACCCCAAGCGGAAAGTCACCTTCCCAGCACAGAGTACTACTCCCTCATTGAAATGAAGGATAAATTCACCCAGCTGGAAGCTGGCAGGTGGAGCTGGAACAGCAGGTGAACACACTCCAGTCAGCACAGACCCAGACAACAGTCCAGCACAACAACACCCCCTTAACTAGACCTGGAGAGCTGGAGGTAGAGAGAGACTTGTCTGCACTCTGGACTGTGGTGAGACAACATCAACAGGATAAAGAGCAGGAGAAGAACAGAGCACTAGAGGAGAGGATCAGAGTGCTGGAGGAGAAGGTGAAAATGATGACGGATGACAGAGAACAACCCATTAGAGAGCTGGCCACCCCCGCAGAGAAGCCAGCAGAACAGCCCACCTCAAATCCTGGCCAAAGTTTTGACACCGCAGCAGAACAGTACACCCTAGACCCTGAGCATAGCCTCGACATCACAGCCGGACAAACAAATGAAGAACCCCAAGCCCAGGGGATCCCAACCCCTCTGAGCACCCCCCCTGTCAGCCACCCTGATAGCCCTCCTGACGACCCCCCCCCCCACACCCACTGAGGACATACACAAGCCACAGATTGTACTCCTTATGGACTCAAACAGGAAATACATACAAGAAAATAAACTTTTCCCGAAAGACACAGTGTCTAAACTCTGGTGTCCAAACACCCAGCGCGCCCTAGACCTTCTGTCTGAGGACCAACTAGGATCACCCAGCCACATAACAATACACATAGGCACAAATGACCTGAGAACACAGCAGGAAAGGGTGGCCACAGCACTCAAGGGAGTGATTGAAAAAGCTTCTTCTACTTTCCCCAACGCACAAGTGGTTATCTCAACCCTGCTACCACGAAAAGACTTCCACCCTGCTACCATACAGCAGGTAAACGCAAGTATTTCCCGTGAATGTGCATCAAAACCAAATGTCTACCTGGCCCACCACTCCACCCAATTTCTAGCCAAAGGTATTTGAGATTCTTCAAATAGCCACCCTTTGCCTTGATGACAGCTTTGCACACTCCTGGGATTCTCTCAACCAGCTTCATGAGGTAGTCACCTGGAATGCATTTCAATTAACAGGTGTGCCTTCTTAAAAGTTAATTTGTGGAATTTCTTTCCATCTTAATGTGTTTGAGCCAATCAGTTGTGTTGTGACAAGGTATCCAATATTTGGTAAAAGACCAAGTCCATATTATGGCAAGACAGCTCAAATAAGCAAAGAGAAACGACAGTCCATCATTACTTTAAGACATGGTCAGTCAATATGGAAAATGTCAAGAACTTTGAAAGTTTCTTAAAGTGCAGTCGCAAAAACCATCAAGCGCTGTAGCAAAAACCATCAAGCACTATGATGAAACTGGCTCTCATGAGGACTGCCACAGGAAAGGAAGACCCAGAGTTACTTTTGCTGCAGAGGATAAGTTCATTAGAGTTACCAGCCTAAGAAATTGCAGCCCAAATACAGTGAGGGTATATTTGATCCCCTGCTGATGTTGTATGTTTGCCCACTGACAAAGAAATGATCAGTCTATAATGTTAATGGTAGGTTTATTTGAACAGTGAGAGACAGAATAACAACAACAAAAAATCCAGAAAAACGCATATCAAAAATGATTTGCATTTTAATGAGGGAAATAAGTATTTGACCCCCTCTCAATCAGAAAGATTTCTGGCTCCCAGGTGTCTTTTATACAGGTAACGAGCTGAGATTAGGAGCACACTCTTAAAGGGAGTGCTCCTAATCTCAGTTTGTTACCTGTATAAAAGATACCTGTCCACAGAAGCAATCAATCAATCAGATTCCAAACTCTCCACCATGGCCAATACCAAAGAGCTCTCCAAGAATGTCAGGGACAAGATTGTAGACCTACACAATGCTGGAATGGGCTACAAGACCATCACCAAGCAGCTTGGTGACAGTTGGTGCGATTATTCGCAAATGGAAGAAACACAAAATAACTGTCAATCTCCCTCGGCTTGGGGCTCCATGCAAGATCTCACCTCGTGGAGTTGCAATGATCATGAGAACGGTGAGGAACCAGCCCAGAACTACACGGGAGGACCTTGTCAATGATCTCAAGGCAGCTGGGACCATAGTCGTCAAGAAAACAATTGGTAACACACTACGCCGTGAAGGACTGAAATCCTGCAGCGCCCGCAAGGTCCATCTGCTCAAGAAAGCACACATACAGGCCCGTCTGAAGTTTGCCAATGAACATCTGAATGATTCAGAGGAGAACTGGGTGAAAGCGTTGTGGTCAGATGAGACCAACATTTAGCTCTTTGCCATCAACTCAACTCGCCGTGTTTGGAGGAGGAGGAATGCTGCCTATGACCCCAAGAATACCATCCCCACCGTCAAACATGGAGGTGGAAACATTATGCTTTGGGGGGGGGGGGTTTCTGCTAAGGGGACAGGACAACTTCACCGCATCAAAGGGACGATGGACAGGGCCATGTACCGTCAAATCTTGGGTGAGAACCTCCTTCCCTCAGCCAGGGCATTGAAAATGGGTCGTGGATGGATATTCCAGCATGACAATGACCCAAAACACACGGCCAAGGCAACAAAGGAGTGGCTCAAGAAGAAGCACATTAAGGTCCTGGAGTGGCCTAGCCAGTCTCCAGACCTTAATCCAATAGAAAATCTGTGGAGGGAGCTGAAGGTTCGAGTTGCCAAACGTCAGCCTCGAAACCTTAATGACTTGGAGAAGATCTGCAAAGAGGAGTGGGACAAAATCCCTCCTGAGATGTGTGCAAACCTGGTGGCCAACTTTAAGAAACGTCTGACCTCTGTGATTGCCAACAAGGGTTTTGCCACCAAGTACTAAGTCATGTTTTGCAGAGGGGTCAAATACTTATTTCCCTAATTAAAATGCAAATCAATATGTAACATTTTTGACATGCGTTTTTCTGGATTTTTTTGTTGTTATTCTGTCTCTCACTGTTCAAATAAACCTACCATTAAAATGATAGACTGATCATGTCTTTGTCAGTGGGCAAACGTAAATGTAAATGCTTCATAGAGTTCAAGTAACAGACACATTTCAACATCAACTGTTCAGAGACTGCGTGAATCAGGCCTTCATGGTTGAATTTCTGCAAAGAAACCACTACTTGCTTGGGCAGAAACACGATCAATGGACATTAAATCGGTGGTTGAAGTTCAAAGTTGCTTTATTTTACAGAAACGAAGCCTGTCTGACTTTAGTTAATAGGACGGATATTGTCCAGGACACTTTTATGTCTATTTTAGATTATGGGGATATTATCTACAGTTGAAGTCGGAAGTTTACATACACTTAGGTTGGAGTCATTTAACTCGTTTTTCAACCACTCCACACATTTCTTGTTAACAAACTATAGTTTTGGCAAGTCGGTTAGGACATCTACTTTGTGCATGACACAAGTAATTTTTCCAGCAATTGTTTACAGACAGATTATTTCACTTATATTTCACTGTATCACAATTCCAGTGGGTCAGAAGTTTACATACACTACGTTGACTGTGCCTTTAAACAGCTTGGAAAATTCCAGAAAATGATGTCATGGCTTTAGAAGATTCTGATAGGCTAATTGACATAATTTGAGTCAATCGGAGGTGTACCGGAGGTGTACTGGAGGTGTACCTGTGGATGTATTTCAAGGCCTACCTTCAAACTCAGTGCCTCTTTGCTTGACATCATGGGAAAATCAAAAGAAATCAGCCAAGACCTCAGAAAAAAAAAAAAGGTTCATCCTATGGAGCAATTTCACACCTTGTGAAGATGTTGGAGGAAACAGGTACAAAAGTATCTATATCCACAGTAAAACGAGTCCTATATCGACATAACCTGAAAGGCTGCTCAGCAAGGAAGAAGCCACTGCTCCAAAACCGCCATAAAAAAGACAGACTACGGTTTGCAACTGCACATGGGGACAAAGATTGTACTTTTTGGAGAAGTGTCCTCTGGTCTGATGAAACAGAAATAGAACTGTTTGGCCATAATGACCATTGTTATGTTTGGAGGAAAAAGGGGGTTGCTTGCAAGCCGAAGAACACCATCCCAACCGTGAAGCACGGGGGTGGCAGCATCATGCTGTGGGGGTGCTTTGCTGCAGGAGGGACTGGTGCACTTCACAAAATAAATGGCATCATGAGGAAGGAAAACTATGTGGATATATTGACGCAACATCTCAAGACATCAGTCAGGAAGTTAAAGCTTGGTCTCAAATGGGTCTTCCAAATGGACAATGACCCCAAGCATACTTCCAAAGTTGTGGCAAAATGGCTTCATGACAACAAAGTCAAGGTATTGGATGGCCATCACAAAGCCCTGACCTCAACCCTATTTAAAATGTGTGGGCAGAACTGAAAAAGCGTGTGCGAGCAAGGAGGCCTACAAACCTGACTCAGTTACACCAGCTCTGTCAGGAGGAATGGGCCAGAAGTCACCCAACTTATTGTGGGAAGCTTGTGGAAGGCTACCCGAAAAGTTTGACCCAAGTTAAACAATTTAAAGGAAATGCTACCAAATACTAATTGAGTGTATGTAAACTTCTGACCCACTGGGAATGTGATGAAGGAAATCAAAGCTTATATAAATCATTCTCTCTACTATTATTCTGACATTTCACATTCTTAAAAATAAAGTGGTGATCCTAACTGACCTAAGACTGGGAATTTTTACTAGGATTAAATGTTAGGAATTGTGAAAAACTGAGTTTAAATGTATTTGGCTAAGGTGTATGTAAACTTCCGACTTCAACCGTATTCATCATCATTAATTCAATTTAGACGTATATCAAACCCGGTCTCAGGCTTGGATAACACTGGAGGCCCCTTCGGTCTCCACAGAGTTGGCTAAAGCTGCTTTTAATTTTTATGTCCTTTGTGTGGAACAACTCACAGAGCTCTCTGAAATGAGATGTTCTGGTCCCACTGGGTCAGTTCAGAGTAATGATCAGAGACCTCTATGTTGACAAATGTGCCTGTTCTTCTATTTTGTTGTTGTTGTAATTTTGTGTATTGTATGTGTTTGATGTATTTATGCAGGGCTCATCTGTAAAATAGACCCCAGTCTCAGGATGACTTCCCTGTCAAAATAATGGTTCAATAAATCTCTACTAATTCTACTTTTTCTCAACTGTTTTCACTGTCCATGTTGTCTATATTATATGTATTATCTAACAGCATTGGTATATCCTGTTTCTACTTTCTCCACTATTTACTACTGACTACCACTATCTCTTCTATTACAACTGACTACCACTAGTTATACTATCTCTACTATTACTACTGACTACCACTAGTTATACTATCTCTACTATTACTACTGACTACCACTAGTTATACTATCTCTACTATTACTACTGACTACCACTAGTTATACTATCTCTACTATTACTACTGACTACCACTAGTTATACTATCTCTACTATTACTACTGACTACCACTAGTTATACTATCTCTACTAGTACTACAGACAACCACTATCTCTACTATTACTACTGACTACCACTATCTCTACTATTACTACTGACTACCATTATCTCTACTATTACTACTCTCTACTACCGTATATACTATTTATACTCCAAATAAAACAAATATTACATCTCTACTGTCTTTTATGTCTTTAGTCCCAGCAGACAGTACCAGTTAGAACCAGCAGTGTTCTACTGTCTCTAATCCCAGCAGACAGTACCTGTCAGAACCAGTAGTGTTCTACTCTCTCTAGTCCTAGCATATCAGTCAGAACCAGCAATGTTCCTGCAGCACTGTGATCACATCTCTCCAAGGAGATTCCACCGCTACCATACGGCTAAATCACCAAGCAGCTCATGAATATTGACTGCAGGCAGCGCAGAAAGACATTCACACACAGCTTCTCAGCTCACATGACCGATGACAACGACACTCACAGTGTCTCCGCACCACACACACACACACACACACACACACACACACACACACACACACACACTCCCTGTCTCCTCACCACATGGTGGCTGGGTGAGCTCAGGCAGCACGGTGCTAGAGGAGAAAATCAAAGAAGCATCCAGAGGAATTCTAAACACAGTAAATACAGGATATCAAACAGGGGAATTCTAAACACAGTAAATACAGGATATCAAACAGGGGAATTCTAAACACAGTAAATACAGGACATCAAACAGGGGAATTCTAAACACAGTAAATACAGGATATCAAACAGGGGAATTCTAAACACAGTAAATACAGGACATCAAACAGGGGAATTCTAAACACAGTAAATACAGGATATCAAACAGGGGAATTCTAAACACAGTAAATACAGGATATCAAACAGGGGAATTCTAAACACAGTAAATACAGGACATCAAACAGGGGAATTCTAAACACAGTAAATACAGGACATCAAACAGGGGAATTCTAAACACAGTAAATACAGGACATCAAACAGGGGAATTCTAAACACAGTAAATACAGGACATCAAACAGGGGAATTCTAAACACAGTAAATACAGGACATCAAACAGGGGAATTCTAAACACAGTAAATACAGGACATCAAACAGGGGAATTCTAAACACAGTAAATACAGGACATCAAACAGGGGAATTCTAAACACAGTAAATACAGGACATCAAACAGGGGAATTCTAAACACAGTAAATACAGGACATCAAACAGGAGAATTCTAAACACAGTAAATAGGACCGGAGGGAATATGTGGAGGGAATATGTGGAGGGAATATGTGGAATCAGCACTAAGATTAGCTGGAGGGGAGACCAGGAGATAAACACTACAGATTACCTCACAGGGTTAAAGACATTCATCATATCGCTTAGGTACCAGGTGGACAGCTTGAGGTGTTTTAATTACATTTTATTCAGGGATCTGTAATTACATGTCCAATATTAACTATAAAACAGATAAATAAAGATGCTACCAAATGATGACCATTAAACCATTGAATTGTCCCTATCTGCCCAACAGATCAGGTGCTGATGACTGTCATTTCTTTAAACTTCCTACTTCCTAAAGTGCTGAGTACCATTACCAGTAAAGCTGTGGTAAGTTGTGGTGAGGTGACGCTCCAAGGTTTGAGTGTTGGCAAGGCCGGTAAGGGTGGAGGTGTGGCAAGGGAGGAGGAGATCATAGAGAAACAGGACTCTCACGGAACCCACAAAAATGCATGCACACTCTCTACGTCCCTGTGAGACGAGAGGAGAGGATGTCGGCGATGCGGACGTAGTGGTCAGGGGAGGGATGTGCGAGTGCGGGTGATGGAGTCACGGGAGCTCAGGAAGAGAGAGGCGTAAGAGAGAAGGAAGGATACCGAGGGACCGAGCAGAAGAGGAGGAGAGACATGAGAGGAAGTGCAGGATTTCGAGAAGCGTTGGACGCGTCATCAGGAGAGGCGACGGACGTGAGGCGACCGAGACGGAGGGAAATCATCGGAGACGAGCAGAGCGGGAGCGACGTCTGAGGAGAGGAACTCGAGAGTCAGGGAGAGGACAGCGGCAGGTCGCGGGAGCGGGAGATGCGGTCAGAGGAGCGATGGTTCTGAGCTGAGCCAGAGCTCGATGATCCGAGGAGAGAGGACGAGGCGGAGCGGTGTCCCCTTCTCCCCCGCCTTTCTCTCTCCTCGCTTCTTCCCCCGAGCTCTCCCCTTCTCGACAGGCCCGGCTCTCTCCTCGAGGAAGAGGAGAGGGGAGAGAGAGATCTCGGAGAGCCCTTCCCCTCTTAGAGGCAGAGGTCAGAGTGACCCGATAGAGATCTGATGGCCTGTAACTCCACAACCAAACACCTTTCCAGGGCCATTAATTGACAAAGCTTCTCAGAGTATGAGAGTATCTAAGATATATATTTTTTGGGTATCTTCTTATTTTTATTGAACAGAGCGAGGATGACAGCGGGAAAAAATAGAGGTTGTGTCAACGGGCAGTAGGCCGGATTCAAACCTATGCCAGCACCATAGACGTGTGGAGGAGACAGCAGAATGACCTCTACACCAGCAACCTTTGCCTTTTAGATTATGTTTTTATTTATTTAACCTTTATTTAACTAGGCAAGTCAGTTAAGAACAAATTCTTATTTACAATGACGGCCTACCAAAAGGCAAAAGGCCTCCTGCGGGGACGGGGGCTGGGATAAAAAATATATATATAGGACAAAACACATCACGACGAGAGAGACACCACAACACTACATAAAGAGAGACACCACAACACTACATAAAGAGAGACACCACAACACTACATAAAGAGAGACACCACAACACTACATAAAGAGAGACACCACAACACTACATAAAGAGAGACACCACAACACTACATAAAGAGAGACACCACAACACTACATAAAGAGAGAGAGACACCACAACACTACATAAAGAGAGACACCACAACACTACATAAAGAGAGACACCACAACACTACATAAAGAGAGACACCACAACACTACATAAAGAGAGACACCACAACACTACATAAAGAGAGACACCACAACACTACATAGAGAGAGACACCACAACACTACATAAAGAGAGGACACCACAACACTACATAAAGAGAGACACCACAACACTACATAAAGAGAGACACCCACAACACTACATAAAGAGAGACACCACAACACTACATAAAGAGAGAGAGACACCACAACCACTACATAAAGAGAGACACCACAACACTAATAAAGAGAGACACCACAACACTACATAGAGAGAGACACCACAACACTACATATAGAGAGACACCACAACACTACATAAAGAGAGAGAGACACCACAACACTACATAAAGAGAGACACCACAACACTACATAAAGAGAGACACCACAACACTACATAGAGAGACACCACAACACTACATAAAGAGAGACACCACAACACTACATAAAGAGAGACACCACAACACTACATAAAGAGAGACACCACAACACTACATAAAGAGAGACCACAACACTACATAAAGAGAGATGCCACAACACTACATAAAGAGAGACACCACAACACTACATAAAGAGAGACACCACAACACTACATAAAGAGAGACACCACAACACTACATAAAGAGAGACACCACAACACTAAATAAAGAGAGACACCACAACACTACATAAAGAGAGACACCACAACACTACATAAAGAGAGAGAGACATCCACAACACTACATAAAGAGAGACACCACAACACTACATAAAGAGACGCCACAACACTACATAAAGAGAGACCTAAGACAACAACAAAGCATGGTAGCAACACAACATGGTACAAACATTATTGGGCACAGACAACAGCACAAAGGGCAAGAAGGTAGAGACAACAACACATCACGCGAAGCAGCCACAACTGTCAGTAAGAGTGTCCATGATTGAGTCTTTGAATTAAGAGATGTTCAAGAGATTCTCCAAAATGCATCATGAATGGGTTACCATGCCTGCTGTTAGCTGCCATCAGACCAGGAAGAACAACCTGTCCTATCCATCCATCTATGGATCCCATGTTTCAAAGACAAAATAGTAAATCAATGTTCTGTTCATTATCTAGCAATGTATTTCCAGACAGCCAGAAGGATACGTGAGAGAAGACTGTCTTATATTCTAGTAACATACACACACAGGGATACACACACACACACACACACACACACACAGGGATACACACACACACACACACAGGGATACACACACACACACACACACACACACACACACACACACACACACACACACACACACACAGGGATACACACACCCACACACACACACACACACACACACAGGGATACACACACACACACACAGGGATACACACACACACACACACACACACACACAGGGATACACACACACACACACACACACACACACAGGGATACACACACACACACACAGGGATACACACACACACACACACACACACACACACAGGGATACACACACCCACACACACACACACACACACACAGGGATACACACACACACACACACAGGGATACACACACACACACACACACACACAGACAGACAGACAGACAGACAGACAGACAGACAGACAGACAGACAGACAGGCAGGCAGGCAGGCAGGCAGGCAGGCAGGCAGGCAGGCAGGCAGGCAGGCAGGCACTAACATAACAGTGTTATAGTCTAACTCTGAGCTGTATATCTTCAATAATGATGACAGATCAGTTATAGTCTAACTCTGAGCTGTATATCTTCAATAATGATGACAGATCAGTTATAGTCTAACTCTGAGCTGTATATCTTCAATAATGATGACAGATCAGTTATAGTCTAACTCTGAGCTGTATATCTTCAATAATGATGACAGATCAGTTATAGTCTAACTCTGAGCTGTATATCTTCAATAATGATGACAGATCAGTTATAGTCTAACTCTGAGCTGTATATCTTCAATAATGATGACAGATCAGTTATAGTCTAACTCTGAGCTGTATATCTTCAATAATGATGACAGATCAGTTATAGTCTAACTCTGAGCTGTATATCTTCAATAATGATGACAGATCAGTTATAGTCTAACTCTGAGCTGTATATCTTCAATAATGATGACAGATCAGTTATAGTCTAACTCTGAGCTGTATATCTTCAATAATGATGACAGATCAGTTATAGTCTAACTCTGAGCTGTATATCTTCAATAATGATGACAGATCAGTTATAGTCTAACTCTGAGCTGTATATCTTCAATAATGATGACAGATCAGTTATAGTCTAACTCTGAGCTGTATATCTTCAATAATGATGACAGATCAGTTAAAGTCTAACTCTGAGCTGTATATCTTCAATAATGATGACAGATCAGTTATAGTCTAACTCTGAGCTGTATATCTTCAATAATGATGACAGATCAGTTATAGTCTAACTCTGAGCTGCATATCTTCAATAATGATGACAGATCACAGGAGGAGGAGGTGAGAGACAGGAAGGTGAGGAAACTTTCTCTCCCTTTTCAATCTACAGAATAAATTATCAGTGTATGTGTGTGAGTGTGTGTGTGTGTGTGTGTGTGTGTGTGTGTGTGTGTGTGTGTGAGTGTGTGTGTGTGTGTGTATCCCTGTGTGTGTGTGTGTGTGTGTGTGTGTGTGTGTGTGTGTGTGTGTGTGTGTGTGTGTGTGTGTGTGTGTGAGTGTGTGTGTGTGTGTGTGTGTGTGTGTGTGTGTGTGTGTGTGTGTGTGTGTGTGTGTGTGTGTGTGTGTGTGTGTGTGTGTGTACGTGTCAGAATGTGAGTCTGTGGTTCCTTATTATAAACCAGGCCTGATGCTGCCATTGCATGTTACGCAATCACAGAGGGTCGTGTGTGTGCATGTGTCAACCACATGAGGCTGAGTCCTCCAAGCTGCTTTCATCTGTCCCACAATGCATCAGGGAGATATCAAGAGCTGACTGGCCAGCACTAGAGCTATTCTAATGAGAGCCCTGACAGAGAGCCCTGACGGAGAGCCCTGACGGAGAGCCCTGACGGAGAACCCTGACGGAGAGCCCTGACAGAGAGCCCTGACGGAGAGCCCTGACGGACACAGACCCACACTATAGCAGCAGAAATAATTTCGCCACACGCCTGTGTGTGTGTGTATATGTGTGTGTGTGTGTGTGTGTGTGTGTGTGTGTGTGTGTGTGTGTGTGTGTGTGTGTGTGTGTGTGTGTGTGTGTGTGTGCAATAGTTTACATGAGAAAGCAATCAGAGAAAAACTAGCAGCCGGTTGAATTATAAATTATTAATGAGGGGCTTTTGATTTTATAAAATGACATTTAATTGGCTCTAATGACCATGTACCAATCACAGATTGCTCCTTTAACGACCATAGACATGTACCAATCACAGATTGCCCCTTTAACGACCATAGACATGTACCATTCACAGATTTCCCCTTTAACGACCATAGACATGTACCAATCACAGATTGCCCCTTTAACGACCATAGACATGTACCAATCACAGATTATCCCTTTAACGACCATAGTCATGTAGCAATTAATTAACATAGACATCTACAGTATTGAAGCCACAGTCGGGGATCTGGCATTGTTGCTGTTTGGAATAGTAAATGACGACTAGATATACTGATAGAGGGGCACTTTATTAGAGCTAATCAACATCACAGATTACACATTTACATTCCCTGGATTAGACCATAGAGTTCCATTAATTCAATATACTGTATATTATATACGTAATTCTATGGCATAGACTGGTAGTTGACTTCAAAAGGCTAGAATATAATAAAATATATTAGAATAGAATAGAATATATTATCATAAAATAGCATAGAATGTATTATAATAGAATACAATATCTTAGAATATAATACAATATATTACAATAGAGTACGATATATTAGCATATAATAGAATAGAATATATTAGGATAAAACAGTTTAGACTGGTATCTTCAAAAGGCAGAATGAGAGAGAGCGTGAGAGCGTACGCGAGCGAGAGAGAGCGTGAGAGAGCGTGAGAGAGCGTGAAAGAGAGCATGAGAGAGTGTGAAAGAGAGTGAGAGAGAGAGCGAGAGAGAGAGAGATACACTGAACAAAAATAAAAGCGTAACGTAACAATTTCAACGATTTTTTACAGTTCACATAAGGAAATCAGTCAAATGATATAAATTCATTAGGCCCTAATCTATGGACTTCACATGACTGGGAATACAGATATGCATCTGTTGGTTAGATACCGTAAAAGAAAGGTAGGGGTTGTGGATCAGAAAACCAGTCAGTATCTGGTGTGACCACCATTCGCCTCATGCAGCGCGACACATCTCCTTCGCATAGAGTTGATCAGGCGGTTGATTGTGGCCATGCCTTATCATTCTGACACGAGGTGATGGTGGCTGATGAATGGCACGACAATGGGCCTCAGGATCTCGTCACCGTGTCTCTGTGCATTCAAATTGCCATCGATAAAATGCAATTGTGTTCGTTGTCCTCAGCTTATGCCTGCCCATACCATAACCCCACCGCCACCATGGGACACTCTGTTCACAACGTTGACATCAGCAAACCGCTCGCCCACACGATGCCATGTCTGCCATCTGCCCAGTACAGTTGAAACTGGGATTCATCCGTGAAGAGCACACTTCTCCAGCGTGCCAGTGGCCAACGAAGGTGAGCATTTGCCCACTGAAGTCGGTTACGATGCTGAACTGTAGTCAGGTCAAGACCCTGGTGAGGACGACGAGAATGCAGATTAACTTCCCAGAGAAGGGTTTATGACAGGTTGTGCAGAAATTCTTCGGTTGTGTAAACCCAGAGTTTCATCAGCTGTCTGGATGGCTGGTCTCAGATGATCCTGCAGGTGAAGAAGCCGGATGTGAAGGTCCTGGGCTTGCGTAGTTACACGTGGTCTGCGGTTGTGAGGCCGTTTGGACGTACTGCCAAATCTTCTAAAACGACGTTTGGAGGCGGCTTATGGTAGAGAAATGAACATTTAATTATCTGGCAACAGCTCTGGTGGACATGCCAATTGCACGCTACCCTCAAAACTTGAGACATCCGTGGCATTGTGTTGTGTGACAAAACTGCACATTTTAGAGTGGCTTTTATTGTCCCCAGCACAAGGTGCACCTGTGTAATGATCATGCTGTTTAATCAGCTTCTTGATATGCCACAACTATCAGGTGGGTGGGTTATCTTGACAAAGGAGGAATGCTCACTAACAGGGATGTAAACACATTTGTGCACAACATTTGAGAGAAATAAGCTTTTTTGTGCATATGAAAAATGTCTTACAGCTCCACCTAGCAGGGTGGAAGAGAACTGCAGCAGGTCTGAGTCATAAATGGAGCCCTAGGGCCTATAGGGCCCTGGTCAAAAGTACTGCACTATAACGGGAATAGGGTACCATTTGGGAAGCAGATTTACACCGCCTACTGTACCCTACATTGTAACTAACCTATTCTAACAAGAATCCCATCGATAGCATTCAGTCTAAAAATAAAACACGGGCTGTGTCCCAAATGGATGTGCTATGCAGTACATTTTTTACCAAGGGCCCACCTATGAGGCATCAAAGCCAGGCTGTTCAAAACGTTTAATCCCTCCCTGCATCCTAAATCACTATCTGCTGGCTCAGCTGCTCTGGGACCAATCGACCTACTGCTTGACAGGACACACAGGGACCAGGGATGTGCAACCTTTCATTACCAAGTCGATTCAATACGTATCTAGACGGGCTCCGATTACGATAAAGGAATGATACGTTTTTAAATTTTGAAACAATTTCGGTGCGATTCAGTTTGATTAGAGAGAAATCATTTTCCATTTCTAAAATTAAAACCTGCTGTTGATGGAGCTCATAAGCTGGGTCTCTCTGAGCTGGATCGGTCTGAGCTGACGTCTGTGTGTGTGTGTGTGTGTGTGTGTGTGTGTGTGTGTGTGGACGTGTTTAACTATACTTGTGGGGACCAGAAGGCCCAAAAAGAATAGTAAGAAGAAAAAAAAATTGGGACATTTTGTATGTCCCCACAGGGTAAAATGCTATTTCTAGCGAGTTTAGGGTTTGTGTTAGGGTTAGGAGCTAGGGTAAGTTTTAGGGTTAGGAGCTAGGGAAAGTTATAGGGTTAGGAGCTAGGGAAAGTTATAGGGTTAGGCACTAGGGAAAGGGCAATTTGGGTTTTGAATGGGACTGATTATTGTTGTGTTTAAGTATCCTTGTGATTACTAGAAGTCCTCACAGGGATAGAAAAACAGGGAGCATTCGGACAAGAGGGGACATTTTGCCGGTCCCCACAAGTAAAAAAGCTATTTTAGGCTTAGGGGTTAGGTGTATGGTTATGGTTACAATTAGGGTTAGAATGATGTAGACTATGTAGACACCTGAGCTGAGCCATAAAGGAGACTAGACATCTACCACCCCACTACCACTATCAGATTAGAGCCATAATGGAGACTAGACATCTACCACCCCACTACCACTATCAGATTAGAGCCATAATGGAGACTAGACATCTACCACCCCACTACCGCTATCAGATTAGAGCCATAAAGGAGACATCTACCACCCCACTACCACTATCAGATTAGAGCCATAATGGAGACTAGACATCTACCACCCCACTACCACTATCAGATTAGAGCCATAAGGGAGACTAGACATCTACCACCCCACTACCACTATCAGATTAGAGCCATAAAGGAGACTAGACATCTACCACTATCAGATTAGAGCCATAAAGGAGACTAGACATCTACCACCCCCACTACCACTATCAGATTAGAGCCATAATGGAGACATCTACCACCCCACTACCACTATCAGATTAGAGCCATAATGGAGACTAGACATCTACCACCCCACTACCACTATCAGATTAGAGCCATAAAAGACACATCTACCACCCCACTACCACTATCAGATTAGAGCCATAATGGAGACATCTACCACCCCACTACCACTATCAGATTAGAGCCATAATGGAGACATCTACCACCCCCACTACCACTATCAGATTAGAGCCATAATGGAGACTAGACATCTACCACCCCACTACCACTATCAGATTAGAGCCATAAAGGAGCCTAGACATGTACCACCCCACTACCACTATCAGATTAGAGCCATAAAGGAGACATCTACCACCCCACTACCACTATCAGATTAGAGCCATAAAGGAGACTAGACATCTACCACCCCCACTACCACTATCAGATTAGAGCCATAAAGGAGACATCTACCGCCCCACTACCACTATCAGATTAGAGCCATAAAGGAGACTAGACATCTACCACCCCACTACCACTATCAGATTAGAGCCATAAAGGAGACTAGACATCTACCACCCCCACTACCACTATCAGATTAGAGCCATAAAGGAGACTAGACATCTACCACCCCCACTACCACTATCAGATTAGAACCATAAATGGAGACTAGACATCTACCACCCCACTACCACTATCAGATTAGAGCCATAAAGGAGACTAGACATCTACCACCCCACTACCACTATCAGATTAGAGCCAAAAAGGACACATCTACCACCCCACTACCACTATCAGATTAGAGCCATAAAGGAGACTAGACATCTACCAACCCACTACCACTATCAGATTAGAACCATAAGGGAGACTAGACATCTACCACCCCACTACCACTATCAGATTAGAGCCATAAAGGAGACTAGACATCTACCACCCTACTACCACTATCAGATTAGAGCCATAAAGGAGACTAGACATCTACCACCCTACTACCACTATCAGATTAGAGCCATAATGGAGACTAGACATCTACCACCCCACTACCACTATCAGATTAGAGCCATAAAGGAGACATCTACCACCCCACTACCACTATCAGATTAGAGCCATAATGGAGACTAGACATCTACCACCCCACTACCACTATCAGATTAGAGCCATAAAGGAGACTAGACATCTACCACCCCCACTACCACTATCAGATTAGAGCCATAAAGGAGACTAGACATCTACCACCCCACTACCACTATCAGATTAGAGCCATAAGGGAGACTAGACATCTACCACCCCACTACCACTATCAGATATAGAGCCATAAGGAGACTAGACATCTACCACCCCACTACCCACTATCAGATTTAGAGCCATAAAGGAGATAGACATCTACCACCCCACTACCACTATCAGATTAGAGCCATAAGGAGACAGACATCTACCACCCCACTACCACTATCAGATTAGAGCCCATAAAGGAGATAGACATCTACACCCCACTACCACTATCATGATTAGAGCCATAAAGGAGGACTAGACATCTACCACCCCACTACCACTATCAGATCTAGAGCCATAAGGAGGACAGACATCTACCACCCCACTACCACTATCAGATTAGAGCCATAAAGGAGCCTAGACATGTACCACCCCCACTACCACTATCAGATTAGAGCATCCAAAGGCGACATCTACCCACCCCACTACCACTATCAGATTAGAGCCATAAAGGAGACTAGACATCTACCACCCCACTACCACTATCAGATTAGAGCCATAATGGAGACTAGACATCTACCACCCCACTACCACTATCAGATTAGAGCCATAAAGGAGACTAGACATCTACCACCCCACTACCACTATCAGATTAGAGCCATAATGGAGACTAGACATCTACCACACCACTACCACTATCAGATTAGAGCCATAAAGGAGACATCTACCACCCCACTACCACTATCAGATTAGAGCCATAATGGAGACTAGACATCTACCACCCTACTACCACTATCAGATTAGAGCCATAAAGGAGACTAGACATCTACCACCCTACTACCACTATCAGATTAGAGCCATAATGGAGACTAGACATCTACCACCCCACTACCACTATCAGATTAGAGCCATAAAGGAGACATCTACCACCCCACTACCACTATCAGATTAGAGCCATAATGGAGACTAGACATCTACCACCCCACTACCACTATCAGATTAGAGCCATAAAGGAGACTAGACATCTACCACCCCACTACCACTATCAGATTAGAGCCATAAAGGAGACTAGACATCTACCACCCCACTACCACTATCAGATTAGAGCCATAAGGGAGACTAGACATCTACCACCCCACTACCACTATCAGATTAGAGCCATAAAGGAGACTAGACATCTACCACCCCACTACCACTATCAGATTAGAGCCATAAAGGAGACTAGACATCTACCACCCCACTACCACTATCAGATTAGAGCCATAAGGGAGACTAGACATCTACCACCCCACTACCACTATCAGATTAGAACCATAAAGGAGACATCTACCACCCCACTACCACTATCAGATTAGAGCCATAAAGGACACATCTACCACCCCACTACCACTATCAGATTAGAGCCATAAAAGAGACTAGACATCTACCACCCCACTACCACTATCAGATTAGAGCCATAAAGGAGACTAGACATCTACCACCCCACTACCACTATCAGATTAGAGCCATAAAGGACACATCTACCACCCCACTACCACTATCAGATTAGAGCCATAAAGGAGACTAGACATCTACCACCCCACTACCACTATCAGATTAGAGCCATAAAGGAGACTAGACATCTACCACCCCACTACCACTATCAGATTAGAGCCATAAAGGACACATCTACCACCCCACTACCACTATCAGATTAGAGCCATAAAGGAGACTAGACATCTACCACCCCCACTACCACTATCAGATTAGAGCCATAAAGGAGACTAGACATCTACCACCCCACTACCACTATCAGATTAGAGCCATAAAGGAGACTAGACATCTACCACCCCCACTACCACTATCAGATTAGAGCCATAAAGGACACATCTACCACCCCACTACCACTATCAGATTAGAGCCATAAAGGAGACTAGACATCTACCACCCCACTACCACTATCAGATTAGAGCCATAAAGGAGACTAGACATCTACCACCCCACTACCACTATCAGATTAGAGCCATAAAGGACACATCTACCACCCCACTACCACTATCAGATTAGAGCCATAAAGGAGACTAGACATCTACCACCCCACTACCACTATCAGATTAGAGCCATAAAGGAGACTAGACATCTACCACCCCACTACCACTATCAGATTAGAGCCATAAAGGAGACTAGACATCTACCACCCCACTACCACTATCAGATTAGAGCCATAATGGAGACTAGGCATCTACCACCCCACTACCACTATCAGATTAGAGCCATAAGGGAGACTAGACATCTACCACCCCACTACCACTATCAGATTAGAGCCATAATGGAGACTAGACATCTACCACCCCCACTACCACTATCAGATTAGAGCCATAAAGGAGACTAGACATCTACCACCCCACTACCACTATCAGATTAGAGCCATAAAGGAGACTAGACATCTACCACCCCATTACCACAATCAGATTAGAGCCATAAAGGAGACTAGACATCTACCACTATCAGATTAGAGCCATAAAGGAGACTAGACATCTACCACCCCACTATCACTATCAGATTAGAACCATAAAGGAGACTAGACATCTACCACCCCACTACCACTATCAGATTAGAGCCATAAAGGAGACTAGACATCTACCACCCCATTACCACAATCAGATTAGAGCCATAAAGGAGACTAGACATCTACCACCCCACTATCACTATCAGATTAGAGCCATAAAGGAGACTAGACATCTACCACCCCACTACCACTATCAGATTAGAGCCATAAAGGAGACTAGACATCTACCACCCCACTACCACAATCAGATTAGAGCCATAAAGGAGACTAGACATCTACCACCCCCACTACCACTATCAGATTAGAGCCATAAAGGAGACTAGACATCTACCACCCCACTACCACAATCAGATTAGAGCCATAAAGGAGACTAGACATCTACCACCCCACTATCACTATCAGATTAGAGCCATAAAGGAGACTAGACATCTACCACCCCACTATCACTATCAGATTAGAACCATAAAGGAGACTAGACATCTACCACCCCACTACCACAATCAGATTAGAGCCATAAAGGAGACTAGACATCTACCACCCCACTACCACTATCAGATTAGAGCCATAAAGGAGACATCTACCACCCCACTACCACTATCAGATTAGAGCCATAAAGGAGACTAGACATCTACCACCCCACTACCGCTATCAGATTAGAGCCATAAAGGAGACTAGACATCTACCACCCCACTACCACTATCAGATTAGAGCCATAAAGGAGACTAGACATCTACCACCCCACTACCACTATCAGATTAGAGCCATAAAGGAGACTAGACATCTACCACCCCACTATCACTATCAGATTAGAGCCATAAAGGAGACATCTACCACCCCACTACCACTATCAGATTAGAGCCATAAAGGAGACTAGACATCTACCACCCCACTACCACTATCAGATTAGAGCCATAAAGGAGACTAGACATCTACCACCCTACTACCACTAACTTTTCATTTTTGCAGATTAAGTGTTTGAGCTGGTAATTAATCAATATTTATCATTTACAAATTAGCTATGACATAGCCAATGAATATACAGCACAACTTTGGATTTCACCCCATCTCAAAATCGAATGGTTTTGACCGTGTCTTCTTCCCACGCAAAAGTCATTGCTGTCCTCGTTATGAAATTATCAACTTCACCTTGTACACAAAACATTAAGAACACCTGCTTTTTCCATGACATAGACTGACCAGGTGAGTTGCACTCAGAACAGCCTCAATTAATCGGGGCGTGGACTCTACAAGTTGTCGATAGCATTCTGGCCCATATTGACTCAAATTGCCTGGATTTCCTTTGGGCGGTGGACCATTCTTGATACACACGGGAAACTGTTGAGGGTGACAAACCCAGCAGCGTTGCAGTTCTTGACACACACTCAAACCTGTGCACCCGGAGACCTACCACCATACCCTGTTCGAAGGCACTAAAATATTTTGTCTTGCTCACCTCTGAATGGCACACACAGAATCCATGTCTCAAGGCTTTAAGATCCTTCTTAAACCTGTCTCCCTCTCCTTCATCTATACTGATTGAAGAGGAGGGACGCCGGCCTCCCGAGTGCTCATTGCTAACTGGGACTAGGCTACTGATATTGCATAATGACTTGTAGATCAATGACTGTCAGCACAGTTTCATGCATTTCCACACTGAAGGAGAGGACGCCTCAGTTTTCACAATAAGAGGTATTTTCAGATGGTTAGAAAGAATGTAATGAGCAAAAAAAAATATTGAACAATCCATTTGAATAGATTGTCTGACCGATGCATGCTACATTTGGATCGGTTTGGGGTCCGATGCATGCTACATTTGGATCTGTTTGGGGACCGATGCATGCTACATTTGGATCTGTTTGGGGTCCGATGCATGCTACATTTGGATCTGTTTGGGGTCCGATGCATGCTACATTTGGATCTGTTTGGGGACCGATGCATGCTACATTTGGATCGGTTTGGGGACCGATGCATGCTACATTTGGATCTGTTTGGGGTCCGATGCATGCTGCATTTGGATCTGTTTGGGGTCCGATGCATGCTACATTTGGATCTGTTTGGGGTCCGATGCATGCTACATTTGGATCGGTTTGGGGTCCGATGCATGCTACATTTGGATCGGTTTGGGGTCCGATGCATGCTACATTTGGATCTGTTTGGGGTCCGATGCATGCTACATTTGGATCTGTTTGGGGTCCGATGCATGCTACATTTGGATCTGTTTGGGGACCGATGCATGCTACATTTGGATCTGTTTGGGGTCCGATGCATGCTACATTTGGATCTGTTTGGGGTCCGATGCATGCTACATTTGGATCTGTTTGGGGTCCGATGCATGCTACATTTGGATCTGTTTGGGGTCCGATGCATGCTACATTTGGATCGGTTTGGGGTCCGATGCATGCTACATTTGGATCGGTTTGGGGACCGATGCATGCTACATTTGGATCTGTTTGGGGTCCGATGCATGCTACATTTGGATCTGTTTGGGGTCCGATGCATGCTACATTTGGATCTGTTTGGGGTCCGATGCATGCTACATTTGGATCGGTTTGGGGTCCGATGCATGCTACATTTGGATCTGTTTGGGGTCCGATGCATGCTACATTTGGATCGGTTTGGGGTCCGATGTATGATACATTTGGATCGGTTTGCGGTCCGATGCATGCTACATTTGGATCGGTTTGGGTTCCGATGCATGCTACATTTGGATCGGTTTGGGGTCCGATGCATGCTACATTTGGATCGGTTTGGGGTCCGATGCATGAAACATTTGGATCGGTTTGGGGTCCGATGTATGATACATTTGGATCGGTTTGCGATCCGATGCATGCTACATTTGGATCGGTTTGGGTTCCGATGCATGCTACATTTGGATCGGTTTGGGGTCCAATGCATGCTACATTTGGATCGGTTTGGGGTCCGATGCATGAAACATTTGGATCGGTTTGGGGTCCGATGCATGAAACATTTGGATCGGTTTGGGTTCCAATGCATGCTACATTTGGATCGGTTTGGGTTCCGATGCATGCTGCATTTGGATCGGTTTGGGGTCCGCGGACAGATGCACTTGTATCTTAAACATTTGAATCGGGGACCGATGAATCGTTACATCCCTAACACACTCACACACACCTACCGCTTTAAAGATTTCACCTTTCCTCAGATTGCTTTATATTCCCAGTAATGCAAGTCAGTTCACGCAGATCACTGTGAACATTAAAGCATTAGCAACATGAGAGAAATCTGCTCCCGATGCTTTTAAAGGCTGCATCTCAAATGACACCCTATTCATCTCAAATGACACCCTATTCATCCCAAATGACACCCTATTCATCCCAAATGACACCCTATTCATCCCAAATGACACCCTATTCATCCCAAATGACACCCTATTCATCCCAAATGACACCCTATTCATCTCAAATGACACCCTATTCTCTGTATATAGACTGGTACTCTACACAACAACAAAAAACATCTAAAAATCCCTTTTGGATTCTATATTCCTATAGAGCTAATAATGAAGGTAATTCAGCCAAAGGCAGTATCGGCCAACCTTAGTTGAGGTAACGCTACAAAGGACGAGAAGGCTCTCAGTAGAGATGAAGCTGTGAGAGTTTAAACTGGTAAGCAGCGCAGCGAGGAGAGCAAAGCTCACAAAGGAGGGCTATTTTGGAAACAAACAGTGAACAGCCGAGTGCAGCGAGCAGCTAGCTCCCAGTCTTATCAAGGGCACCAAGAAGACGCACAGTAGCGTGAGAAAGAGAAGAGAGAAAGCAGAAGAGAGAGAGAGAGAGAGAAGAGGAAGTAGAGAGAGAGAGAAGATCGAGAAGAGAGAGACGAGAGAGAGGAGCGACGAAGAGAGAAGAGAGGAAAGAGAAGAGAAGAGAGAGAAGAGAGAAGAGAGAGAGAAGAAGAGACGAAGTAGAGAGAAGAGAGTAAGAGTAGAGAGAAGAGAAGAGAGCGAGACGAGAGCAAGGAACTAGTGTCTCATCGAGCACCTCTAGCGCTGAGAGCATATGCGCTCATCTTATCAATCGTAGCTCATATATCTCTAGGCGCAGAATAACAGATTTTCCTCTCGATCTCCTATATCATATGTCGCTAGCTCTCTCCTCTCTCTACTATCTCTCTCTCTCTCTCTTCTCCTCTCTCTCTCTCTCCATCTCTCTCTCTCTCTTCTCTTCCCTTCTCTCTCCTCTCTCTCCAGGGATCACCACCAGAGTGATCTGTGATTTATCATCGAAAGGAGACCATAATGGGATGCTGTCTTTCAGTGCTAGCTTAGAGCCTTGGTCTATGATTGGGCCACTAGCCTAGCGCCATGGACTATGAATGGAGAAAGGGATGTTTCTATAGAAAGAGAAAAGGCTCAGACATGTCAAGGTTGATGACCTTACACCACTCTGCCCACTGATGATGCCACGGCAACGCTTCCCTCTCTGTCTTAACTAGGGTTACAACAGGTTCACACACATACACATCTACCCAGGATCTGGACCCGAGGCCTTCCACTCTCATTATCCCAAATCTGGGGAACAACAAGACTATCTTGGTCTGCTCTGATGGATGACATCAGTAATTCAATATCATCAGTCCTCCACCATCATCAGTAATTCAATATCATCAGTCCTCCACCATCATCAGTAATATCACCATCATCAGTCCTCAACCATCATCAGTAATATCACCATCATCAGTCCTCCACCATCATCAGTAATTTACCATCATCAGTCCTCCACCATCATCAGTAATATCACCATCATCAGTCCTCCACCATCATCAGTAATTTACCATCATCAGTCCTCCACCATCATCAGTAATTCACCATCATCAGTCCTCCACCATCATCAGTAAATCATCATCATCATCAGTAATATCACCATCATCAGTCCTCCACCATCATCAGTAATTCACCATCATCAGTCCTCCACCATCATCAGTAATATCACCATCATCAGTCCTCAACCATCATCAGTAATATCACCATCATCAGTCCTCCACCATCATCAGTAATTTACCATCATCAGTCCTCCACCATCATCAGTAATTCACCATCATCAGTCCTCCACCATCATCAGTAAATCATCATCATCATCAGTAATATCACCATCATCAGTCCTCCACCATCATCAGTAAATCATCATCATCATCAGTAATATCACCATCATCAGTCCTCCACCATCATCAGTAAATCATCATCATCATCAGTAATATCACCATCATCAGTCCTCCACCATCATCAGTAATTCACCATCATCAGTCCTCCACCATCATCAGTAATATCACCATCATCAGTCCTCCACCATCATCAGTAATATCACCATCATCAGTCCTCCACCATCATCAGTAATTCACCATCATCAGTCCTCCACCATCATCAGTAATATCACCATCATCAGTCCTCCACCATCATCAGTAATTCACCATCATCATAAGTCCTTTATATCAAGACAGTCACTTTCTCTTTGACCATTACAACACTTTATATTTACATTTACATTTGAGTCATTTAGCAGACGCTCTTATCCAGAGCGACTTACAGTTAGTGAGTGCTTTTTTTTCTTCATACAGTGACCTTCTCTTTGAAAACTACAACACTCTATATCAAGACAGTCACCTTCTCTTTGACCACTATAACACTTTATCACTATAGAGACAGTCACCTTCTCTTTGACCACTACAATACTTTATCACTACAGGCGCCCTTATCCAGAGCGACTTACAGGAGCAATTAGGTTTAAGTGCCTTTGTCACGCCCTGACCTATAGACTCTAGTTAGTTTGGTCAGGGTGTGAATATATGTGTGTGTTTTTCTATGTGGGGGATTCTACGTTTGTATTTCTATGTTTGGTCGGGTGTGATTCCCAATCAGAGGCAGCTGTCGCTCGTTGTCTCTGATTGGGGATCATAATTAGGCAGCCAGTTTTCCTGCCTGTGTTGTGGGATTTTGTTTGTGTTCGGTGAGTTGGGGTTGTTAGTGTATAGCTTTCCGACGTCACGCTTCGTTGCCTTTTGTTGTTTTGTATGTTTATTTAGTACAATAAACATGTAAGCATTTCACGCTGCGCCTTGGTCTGACCCGTCCTTCAACGTCCGTGACAGAAGATCCCACCAAAAATGGACCAAGCAGCTGCCCAGGAGCAGACACCCTGGACTCAGGTGGGAAAGTCATTTTGGACTTGGGAAGAGATATTGGCTGGTGGAGGACCCTGGGCGAAGGAGTAAGACCAGGCAGGAGAGGAGCAACGGCAACATAGAAGGCGCCGGCCGAGGAGGAATCCCGAGAGACAGCCCCAATATTTTTTTTGGGGGGGGCTAAAAGGGTGGTCGGGGATCGACAAAGAAGAGCCCCGACCACTGCACTCGTGGGGGCTCAGGGAGGAGTCCTCACGGGAGGAGGACTGGGCGCGGAGAGTGAAAGACTGGTACAGTCGGAGAACTCTAACGTCAGTTCCCAGTCCGGTACACCTCGTGCATGCGTCTCGCACCAAGGT
This sequence comes from Coregonus sp. 'balchen', assembly GCA_902810595.1. NCBI lineage: Eukaryota > Metazoa > Chordata > Actinopteri > Salmoniformes > Salmonidae > Coregonus > Coregonus sp. 'balchen'. The sequence continues at coordinate 59,132,796 of LR778264.1, read as the reverse complement.
AGTGGTGCGTGTTCCCAGTCCGGTACGGCCCGTGCCTGCTCCTCGCACCAAACCAGTGGTGCATGTCGCCTGCCCGGTACGCCCCGTACCAGTCCGGCCCGGCCCGTGCCCGTTCCACCGGTCAGCTGCTCCACTCCGGAGTCAGAGCGGTCCGCTCCACCGGTGCCCAGTCCAGCTCCGGTCAGCAGATCCACTCCGGAGCCAGAGCAGTCCGCTCCACCGGGGTCCAGTCCAGCTCCGGTCAGCTGTTCCACTCCGGAGCTAGAGCAGTCCGCTCCACCGGTGTCCAGTTCAGCTCCGGTCAGCGGCTCCACTCCGGGTCCAGACGTCAGCCCCTCTCTAGGTTCGGAGTCTCCCACACCAGGGTCCAGACAGGGATCGGTGCATCGTGGGAGGACTGAGTCAGTAAGGGAGGAGATGTCACAGCCGGAGCCGCCACCGAGGCTAGAAGCCCACCCGGACCCTCCCCTGTTAAGTCAGGTTTGTGTGGCTGGAGTCCGCACATTTGGGGGGGGGGGGTACTGTCACGCCCTGACCTATAGACTCTAGTTAGTTTGGTCAGGGTGTGAATATATGTGTGTGTTTTTCTATGTGGGGGATTCTACGTTTGTATTTCTATGTTTGGTCGGGTGTGATTCCCAATCAGAGGCAGCTGTCGCTCGTTGTCTCTGATTGGGGATCATACTTAGGCAGCCAGTTTTCCTTTCTGTGTTGTGGGATCTTGTTTGTGTTTCGGTGAGTTTGGGCTTGTTAGAGTGTATAGCCTTCCGACGTCACGGTTCGTTGCCTTTTGTTGTTTTGTATGTTTATTTAGTACAATAAACATGTATGCATTTCACGCTGCGCCTTGGTCTGACCCGTCCTTCAACGTCCGTGACAGCCTTGCTCAAGGGCACATCATCACCTTGACCATACATGATGCCCCAGCATTCAACATCTTCACATAGGCAAAAACCTTTCCCCAAACCCAAACACAGACATCACATTAAACAGATACTCATGGTCCACTCTATCAAAAGCCTTCTCTTGATCTAAAGAGACCAGTCCAAACGTCACATTAGAACCTCTCGACAAGTCCAAAATGTCCATGATTAAGAACAAGTTGCCCGTGATTGAGTGTCCTGGTACGCAATATGTCTGGTTCCTTGTGTACTTGTCACGACTTCCCGCCGAAGTTGGTGCCTCTCCTTGTTCGGGCGGCGTTCGGCGGTCGTCGTCACTGGCTTTCTAGCTGCCCCCGATCTCGTTTTTTTTTTCCATTGTTTTGTTTTTAAATTGTAAAACACCGGGTTTCCCCCATTGAAATTTTTTTCCTTTTTTTAAAACCCCTTCCGGTTCCCAAGGGTTTTTTGGGGCTTTGGTTTTATTCTTTTTTTTTTTTTCCCTAAGTTTAAAATGGAGCTGGTAGTGTTTTTCCCTGCGGGGAGATTAGTGTTTTTAAATTTTTTTTGAGTAAAATATCTTTCCGTTCTTTACCCCCCCAGTAAGGGGGTTTTCCGGGGGTTGGTCCCCGGAAAACTTGATTCCCCGGTCCCCTAAACCCTTTTTTGGGCTCCCCCCAGGGACAACCTTTTTTGGTTTTGGTTTTTTTTTTGTTTTTCCCCCCTTTGGAAAATTTTTTAACCCGCCGGGAAAAACCAAAGGTCCATTTCCAAAACCCCCGAATTTTTTTTAAAAAACCCCAAGGGGCCCCCCCACCGGCGGGGACGGCCCCCCCCCTGCCATTCATAAAAACAGGGGAATGTCATTTCATGCCAGAGAGAGCTTAGAGAGTTCTCAAACAAAACCTGAGCACACCAGGATCACACAGTTCTGCCCTATACAACTCATATAAATCTCCACAGTTCCGCTCCCGCACTCCCCCACACAGAGGTCAACCCCGCCCATCCGAAAGCCGTAACAAATACATACCCTTGGCTTCACCGCTCTGTCTTTCCAACCAAAGAAAGAAGGAGCTGGGGAGCAGCCATCTCCTTGAGCATGGAGAACCTAGCTCTTACAAGTGCTCCCTTGGGGGTGGCTTTAACCTGGAAAAAACTGCCCAGGTCCCTACGTAGTTCAGCTAATTAGCCTGGAGCCTACATTGCCTTGCCCCACCAGCTCTACCTCCATCTCACTAATACTACGCTTGGTTCCCCCAATACTCTCCTAGCCTCTGAGGATGAGAGAGCTGTATACTGTTGACAGAAAAGCCAGAATTGGGACTTTCCCACATCCCACCATTGACTCAGAGACTCATACTCCTCTCTTCGCTGCCTCCACCCCTTTCCCCAAAAGTCTGGAAACCTGAGAAAAAAGTGGCATCTTGTAAGAGCTTTACATTAAACTTCCAATAGGATGCCTACCGAGGCCCTGGTGAAATAGACAGCCGAGCCATGGTTATGTGGTGATCCGAAAAACCCACCGGGAGAATGGTAGCGCCCAACAGCCTATTGCTCTGATTCCTGGACATGTACAATCGATCAAGCCGGGCTGCACTCACCCTATCCCCAAAGACCTTCACCCATGTATACCTGTCTGTTGTGGGATGTCTAGTTCTCCAAACATCCACTAGGTCAAACTGATTAAAGATGTCCCTTAACACCCCCCCTAGCCTGAATGAGGCTCCTCCCCCATTTTGTCTTACGTAAAATCCATCGTACAGTTTCCAGTCCCGCCGACCACCAGCCGGCTCCTCAGGCGATACCTGTGAGAGTTCCTGTCTAAGACACCCACATAGAAGCCCCCTCTCGCTCCCTGTGTTAGGCGCATACACATTAAAGACAAAACCCTTGTTGTTAATTTCTGCGTTTACTACAAGCCAGTCTACCCCTACAAACACCTCTTTTGAGAGCACATTTTTACGACAGACCCGGTACCAAAAAGGACTGCCACCCCTGCACTAACATTTGTCCCATGGCTCAGCACACTTGGCCCCTGTCCACCAGAGCCCCAATCAACTTCATTCACCACATAACTATGCGTCTCCTGCAGAAACAACACCTGTACTTTTTTTGTTTTACATATTCACCCAACAGACTCCATCTTTCCCGCCATCTCTGGCGCCATTAATATTAAGCGAGCCTACTCAAAGAGTCTCCATAAGAAGAGGGAGAAAAAGCCAGCAAAGAAGAGACCAATAGCAAAGCTCAAAAAGCCCCAGTGCCAGAAAGAAAACTTTCATCTAAACAGTGTCTGAAGGTAGACCTTTACGCAACGGTTGTGACCCACTTCCTCAACCTAAACCGTTTCCGGGTGAGAGGACACATGCCCTCATTTTTCATAGCATGTTGTACTGATCTTACAACTTTCCCGGATCGCAAAAAAAGCCTCAAATTAACTTTTTTCCCCTTAGTCTCATTCAGGAACCTTGACAGTTCCCTCACCGTGTACTTTGACTGGCAGTCAGCTCTGGACCCATTGAGAAGGAGTCTGAAAAATAAATCCTCCTCATCGTCTTCTTCCTCAGACCACGCTTCCTCTCCTCATCTCCATCTCCCATCCTGACCACCTGCCCTTCCGCTCTAGTCGGGGGCCTCCCCCCCAGCACCATAAAAGGTTCCTTGGAAGCCTTTCATTCACACACACCAAAGGCAGCCTCTCCCCTCCCACCTCCGTTCTTCTTCTCCCCCCTTTTTTTCCTCTTCCGCTTAACAAACACCCTCCTCCACACCTCTTACCCTTCCCCACTACACTCTCCCTCATCCACTAACATAACCTGACTAGACCCAGCCTCATCTACACCCACCATCTATATCTCAGACTAGACCCAGCCTCATCTACCCCACCATCTATAGCATGACTAGGCCCAGCCTCATCTACACACCAGCTATAGCATGACTAGAACCCAGCCTCATCTACAACCACCATATTAAAAGAAAGACTTAAACCCCCCTCCCTCCAACCCCCCTCTTAGCCCTGACTAGACCCAGCCCCTTTTACACCAAACCCTATATTAAAAGATGACTAGACCCCGCCTCATCACACCCCCAAACTTAGCAGACTAAAACCCAAACCTCACTACACCACCATCCATAACATGACCCCCAAACCCCCCCCAATTACCCCCCCATCTATAGCATGAAAAGACCCAGGCCCCCATCTACACCACCATCCAATCCCTGACTTAAACCCGCCCATCTACCCCACCCTTATAGCAAAGACTAGGCCCCCGCCTCATTTTACACCAAACCCTCATAGCATGGGTGACCCAGCCTCATTACACCACCATCTATACAGACTGGCCCCGCCTCATCTACACCCCCATCTATAGCATGACTAGCCCAGCCTCATCTACACCACATCTATACATACTAGACCCAGCCCATCTACCACCATCTATAGCATGACTAGACCCAGCCTCATCTACAACCACCATTATATGCATGACTAACCCACCATCATCACACCACCATCTATAGCATGACTAGACCCAGCCTCATCTACCACCACCATCCATAACATGACTAGCCCACGCCTCATCTACAACCACCATCTATATCATGACTAGACCCAGCCTCATCTACACCACCATCTATAGCATGACTAGACCCAGCCCTTCTCACCACCATCTATAGCATGACTAGCCCAGCCTCATCTACACCACATCTATAGCATTTGACTAGGCCAGGCCTCATCAACCCACCATCTATGCATACTAGCCCAGCCATCTACACCACCATCTATAGCATGACTGACCCGCCTCTGCTGCCTGTGTCTCATGGACTCCTGCACATTGACCTCGATTTCCCCCACTGGCGCTTGAACCCTCACCTTGTCTACGGCCTTTATGTGGGCACGCAAAGCTCTTATGCCCCAAATCCCCACACTCAAAGCACCGTAGACTATCTGTGCTGGCAAACCCTGCGTAGAGCCCCTCCCCATGCCTCACTTTAAAATGCACATTTAAACTGTTGCTCATTGTTATTCAGAAACATGAACACTTACCTCCGGAACGAAACAACATGCTTGACGGCATCTGCCTGAAAACCTGTCGACAGTACACGAAAACGACTAGCAAACTTACCAAAACAACTCAACTCATCCTGATTTAATCATCTGTAATAAACTGAGGCAAATTTGCAACTACCACCCTAGTCGAAGAGGTAGAAAGAGGAGAAATTGGCACCAACACACCGCTTACAAATATTCCACTAGAAATGAGCCTACCCACCAAATTTGCTCTTTTCATGAACACAACCACAGCTTTGTTCATTCTGGAAGCAGAATGTATAAATTCAGCTCCTACCTGTTCGCCGACCGCGAGCAGAACCTCCTCCACCTTAATTCCATTCTCGGGAACACACCTGAATCCATGCGTAACGACAGCGTCTCCTCCGCGCTAGGCTGCGAAGCCATCGCTCACACCTCACCGTTCAAAACCCCAGGAAACTAAACCTCTGTCCTCTTCCTCCCTAACTTTGAAAAAATAAAAAACAGTGGGTACCACTAAAACAAACAGTGCATTAACCCTCCACCATAGAAAATAAAATAATAAATAAGTTAGGACAGAGCCCCCCCACACCAAACACTCAAACTCCAAACAACTCCCAGCATGCACTGAGAGAGAGAGAGAGAGAGCGAGAGAGAGAGAGAGAGAGAGAGAGAGAAACGAAGAGAGAGAGTGAAATAAGAATGAGAGAGAGGAAGAGAGAGTGAGAAACAGAGAGTGAGAGAGAAGATAAGAGATCCTTGGATAGATACTTAGTAGCTCTCGAGCTTCTCTCTCTCTCTCTCTCCCCTGCTCTCTCCCCCTCTCTCTCGATCGCTCGCTCTCTCGACCTCTCTCTCTTCCCCATCTTCTTACATCTCTAGGGGGGCCTGCCCTCCTTCTCTCTCTCTCTCTCTCTCTCCTCTCTCTCTCTCTCTCTTCCCAGTTTGTTTTCGCTCCCCTTTTTGTGTTGGTGGGGCTTACCGTGTGTGTGGGGGCTACCAGTGTGTGTGGGGGCTACCAGTGTGTGTGGGGGCTACCAGTGTGTGTGGGGGCTACCAGTGTGTGTGGGGGCTACCTGCCCCTCCCTCTCTGAAGCATTAATACTGTAGTTTACTGACGACGTTACAAAATGGATTCAGAAATGAGGGAAAGAGATTTATAATTTGAGAAGAATTGATTAACTTTTTCAATGCTAGTTAAGGATACTATAATTATCATGTTTCACAATTAACTACAGAAAGGTAAGACGTGTTTTTAATTCTAGTGATGCTCTGCACACACAAGCTTTCAGCCTCTCCCCTTAGCTCTGGTCCAACTTTAAGCCAGAAGTTGAAGTTCCAAGACATTCGAAGTTCTTAATAATTCGGTGGACCTACAGTGCATTCAGAAAGTATTCACACCCCTTGAATTTATTCCACACTTTGTTGTGTTACAACCTGAATTTAAAATGTATTTAAATTGAGATTTTGTGTCACTGGCCTACACACAATACACCATAATGTCAAAGTGGAATTATGTTTTTAGAAATGTTTACAAATTAATAAAAAAATGAAAAGCTGTCTTGGGTCAATAAGTATTCAACCCGTATGTTATGGCAAGCCTAAATAAGTTCAGGAGTAAAAATGTGCTTAACACGTCACATAATAAGTTGCATGGACTCACTCTGTGTGCAATAATAGTGTTTAACATGATTTTTGAATGACTACCTCATCTCTGTTCCCCACACATACAATTATCTGTAAGGTCCCTCAGTCGAGCAGTGAATTTCAAACACTGATTCAACCACAAAGACCTGGTAGGTTTTCCAATGCCTCGCAAAGAAGGGCACCTATTGGTAGATTGGTCAAAATAAATAAAAAAGCAGACATTGAATATCCCTTTGAGCACGGTGAAGTTATTAATTACACTTTGGATGGAGAATCAATACACCCAGTCACTACAAAGATACAGGCGTCCTTCTTAACTCAGTTGCCGGAGAGGAAGGAAACTGCTCAGGGATTTCACCATGAGGTCCAATGGTGACTTTAAAACAGTTTAATGGCTGTGATAGGAGAAAATTGAAGATGGATCAACAACATTCTAGTTACTCCACAATACTAACCTAAATGAGAGTGAAAAGAAGGAAGCCTGTACAGAATAAAAATATTCCAAAACATGCATCCTGTTTGCAACAAGGCACTAAAGTAAAACTGCAAAAAATGTGGCAAAGAAATTAATTATGTCCTGAATACAAAGCGTTATGTTTGGGGCAAATACAACACAACAACACATCACTGAGCACCGTTCTTCATATTTTCAAGCATGGTGGTGGCTGCATCATGTTATGGGTATGCTTGTCATCGGCAAGGACTAGGGAGTTTAGGGTGAAAAGAAATGAAATAGAGCACAGGAAAGAAAATAATGAAAGAATAATGTGCAAATATTTTACAATCCAGGTGTGCAAAAGCTCTTCGATCTTAGAGACCCAGGAAGACTCACAGCTGCAATCGCTGCCAAAGGTGACTCTAACATGTATTGACTCAGGGGTGTGAATACTTAAGTAAATTAGATATTTCCATATTTCATTTTCAGTACATTTGCAAACATTTCATAAATATGTTTTCAGTTTTTCATTATGGGGTATTGTGTGTAGATGGTTGAGATTTTTTATTTATTTAATCAATTTTGAATTCAGGCTGTAACACAACAAAATGTGGAATAAGTCAAGGGGTATGAATTCTTTCTGAAGGCACTGTAATTCAGATAATGCACGTCATAACAACAAGATGCCCAGCGCTTCAAGCCAAGCCTCCTCCACCTCCTCTCGCTCTCTCTCCACCCACAACGTTTCAGTCGCGCCCTACACTGGTCTGTCAATAGTGTGTTTGTTTGTCTTTCATTAACCGCTGTTACGGCAAAATACGATTTTCCTATAAAGATTAAATCGCTTTCAGAGGTTTAAAAAGGAACAGAAACGAACAATATAAACCGGTACTTTCTTTTGGTTCGAAACGGGTTCAGAACTTTCTTTTGCTGGTCGGAAAACAGTGGCAAGGAACACAATAAATAATGCTTCTGTTCAGAACGAAACCATTGGAAAATAATTTTGGTTCCAACCCCTGATGTAAACATTATTAAACATTATTAAAGTGACCAGTGTACAGCAGTCTCTAAGGTACAGGGTGCAGTACCGGGTGGTCGCGCAGGTTAGCGTTTTTCGTCATTAATCTTGTTCTGGTGGCACCTCTGCACAGCGGTCACTAGCTGGCACAGCGGTCACTAGCTGGCACAGCGGTCACTAGCTGGCACAGCGGTCACTAGCTGGCACAGCCACAAAGTCATAAAATCTTATTTTAAACCTAACCGGTTTGGCCGGTGTAGGCCGTCATTGTAAATAATAATTTGTTCTTAACTGACTTGCCTAGTTAAATAAAGGTTAAATAAAAAATTTACCCTAACCTTAACCACACTCCTAACCCTAACCTTAACCACACTCCTAACCCTAACCTTAACCATACTCCTAACCCTAACCTTAACCACACTCCTAACCCTAACCTTAACCATACTCCTAACCCTAACCTTAACCATACTCCTAACCCTAACCTTAACCACACTCCTAACCCTAACCTTAACCATACTCCTAACCCTAACCTTAACCATACTCCTAACCCTAACGTTAACCACACTCCTAACCCTAACCTTAACCATACTCCTAACCCTAACCTTAACCATACTCCTAATGCCTAAACCTAACCTTAAATTAAGACCAAAAAGCAAATGTTTGTTTTCATGAATTTTTACAATATAACCTATTCTGACTTTGCAGCTGGCCTATCTAAGGGGAAATCGCTCAGTTCTGCCTCCAGGACAAGACTCATGACAAATAATGTAAACCTGTGTGGTAGCCGGCTAGTGACAGTGTCTAATGATCAGGGCAGGGTACTGGGCGGAGGCCGGCTAGTGATATCTGTTTAACAGTCTGATGGCCTGGAGATAGAAGCTGTTTTTCAGTCTCTCGGTCCCAGCTTTGATGCACCTGTACTGTCTCCTCCTTCTAGATGGTAGAGGGGTGAACAGGCCGTCGCTCGGGTGGCTGAGGTCCTTGATGATTTGCTTCGCCTTCCTGTGACACCGGGTGCTGTAGGTGTCCTGGAGGGCAGGCAGTTTGCCCCAACTGATGATGCGTTGGGTTGACCGCACTACCCTCTGGAGAGCCCTGCGGTTGCGGCCGGTGCAGTTGCCGTACCAGGCGGTGATACAGCCCAACAGGATGCTCTCAATGGTGCATCTGTAGAAGTTCTTGAGGGCCTTAGGGGCCAAACTGAATTTCTTCAGCCTCCTGAGGTTGAAGAGGAGCTGATGCACCTTCTTCACCACGCTGTCGGCGTGAAGGGACCATTTCAGGTCCACGCCGAGGAACTTCACAGTCCCCAAATCCAGAACAAATTCAAGAAAGCGTACAGTATTATATAGAGCCATTATTGCATGCAACTCCCTTCCATCTCATATTGCTCAAATAAACAGCAAACCTGGTTTCAAAAAACAGATAAAGCAACACTTCACGGCACAACGCCTCTCCCCTATTTGACCTAGATATTTTCTGTGTATGTATTGATATGAAGGCTACGTGTGCCTTTAAAAAAAATTTGATGTAGTTCTGTCCTTGAGCTGTTCTTGTCTATTAATGTTCTGTATTATGTCATGTTTCATGTTTTGTGTGAAACCCAGGAAGAGTAGCTGCTGCTTTCACAACAGCTAACGGTGATCGTAATAAAATACCAAATACCAAACTTAAAGCTTTTGACCCTCACTTTTGACCTGTCTATATGGATGGCGGTGTAACTGACAAACCAAGGGACTGAGTAGTGGGCCCCGTTCTAACACTTATGACACGGTGGGCCCCGTTCTAACGCTTATGACACGGTGGGCCCCGTTCTAACACTTATGACACGGTGGGCCCCGTTCTAACACTTATGACACGGTGGGCCCCGTTCTAACACTTATGACACGGTGGGCCCCCGTTCTAACACTTATGACACGGTGGGCCCCGTTCTAACACTTATGACACGGTGGGCCCCGTTCTAACACTTATGACACGGTGGGCCCCCGTTCTAACACTTATGACACGGTGGGGCCCCGTTCTAACACTTATGACACGGTGGGCCCCGTTCTAACACTTATGACACGAAGGGCCCCGTTCTAACACTTATGACACGGTGGGCCCCGTTCTAACACTTATGACACGGTGGGCCCCGTTCTAACACTTATGTCACGGTGGGCCCCGTTCTAACACTTATGACACGGTGGGCCCCCGTTCTAACACTTATGACACGGTGGGCCCCGTTCTAACACTTATGACACGGTGGGCCCCGTTCTAACACTTATGACACGGTGGGCCCCGTTCTAACACTTATGACACGGTGGGCCCCGTTCTAACACTTATGACACGGTGGGCCCCGTTCTAACACTTATGACACGGTGGGCCCCGTTCTAACACTTATGACACTGTGGGCCCCGTTCTAACACTTATGACACGGTGGGGCCCCGTTCTAACACTTATGACACGGTGGGCCTCGTTCTAAACACTTATGACACGGTGGGGGCCCCGTTCTAACACTTATGACACGGTGGGCCCCGTTCTAACACTTATGACACGGTGGGCCCCGTTCTAACACTTATGACACGGTGGGCCCCGTTCTAACACGGTGGGCCCCGTTCTAACACTTATGACACGGTGGGCCCCGTTCTAAAACTTATGACATGGTGGACCATGTTTCAACACTCTGACATGTCTAAATTAATTGTCTTCATTACCATAGGCCAGCCATAGGAAATGTCTGAGAAATAGACAAAGTAACTTCCCAGTGAAAATCTCACTTTATAGAAATTCATATTCTGTTAACTCATACCCAAATAATGTTGTTGACTCGTCCTATGTTCGTATGTGGAGAAAACAACACTTAAAAAACCCACCTTAAACTTCTATCTCAAACAGACCGTTTGTAGTAATATTTCCTCATGTAGTATGATGTAATACTCCTGAGGATACTGAGCTGACCAATCAGTGGTCTAGAGGATACTGAGCTGGCCAATCAGTGGTCTAGAGGAGGATGAGCTGGCCAATCAGTGGTCTAGAGGATACTGAGCTGGCCAATCAGCGGTCTAGAGGAGGATGAGCTGGCCAATCAGCGGTCTAGAGGAGGATGAGCTGGCCAATCAGCGGTCTAGAGGAGGATGAGCTGGCCAATCAGCGGTCTAGAGGAGGATGAGCTGGCCAATCAGCGGTCTAGAGGAGGATGAGCTGGCCAATCAGCGGTCTACTCGTATTCATATTTTTAATGACCAGTATACGACCACACCATTCCAACAAAGAAAAGCTGCTTTTTAACATACTTATTACCATTTTTTGGAAGCAAAACTATTTCACTCACATTGTAATTAATTATAGGTCATATTTCATAGAAATCTTGGAAACACTGGACAGGACACCATAATAACTCTTATTCTAAAAGAATCCACAGCATCCACAATCGGCTTTAGTTAATCTAATTTACTCCTTCTGAGGAGTTTATATTTCTGACTAGAGCTCAAACCTCCATTCCTCCTAAAGAGGATTATAATCCAATACAGCCATCAGTCTGTGTGGCAGGAAGCCTGGTAGGAAGAACAAGACAGAGGCTAACATCTGTCACTGTGTTGATTGCCCCATGTCCCCTCCCATGTCCCCCTCCCATGTCCCCTCCCATGTCCCCTCCCATATCCCCTCCCATATCCCCTCCCATGTCCCCTCCCATATCCCCTCCCATGTCCCCTCCCATATCCCCTCCCATGTCCCCTCCCATATCCCCTCCCATGTCCCCTCCCATATCCCCTCCCCTGTCCCCTCCCATGTCCCCTCCCATATCCCTCCCATGTCCCTCCCATGTCCCCTCCCATATCCCCTCCATATCCCTCCATGTCCCCCTCCATGTCCCCCCTGTCCCCCCCATATCCCCTCCCATGTCCCCTCCCATGTCCCCTCCCATGTCCCCTCCCATATCCCCTGCCTAAGAGGGTCTTAGGGGCTGAATCTGACTCTCTCTCTCTCTCCAACTCTCTGCTCTGTCCCACGCAGGGTCCTGCAGGGAAGTATTTTTAGAGCGGAGCACCATCGTATCTGACCCAAGAAGAAAGAACAGAGCGAAGCTGAAACCTGATGCAGAGAGACCAGAGCTAAAGCAACCAGCCAGTCCACTCCACTACAGAGTACAATACATGTCTCCCCACATGCCACCATGTCTCTCTCCAACCTGCCCGGTAACCAGCCTACCCGGTAACCGGCCTACCAGCCTGCAAATCTGCCCGCCTAACAACCTGCCTGGCTGAGTTCCTGCCTGCTGGGGTACAGCCCCACATTCCCAGCCCCTGCCAATGTGCAACCTGCACCATTCAGCCCCTGTTCCCTCTCCTTCTATCTCTCCTTCCCTCTCCCTGTTCCCGCTCTCCTTCTCTCTCTCCTTCTCTCTCCCTGTTCCCTCTCTCCTTCCCTCTCCCTGTTCCCTCTCTGTTCCTTCTCTCCTTCTCTCTCCCTGTTCCCTCTCTCCTTCCCTCTCCCTGTTCCCTCTCTGTTCCTTCTCTCCTTCTCTCTCTCCTTCCCTCTCCCTCTCTCCTTCTCTCTCCCTGTTCCCTCTCTCTGTTCCCTCTCTCCTTCTCTCTCCCTGTTCCCTCTCTCCTTTCCTCTCCCTGTTCCCTCTCTGTTCCCTCTCTCCTTCTCTCTCTCCTTCCCTCTCCCTCTCTCCTTCCCACTCTCCTTCCCTCTCCCTGTTCTCTCTCTCCTTTCCTCTCCCTGTTCCCTCTCTGTTCCCTCTCTCCTTCTCTCTCTCCTTCCCTCTCCCTCTCTCCTTCCCACTCTCCTTCCCTCTCCCTGTTCTCTCTCTCCTTCCCTCTCCCTGTTCCCTCTCTGTTCCTTCTCTCCTTCCCTCTCCCCTCTCTCCTTCCCTCTCCCTGTTCCCTCTCCCTGTTCCCTCTCTCCTTCTCTCTCTCCTTCCCTCTCCCTCTCTCCTTCCCACTCTCCTTCCCTCTCCCTGTTCCCTCTCTCCTCTCTCTCCTTCCCTCTCCCCTCTCCCTCTCTCCTTCTCTCTCTCCTTCCCTCTCCCTGTTCCCCTCTCTCCTTCTCTCTCCTTCCCTCTCCCTGTTCCCTCTCTCCTTCCCTCTCCCTGTTCCCTCACTCCTTCTCTCTCTCTCTCTGCATCCACTCAGCACGGGAGCTAAGCCTCCGCTACTCGCCAGCCATAAATAATCACAATTACTAAAACCCACAGACAGAGAACCGTACTATAGTGTATTAAATATGTCTGTATTAAGTATCATCCAGAAAGCAGCAACAGAGGTGACTATTTAGCATTACTTACTTGGCAGCTAGCTAGCGACGCAACGATATCATCTCAAAATCCAAAAATAATTTCAATTACCCAGCAGCGTAGCGGTAATCATCAGGTATCTGTGGAGTCTTGATAAACCCAGCTAGCCAAGATGCTGCAGCCTGCTGCTGCCTCACGTACGATCTGGATCACGTCAAGACACAGAGAGGGTGGGGGGCTGCTGCTGCTCAAACCGGAGCTCAAAGCTCACTCACCACACAGACAGAGACAGTCACTCTCTCTCTCTCTCTGTGTGTGTGTGTGTGTGTGTGTGTGTGTGTGTGGTGTGGTGTTTCTGTGTGTGTGGTGTGTGTGTGGGTGTGGGTGTGTGTGTGGTGTGTGGTGTGTGTGTGTGTTGTGTGTGTGGTGTGTGTGTGGTGTGGTGTGTGGTGGTGTGTGGGTGTGGTGGTGTGTGGGTGGTGTGGTGTGTGGGTGTGTTGGTGGTGGTGCGGTGTGTGGTGGTGTGGTGTGTGGTGTGTGGTGTGTGTGTGTGTGTGTGTGTTGGTGTGGTGTGTGTGTGGTGTGTGTTGGTGTGTGTGGTTGTGATGTGGTGTGTGGTGTGTGGTGTGTGGTTTGTGTTGCTTGTGGGTTGTGTGGTGGTGTGGGTGTGTGGTGGTGTGGTGTGTGTGTGTGTGTGGTTTTAGTTGGTGTGTCTGTGTGTGGTTGTGTTTTGTTTTTTTTTATGTGTTTTTGTGGTTTGTGTGGTGTTTGTGTTTGGTGTTTGCGGTTTTTGTTTTTTGTGTTTGTGTGTGTGTTTTGTGGTTTGTGTTGTGTTCTTTTTTTTTGTTTTTTTTTTTTTTTTTGTTTTTTTTTTTTTTGTTTTTTGTTTTTTGTGTGTGTGGTGTGTGTGTGTGTGTGTGTGTGTGGTGGTTGTGTGTGTGGTTTGTGGGGGGTGTGTGTGTTGTGTGATTTTGTTTGTGTGTGGTGTGTGTGGTGTGTGTGGTGTGTTGTTGCTGTTTGTGTGTGTGTGGTGTGTGTGGTGGTGTGTGGTGTGGTGTGGTGTGCGTGTGGTGTGTCGGTGTGGGGTGTCCCCCCGGGTTCTCCGGTGGCGGTTCGCCGTTCCCGGCCCGCCCTGGTCCTGCTCCTTCTTTCTTTCCCTGCCCGCTGTCCCCCCCCCCCCCCCCCCCCCCCCCCCCCCCCCCCCCCCCCCCCACACACACACTACACACACACCACACACACACCACCCACACACCCACACACACCACACACCACACACCCACACACAGACACAGACACAGACACAGACACAGACACAGACACAGACACAGACACAGACACAGACACAGCACACACACACACACACCACACCACACACACACACACACACACACACACACACACACACACACACACACACACACACACACACACACACCTGTCATACACACACACACCTCAGCAGGTGTCTCAGACATGCCCAAACCCCGCCAGACCAGATCAGACCAGGCCAAGAGTGTGCAAAGCTGTCATCAAGGCAAAGGGTGGCTATTTCAAGAATCTCAAATTTAAAATATATTTTGATTTGTTTAACACTTCTTTGGTTACTACATGATTCCATATGTGTTATTTCATAGATGTGATGTCTTCACTATTATTCCACAATGTAGAATATAGTAAAAATTAAGAAAAACCAGAGAATGAGTAGGTGTGTCCAAATTTTTGACTGGTACTGTATATATAATATATTACAATAATATACACCTATATACACTACCATTCAAAAGTTTGGGGTCACTTAGAAATGTCCATTAAAATAACATCAAATTGATCAGAAATACAGTGTAGACATGGTTAATGTTGTAAATGGCTATTGGAGCTGGAAACGGCTGATTTTTAATGGAATATCTACATAGGCGTACAGAGGCCCATTATCAGAAACCATCAGTCCTGTGTTCCAATGGCATGTTGTGTTTGCTAATCCAAGTTTATCATTTTAAAAGGCTAATTGATCATTAGAAAACCCTTTTGCAATGATGTTAGCATAGCTGAAAACTGTTGTGCTGATTAAAGAACCAATAAAACTGGCCTTGAGACTTGTTGAGTATCTGGAGCATCAGCAATTGTGGGTTCGATTACAGGCTCAAAATGACCAGAAACAAAGAACTTGTCAGTCTATTCTTGTTCTGAGAAATGAAGGCTATTCCATGCGAGAAATTGCCAAGAAACTGAAGATCTCGTACAACGCTGTGTACTACTCCCTTCACAGAACAGCGCAAACTGGCTCTAACCAGAATAGTTGGACTCTGGAGCAGTGGAAAGGCGTTCTCTGGAGTGATGAATCACGCTTCACCAACTGGCAGTCCGATGGACAAATCTGGGTTTAGCGGATGCCAGGAGAACGCTACCTGCCCCAATGCATAGTTCCAACTGTAAAGTTTGGTGGAGGAGGAATAATGGTCTGGGGATGTTTTTCATGGTTCGGGCTAGGCCCCTTAGTTCCAGTGAAGGGAAATCTTAACGCTACAGCATACTAGACAATTCTGTGCTTCCAACTTTGTGGCAACAGTTTGGGGAAGGCCATTTCCTGTTTCAGCATGACAATGCCCCTGTGCACAAAGCGAGGTCCATACAGAAATAGTTTGTCGAGATCAGTGTGGAAGAACTTGACTGGCCTACACAGAGCCCTGACCTCAACCCCATCCTATTGAACACCTTTGAGATGAATTGGAACGCCGACTGCGAGCCAGGCCTAATCGCCCAACATCAGTGCCCAACTTCACTAATGCTCTTGTGGTTGAATGGAAGCTAGTCCCCTCAGCAATGTTACATTTTAGTCATTTAGCAGACGCTCTTATCCAGAGCGACTTACAGTTAGTGAGTGCATACATTTTCATACTGGCCCCCCGTGGGAATCAAACCCACAATCCTGGCGTTGCAAGCGCCATGCTCTACCAACTGAGCTACACGGGGCCCACATCTAAGGGAAATCTTAACGCTACAGCATACAATGACATTTTAGAAGATTCTGTGCTTCCAACTTTGTGGCAACAGTTTGGGGAAGGCCCTTTCCTGTTTCAGCATGACAATGCCCCCGTGCACAAAGCGAGGTCCATACAGAAATGGTTTGTAGAGATCAGTGTGGAAGAACTTGACTGGCCTGCACAGAGCCCTGACCTCAACCCCATCGAACACCTTTGGCATGAATTGGAACGCCGACTGCGAGGCCTAATCACCCAACATCAGTGCCCCACCTCACTAATGCTCTTGTTGCTGAATGGAAGTCACCGTAGCAATGTTCCAACATCTAGTGGAAAGCCTTCCCAGAAGAATGGAGGCTGTTATAGCAGCAAAGGGGGGACAAACTTCCATATTAAGCCGATTTTATAATGAGATATTCGAACGAGCATGTGTCCATAACTTTTTGTCATATAGTGTTATGTTAGTAGAGAGAGGGTGATCGATCTCGTCTCTCTCTCTCTCTTCTCCGTCTCTCTCTCCTCTCTCCTCCTCGATCCTCCTCTCTCGTCATCTCTCTCTCCCTCCCTCCTCACTCTCGTCCTCACTCTCTCTCTCCCTCCTCTCTCTTCTCTCCTCTTGTCTCCCCCCTTCTCTCTCTCGTCTCTTCTCGTCTCCTCTCTCTCTCTCCTCTCTCTCCACTCTCTTCTCCTCTCTCTCTCCTCGCTCTCTCTCTCTCTCTTCTCTCTCTCTCCTCTCTCCCGAGAGCTCTCTCTCTCCTCCTCTCTCTATCTACCTCTCTCCCTTCTCCTCTCTCTCTCTCTCACATCTCCTTCTGCTCTCCCCTCTCGAATCTCGTCATTTCCTTCGCTCTCTCTCGCGTCTCGTCTCATCTCGCTCTCCATGCGGGTCTGCGAATCTTCTCCTCTCATCTCGTCTCTCTCATCTCTCTCCTCTCTTCTCATCTTCTCCTCTCTCGTCCGGTCTTCTCTCTCTCTCCTCTCGGCGGTCTCATCTCGTCTCGCATTCTCTCACGGATGCTCTCTGGGTCGTCCTCGTTCTTCATCGTCCATCACTCCTCTTGGCGAATCGCTCCTCTCATCTCTCTCCCTCCTCATCTCCTCTCTTTTCTGGGGGTTTTGCTGCAGTTGCGGCGTCTTCGTGTGGGTCTCCTTTTCGTCGTCCTCCTCTCCTTGCTCTGGTCTCTAGTGGCGTGCTTCTGCGTGTGCTTCGTCTTTTCGTCCTCTTTTCTGTCTCTACGGTTGCTGGATTCTGCTGGGGCTCGTACGGACTCTAGTCAATACTGGGGACAAGACGCGACGTCCAACCTTGACGTTCTTCGCTCTGCTCTCCCCGTCGGGGTGCATCTTCTGTCAGTCTGCTCCTCTCTCTCAGCTTCTCTTTTCCGTTCTCTGCGTGTTCTTCCATCGTTCGTGCTCTGCGGTTTGTTTCTTGCTCCTCTGGCCGAGATTGACTGTTCTCTGGTCTCTTGGCACTCTCTCTTTTTTGCTTCTTCGTGCGTGGCTAGCGAGTCGATATCCGTGTCGAGTCTCTCCGGTTGGCGTGCTCTTCCTCGCGTGCTCTCTGCCTGCTTTTTTCTCTGCTCTCGTCGCCAGTTGTCTCGTCTCCTCGGTTCTGCGTCTGCCTCTGGCAGCTTTCTCCTTCCCTATTTCTCCTCCCTCTAATCTCGATTGCGTCTCTCCTTCTGGTCCCACCTCTCCGCTCTCTCTCTTTTTCTCTCTCTCCTGCCTTCTCTATCTTGGCTCTTCTCCTGCTCCTCTTCCTCTCATCTTCGCTCTGCATTCTCTCCATTTTCCTTCCTCTCCGCTTCTTGGCTTCTCTCTCTCTTTTCAGTGCTGTCTCTCAGCCTCTCTCTCACCTGTTCTGAACCTGCCGTACTGCTCGCTCTGCCTTCTACCATCCTGTCTCTCTCGCATCGCAATTGTGCTTCTTCTCGCGTCTGGGGTATCCCTTCTCCGTCTCTCCCCTTCTGCTCGTGCGTCGTCTCCTCTCTCAGGGTCGGGCTATCGAACTCTCTCTCTCTCAATGCTCGTCTCTCCCCTGCTTGGTCTCTTGTGTTATTTGCGGGTTTGTTTCTCTCTCTCGCTCTCCTGCCTGCTCCTCTTCTGGTCCTCCAATCGCCGGTCTCTTTCTCCGTCGCCCGTCAGCGCTTTCTCTCTGATGCTCTTCTCTCTCTGCGTCTCCGTCTCTCGCTGTCTCTCGTGCGCTGTCTCTCGCGGGCGCTGCTCTCCTTCTCTCATTCCGATCTTACCTTAGTCATCACTTGGCGTGTTGTTCTGCGTCTTATTCATCTCTGGAGTTGTCTCCTGCGCTTGATGTCTCCGTCGTCCTCTCTCACGATCTCAGATTTCTCCTCTGTTGCATCTTCTCTCCGCCGCACTGTCTGTGCTCTTGGTTGCTCAATATGCTTCGTCTTCCTCCCTCGGTTCGCCTCGTGCTCTCCTTTCGTACTCGTCTACATGCTCGTTCTGCACTCCTCCAGTTGCAGCTCACCGCTGCTCTCTCGTTCTGACTACTCCTCACATCTTCTCTCCTTCTTCTCTCGTGCGGGCTCTCTCTGTCTCGTTCTTGCCTCAATCTGGCGAATCGTGCTCTTTCTCTGTACTCTGGTTTTCTCCCCGAGTCTCGTCGTCGTTCTCGTCTCTGCTCTCAATTCTCTCCTCTCGTCGCTTCTCTCTCTCTCTCTTGCGTCCTCGTGCCCCTTGCGGGTGCTTCTCTCATTTGTGTCCTCTCCTCTCCCTCTCTCTCTTCTCTCTCCCTTTTGTCTCCCTTCTCTCTTCTCTTCTTACTCTTCTCTCTCGTCTCTCTCCCTTCTTCCGCTCTCTCTTCTCCTCAAAAAGCAAAACTCTTTTGGTCTCCTCCTCTTTCTTCTGTCTCTCTCTTCTCTCTCTCTCTCTTTTGTCTCTCTCCTCCTCTTCTCTCTCTCTCTCCCTTCGTCTCTTTTGTCCCCTCCTCTCCTCTCCATCCTCTCTCTCGGAAGCTCGTCTCTCGTCTCTCTTTCCCCTCTCTTCCTATGCTCTTCCCTCTCTGTTCTCTCCGTCCGGTCTTTCGGTCTCCTCGCGTCTTTCCATTCCTGCCCGGCAAGTCGGTCGTCTTGTCCTCTCCTCTCAATTCGCACCACCTCCCCTCCGCGGTCCCGTCGCTCGTGCCTCTTTTCTCTCTCGTCTTCTTCTCTGTCTCCATCTGTCAAATTCGTCTTTCTGCGTGCGTCTCTCTTCTCCGTGCCGTTCGTCTCGCCGTGGCGTCCCTTCTGCCCTTCCAATCATTCGTCACCTCTCTTAAGTTCTTGTGCTCTCTCTCTCTTCTCGCCCCCCACCCCCCCCCTCTCTTCCCTCTCCTCTTTTCCCTCTCTCTCTTCTCATCATTCAATTCATAGACTTTATTGACATGCCAGTCAAATACTTACATTGTCCAAGTATACTTATAACAAAAATGGTGGGACCAACAGCAATAATAATAGTAGTAGTGGAAATGGGATTACCATTAGCAGCAACTACAACAACAATATTAATGAGAATAAACAATACATTAAAGCAATAGTTAGTCGACCAATCTCAACATGACTGAGAAGACACATTATATGCTATGAAAGCCAAAACAAACAGGAAATATTATTGACATTACATTACACTTTTCACTGGCTGTCCCTCAGGTTGTGGGCAGGTGGACACATATTTGGCTGCCAAAATTGCACATTTTGGCTTTTTCACCCAATAAATATTGATTTTTTCTTCCTCTTTCATAGTTTAAAATTCTTTGTACTGAATGATAATTTTGGGAAAGAAAGATTCTCTTAGGTCTGAGTATTTGTCACAGTGTAATAGGAAATGCAGCTCTGTCTCTACCTCTCCCCGGGGGCAGAGTGAGCACAGCCTGTCCTCTCTGGGCAGCCAGGTTTGCCTGTGACGACCGGTCTCTATAGCCAGACTGTGCTCACTAAGTCTGTACCTAGTCAGTGTTTTTCTCAGTTTTCTATCAGTCACAGTGGTCAGATAGTCTGCCACCATGTACTGTCTGTTTAGAGCCAAATAGCATTGAAGTTTACTTTGATTTTTTGTGGTGTCTTTCCAATAGGTGATATATTTTTCTTTTTGCTTTGTGATGATTTGGTTGGGCCAGATTTTCTGAGTGCTGTCCTGAGGTCTATGAGGTTGGTTTTGGTTAGTGAACTGAGCCTCAGAACCAGCTGGCTGAGGGGACTCTTCTCTTGTTTCATCTCTTGACATAGTAGAGCTGTGTGATGGAATGTTTTGGGGGTCACTTGTTTTTAGATGGTTGTAAAATTTGATGGCTCTTTTTTCTATTCGAATAAGGAGGGGGGTATTGGCCCAATTCTGCTCTACATGCGTTATTTGAGTTTTTTCTTTGCACTTGCAATACAGTCTTGCAAAACTCTGCATGCAGTATTTCGATTGGATGTTTGTCCCATTTGGTAAATTCAGTATTAGAGAGCGGACCCCATACTTCGCTGCCATATAGACCAATTGGTTCTATAACTGATTGGAAAATGTTGAGCCAGATTCTAATTGGAATTTCAATTTTAATATTCCTTTTAATGGCATAGAATGCTCTTCTTGCTTTGTCTCTCAGCTCATTCACCAGCCATGTGAAAGCTACATGTGTTGCTGATATTTAGTCCTAGATATGTGTAATTTTTGGTGTGTTCTAATAGAACTGTGTCCAAATAGAATTTATATTTGTCATCCTGATTTCCGGACCTTTTTTGGAATATCATTATATTCGTTTTTTTTTAGATTAACGGTCAGGGCCCAGGTCTGACAGAATCTGTGCAGATGATCTAGATGCTGCTGTAACCCCTCCTTAGTGGGAGACAGTAGCACCAGGTCATCTGCGTACAGCAGACACTTGATTTCAGTGTTGTGTAGGGTGAGACCAGGTGCTGCGATTCTTCTAATGTTTTTGCCAATTCGTTAATGTAGATGTTAAATAGTGTTGGACTTATTGGGCAGCCCTGTTTCACTCCACGTCCCTGAGAGAAGAAGTCTGTTTGCTTGTTGCCGATTTTAATCGCACATTTGTTTTTAGTGTACATTGATTTAATAACATCATATGTTTTCCCTCCAATAACACTTTCTATTAGTTTGTAAAAAAGATCTTTGTGCCAAATTGAATCAAATGCTTTCTTGAAGTCTACAAAACACGAGTAGATTTTGCCTTTGTTTTGATTTACTTGTTTGTCAATTAGAGTCTGGAGGGTGTAAATGTGGTCTGTTTGTACGATAATTTTTTTACAAATCCAATCTGGCTTCTGCTTAGGACGTTGTGTTCATCAAGGAAATTATGTAGTCTGCTGTTTGTGATACTGCAGTGTTATCTGAATTGGTTGGTGTCCCAGGGGTTTTTAACCCTTCGCTCTGGAGATCAGAACAGACCATCAGTCTCCTCACATCTAATGGCACCCTATTCCCTATACCTGTGGGCCCTGGTCAAAAGTAGTGCCTCACATCTAATGGCACCCTATTCCCTATACCTGTGGGCCCTGGTCAAAAGTAGTGCCTCACATCTAATGGCACCCTATTCCCTATACCTGTGGGCCCTGGTCAAAAGTAGTGCCTCACATCTAATGGCACCCTATTCCCTAGACCTGTGGGGCCCTGGTCAAAAGTAGTGCCTCACATCTAATGGCACCCTATTCCCTATACCTGTGGGCCCTGGTCAAAAGTAGTGCCTCACATCTAATGGCACCCTATTCCCTATACCTGTGGGCCCTGGTCAAAAGTAGTGCCTCACATCTAATGGCACCCTATTCCCTATACCTGTGGGCCCTGGTCAAAGTAGTGGCCTCACATCTAATGGCACCCTATTCCCTATACCTGTGGGCCCTGGTCAAAGTAGTGCCTCACATCTAATGGCACCCTATTCCCTATACCTGTGGGCCCTGGTCAAAAGTAGTGCCTCACATCTAATGGCACCCTATTCCCTATACCTGTGGGCCCTGGTCAAAAGCAGTGCACTACTTGGGACGAAGCCCATCCCTCTTGTCACATATACCAACAGTCAATCATGCTTTTGGCAGTTCCATGGTGGCCTGCTACACTGCATTCAATTGATACATATTTCGATATACAGTACCAGTCAACAGTTTGGACACACCTACTCATTCCAGCATTTTTTTTCTTTATTTTTTACTATTTTCTACAATTGTAGAATAATAGTGAAGACGTCAAAATTATGAAATAACACATATGGAATCATGTAGTAACCCCAAAAGTGTTAAACAAATCAATCTATATTTTATATTTGAGATTCTTCAAAGTAACCACCCTTTGCCTTGATGACAGCTTTGCACACTCTTGGCAAAAAACAACACGGTCGAAATCTTAAGTAATGGGTTTGTGTCACATCGCTGTCAGTGAATAAACAGAAATTTTCTATGATCATAATACATTTCTAATGTATTTGATGACTGTTCTGCATTTTGTTTAAAATAGTGTTTTTCTACATTTTGTATTCAAATAGCTACAGTCTATAAAAATGAGAACTGTCTAATAAATGTCAGATAGCACATTATGGTAACCCAGATTGCATTTAGAGCCATAAGTGCTATCTGCGATTGCACCCCTAAAAAAAAAAGATTTAAAATTTCAGGATTGTTTAATACTCTGCCTTTAGTGCCTTTAGATGAGGACCTTAAGGTTATGAAAAAATAATTCTTACAAAAATTCTGCCTTATAGGAAACTTGTAGTCCAAAGGTCACGAGACGTAGTACAATAATGGGTATTTCATTATGGCGTGTTTTATATGCACACATAAAACTTGAGAGACCAGGTCAAAATGTACGCACTACATAGGGAATAGGGTGCCATTTTGGGAGGTTTTTCAGCTGTCAAAATTATCATATATGGTTTTGCTTATGAAGCCTATGCTTCTTGACTGCGGTGTCTTGTCATCTCCTCCTGTGTGTGTGTGTGTGTGTGTGTGTGTGTGTGTGTGTGTGTGTGTGTGGTGTATGGGTGTGTGTGTGTGTGTGTGTGTGCGCACGTGTGTGTGTGTGCGTGTGTGTGTGCATGCGTCTCAAAGATCCAGGGCTGTCCCTGGAATGATTAAGTGCTTTATTTCCCTTCTACAAGGACGGCTATAAACCAGAACCTTAATGGAGCTCAATACCACTCTACAGACCAGGCTATGAGCTAGCGGGTCTGTCTGTTCAATCCACCTCTCAGTACCAGGTGTGGGCTTGTTGTCTGTTGTCTGGCTCATACACCTGTCTAAGTAGGCTAGAGAGCTGTCTGTTGTCTGTTGTAATACACCTCTACAGTACAGGTAGGCTAGTGTCTGTCTGGTTCAATACACCTCACAAGTACCAGGCTGCCTAGCTGTCTGTTGGCTTAATTACCCTCTACAGTACCAGCTAGAGCAGCTGGCTGTCTGGTCATAACCTTAAGTACAGGCTAGCTAGCATGCTGTCTGGTTCAATACCACCTCTCAGTACCAGGCTAGAGCTGGTCTGTCTGGTTCAATACCACCTCTACAGTACCAGGCTAGAGCTAGCTGTCTGTCTGGTTCAATACCACCTCTACAGTACCAGGCTGGAGCTAGCTGTCTGTCTGGTTCAATACCACCTCTACAGTACCAGGCTGAGAGCTAGCTGTCTGTCTGGTTCAATACCACCTCTACAGTACCAGGCTAGAGCTAGCTGTCTGTCTGTCTGGCTCAATACCACCTCTACAGTACCAGGCTAGAGCTAGCTGTCTGTCTGTCTGGCTCAATACCACCTCTACAGTACCAGGCTAGAGCTAGCTGTCTGTCTGTCTGGCTCAATACCACCTCTACATTACCTGGAGCTAGCTGTCTGTCTGTCTGTCTGGTTCAATACCCCCTCTCCAGTACCAGGCTGGAGCTAGCTGTCTGTCTGACCAGCAAACTCACTCAAACTCCTGACTATGGAGCTCTGAACAGGAGCAGGGCAGCGAGGGGGCTGTGTCACAAGCAGCTTAGTCATTGTAACAGAGATCATTTGTCAAACCGGACGCTCCCTAGCGTGAAGAAAAGTCACCCTAGCGTCCGGTTTCACAAGCCAAATGATGAGCTCAACACCACCGCACACTGTATGTTAGGACAAAGATAAACGCTTACCCCTTTAAACAAACAAGTGGCAAAAAACTGGACAACGATTGTTGAAGGGGATACTAAAATACACTGCGAGTTCAAAACATGACAGACTGACCAGGTGAATCCAGGTGAAAGCTATGATTCCTTATTGATGTCACTTGTTAAATCCACTTCAATCAGTGTAGATGAAGGGGAGGAGACAGGTTAAAGAGGAATTGTTAAGCCTTGAGGCATGGATTGTGTGCCATTCAGAGGGTGAATGGGCAAGACAAAAGATTTAAGTGCCTTTGAACGGTAAATGTAGTAGGTGCCAGGCGCACCTGTTTGTGTCAAGAACTGCAACGCTGCTGGGTTATTCACGCTCAACAGTTTCCCATGTGTATCAAGAATGGTCCTCCACCCAAAGGACATCCAGCCAACTTGACACTGTAGGAAGCATTGGAGTCAACATGGGCCAGCATCCCTGTAGAACACTTTCGACACCCTGTAGAGTCCATCCCCCGACGAATTGAGGCTGTTCTGAGGGCAAAAGGGGGTGCAACTCAATATTAGGAAGTTGTTCCTAATGTCTTGTACACTGAGTGTATTTCCAGACTGGCATTGAATGTCTTTTAATAGCAATTACATTTGACATTTTAGTCATTTAGCAGACGCTCTTATCCAGAGCGACTTACAGGAGCAATTAGGGTTAAGTGCCTTGCTCAAGGGCACATCGACAGATTTTTCACCTAGTCGGCTCAGGGATTAGAACCAGCGACCTTTCGGTTACTGGCACAACGCTCTTACCCACTAAGCTACCTGCCGCCCCATTGTACTGATAACAAGTTCAAACAGGTGCCATTAATACAGGTAACGAGTGGAGGACAGAGGAGCCTCTTAAAGAGCCAGAAATCTTGCTTGTTTGTAGGTGACCAAATACTTATTTTCCACCATAATTTGCAAATAAATTCATAAAAAATCCTACAATGTGATTTTTCTGGAGAAAAAAAAATCTCAATTTGTCTGTCATAGTTGACTCTACCTATGATGAAAATTACAGGCCTCTCTCATCTTTTTAAGTGGGAGAACTTGCACAATTGGTGGCTGACTAAATACTTTTTTTCCCCCCCACTGTAGATGGTGATGGGGTGTTCCACCATTCAATCACAGTCTAATCCAAATCACATCCCTACACAGGCTCGGGGACCTGGGAGGGAACATATTTATTCAGTATTCCCTGCAATGCTTCAGCTGTTAATTCCTGCAGACCCAGAAACCTTTCAGCCACACACACACACACACAATTATGTCCAGTTTTTTGGACTTCCTGTTTAGTTTGGACAGTTCAATGAATCACTTGCGCAATAAACACCACAAAAAATCGACCTTCTTTACAATCAGTGTATCAATATCCCTCAAACTGGTGAACGACATTCTGACTCAACAGGCCATAGCTTCCTCAGCTCCACTCGCTCCTTCAACTATTTCCCGCGCCTCCGTGTTGGAGACCTGCTGTGCAGCTTGTATTCTTGCTACATTATACTAGTGGCGAGAGAAGACGTGTTGATGGAAGTTGAGCATCGCCCGTCTTAACGACGCAGAATTTTAAAATCGCCAGCAACCAGAAAAAGCAGCCTCTGGATGTACGTTTTCCTGCTTGGTTACAGCCTCGTACAGTTTGTTAAGTTCCAACTTGTTAACAGTCACGATAACAGCTGAAAACTCCCTCGGGAGGTAGAAGGGTCGTCATTTGACCATCAGGTATTCAAGACAGGTAAACAATGGGTCGACACAGTCAGCACACCAGTTGATGAAGAGGTAAACCCCTCCCCCTCTGGATTTCCCTGACTGCACCGTCCTGTCCGCCCAGTGAATGGAGAATCCATAGAGTTGGATAGCAATGGGGGGTATCATGTCCGAGAGCCATGTTTCATAAAAAGCAGAGAAAATTGCAGTTTCGAGAGTCCCATTGGTAGCAAATCAGCGATCGGAGGTCATCCATCTTATTATCAAGTGACTTGATTGGCCAGTAGAATGGAGGGAAGAGGTGGCCGGTTTTCCCTTCGCCTTAATCTCACCAGGATCCCCACTCTCTTTGCCTCTGTAACGCTGACATTTCCTCTTGGGTAGCCCAAAAATTGGGTCGGAATTACAGAAAGAGCCCAGTTCAGTCGAAGTCAAAGTTGAAGCCGGAATTGAGGTAAGTAACTGCCAATCTGATGTTCAAAAGTTATTGTCGGTTGAAAGGAATATTAGCGGATACATTTTGTGAAAATAAAGTAAAAATAACAAAAGAATCACAAAATACCAAAGTTGGTTCGGAGCTAGCAAAACGGCAGTCATTCAGTACAGCTCCATCTTTTCATATTTCTTCACCCTAGCAGGGCACTCTGGGAATTCGGCAACGTACAGCATCAGATTCTTCAACCACATATTGATACATGGCCACATATTGATTTCTTCAGCACACACTTTATACATGGCCACATTTTTAGCAATTTTGATACTGCAATGGTTTATTTATAACCGCTCTCACTGCGTATCTTACATATCCCATCATCACATGAGTAGGCAGACACTCTTCTTTGAACATCAGTAAAACCCTTACATATCCCATCATCACATGAGTAGGCAGACACTCTTCTTTGAACATCAGTAAAACCCTTACATATCCCATCATCACATGAGTAGGCAGACACTCTTCTTTGAACATCAGTAAAACCGATTGACTTTCTTCCTTCTTTCTATCCACTACACGGTTTAGGAGACATGTTCCCACCACTCCTGGAATCCTCTGCTTAAGACAACTAGCCTCCATGTCCAACTAGCCTCCATGTCCAACTAGCCTCCATGTCCAACTAGTCTCCATGTCCAACTAGTCGCCATGTCCAACTAGCCTCCATGTCCAACTAGTCTCCATGTCCAACTAGCCTCCATGTCCAACTAGCCTCCATGTCCAACTAGCCTCCATGTCCAACTAGCCTCCATGTCCAACTAGTCTCCATGTCCAACTAGCCTCCATGTCCAACTAGCCTCCATGTCCAACTAGTCTCCATGTCCAACTAGCCTCCATGTCCAACTAGTCTCCATGTCCAACTAGCCTCCATGTCCAACTAGCCTCCATGTCAACTAGCCTCCATGTCCAACTAGCCTCCATGTCCAACTAGCCTCCATGTCCAACTAGCCTCCATGTCCAACTAGTCTCCATGTCCAACTAGCCTCCATGTCCAACTAGCCTCCATGTCCAACTAGCCTCCATGTCCAACTAGCCTCCATGTCCAACTAGCCTCCAGATATAACACCCTTTATTGGTGCCTTGCTGATCATTTATAGAGACACAATGCTTTCTCCTTCTGTTCCTCTGAGGCGCAGGAAATCAAAACAAAACAACTACGGGTCTGTACCTGAAAACCTGATGCCTCCTTTACCATCTTCTTTACTTTAAATGGATCTCCCAAATATACATAATTGTTAACGACAACTTTTCCTATTTTTGCTCCATTACCCATTACTGTCTTCCATTCATTCTCCGGTCTCCATCCGAATCAACCAACACCTTCATTCTCTGTGCACCATCCAAATCAACCAACACCTTCATTCTCCGTGCACCATCCAAATCAACCAACACCTTCATTCTCCGTGCACCATCCAAATCAACCAACACCTTCATTCTCCGTGCACCATCCGAATCAACCAACACCTTCATTCTCCGTGCACCATCCGAATCAACCAACACCTTCATTCTCCGTGCACCATCCGAATCAACCAACACTTCCGCTTCCGCCATGGTCCTCATCACTCCTAATTACTCACTCCTGTGTGCAAAATAAAGGTTGTTGGCAGCGCCCAGCCCTCGACCGGTTGGTGCTGCCACCTGATGGATGGAGTGTGGAAGAGCATCCTGGGTAGTGTTTGTCTATGTCCTAACACT
Organism: Coregonus sp. 'balchen'; assembly: GCA_902810595.1. Classification (NCBI taxonomy): domain Eukaryota; kingdom Metazoa; phylum Chordata; class Actinopteri; order Salmoniformes; family Salmonidae; genus Coregonus; species Coregonus sp. 'balchen'. The sequence goes on along the minus strand of LR778264.1, from coordinate 59,104,603 downwards.
ATATGACCTACTACATAACACCTTTAAAAAAGCTCACATGGTCACCCGATATCTATTTTCCTGAATTTCCAAATGTGTTTGTTTTTCAGAAGCTTCTTCAAGCTCCTGATTCTCATCACAAGACACAGCCGCGCCACCCTGCAAAACCCAGACCTGGTCTTTTAACCTCACAACATGACTGGGAAAAATCTCTCTCCCTAAAAAAAATCTCTAACCCTAACCCTAACCCTAACCCTAACCCTAACCCAAATAACCAGCTAAAGGAACCACAGAACCAGCTAAAGGAACCAAAGACCAGCTAAAGGAACCACAGACCAGCTAAAGGAACCACAGACCAGCTAAAGGAACCACAGAACCAGCTAAAGGAACCAAAGAATCAGCTAAAGGAACCAAAGAATCAGATAAAGGAACCAAATAACCAGCAAAAGGAACCAAAGAACCAGCTAAAGGAACCAAGGAATCAGCTAAAGGAACCAAAGACCAGATAAAGGAACCAAAGACCAGCTAAAGGAACCACAGAACCAGCTAAAGGAACCAAAGAATCAGCTAAAGGAACCAAAGACCAGCTAAAGGAACCACAGAACCAGCTAAAGGAACCAAAGACCAGCTAAAGGAACCACAGAACCAGCTAAAGGAACCACAGAACCAGCTAAAGGAACCAAAGAACCAGCAAAAGGAACCAAAGAACCAGCAAAAGGAACCAAAGAACCAGCTAAAGGAACCAAGGAATCAGCTAAAGGAACCACAGAACCAGCTAAAGGAACCAAAGACCAGCTAAAGGAACCACAGAACCAGCTAAAGGAACCAAGGAATCAGCTAAAGGAACCAAAGACCAGCTAAAGGAACCACAGAACCAGCTAAAGGAACCAAAGACCAGCTAAAGGAACCACAGAACCAGCTAAAGGAACCACAGAACCAGCTAAAGGAACCAAAGAACCAGATAAAGGAACCAAAGAACCAGATAAAGGAACCAAATAACCAGCTAAAGGAACAAAATAATCACTGACAGCCTCTGAATCTAACAGATCACTTGGGGGAACCAACTAATTTCTGAGACCACAAACAGAACCTAGTTGCTCAGTGCCACTCAACTCGGCAAAGAACGTTTCCCCTAAATGTGTATATATACAGTACCAGTTAAATGTTTGGACACACCTACTCATTCAAGGGTTTTTCTTTATTTTTACTATTTTCTACATTGTAGAATAATAGTGAACACATTAAAACTATGAAATAACACATATGGAATCATGTAGTAACCAAAAAAGTGTTAAACAAATCCAAATATATTTTATATTTGAGATTCTTCAAATAGCCACCCTTTGCCTTGATGAAAGCTTTGCACACTCTTGGCATTATCTCAATCAGCTTCACCTGGAATGTTTTTCCAACAGTCTTGAAGGAGTTCCCACATATGCTGAGCACTTGTTGGCTGCTTTTCCTTCACTCTGCCGTCCGACTCATCCCTGTCACGTTCGTTCATAGACGGGACGGACCAAGGCGCAGCGTGATATGCATACATGTTTATTATACCGAATAAACACACGACAAAACAATAAAACCAACGACACGTGAAGTCCTAAGGTAACACACAACAAACCTTATACGGAACAAGATCCCACAACCCACTAGTGCCAAAAGGCTGCCTAAGTATGATCCCCAATCAGAGACAACGAGCGACAGCTGCCTCTGATTGGGAATCACACCGGCCAACATAGATCTACACATAATAGATCAAAACATAGAAAATACACAACAAAGAATATACACACCCTGACTCAACATATAAGAGTCCCCTGAGTCAGGGCGAGACAATCCAGCTCATGGTCCTCTGTAGCTCAACTGGTAGAGCACGGCGCTTGTAACGCCAAGGTAGTGGGTTCGATCCCCGGGACCACCCATACACAAACATTTATGCACGCATGACTGTAAGTCGCTTTGGATAAAAGCGTCTGCTAAATGGCATATTATTATTATATTATTAATCCCAAACCATCTCAATTGGGTTGAGGTTGGGGGATTGTGGAGGCCAGGTCATCTGATGCAGCACTCCATCACTCTCCTTCTTGGTCAAATAGCCCTTACACAGCCTGGAGGTGTGTTGGGTCAGTGTCCTGTTGAAAAACAAATGATAGTCCCACTAAGCCCAAACCAGATGGGATGGTGTATCGCTGCAGAATGCTGTGGTAGCCATGCTGGTTAAGTGTGCCTTGAATTCCAAATAAATCACAGACACCCCTACACCATAACACCTCCTCCTCCATGCTTTACGGTGGGAACTACACATGCGGAGATCATACGTTCACCCACATCTGGTAACTCTAATGAACTTATCCTCTGCAGCAGAGGTAAGTCTGGGTCTCCCATTCCTGTGGCGGTCCTCATGAGAGCCAGTTTCATCGTAGCGCTTGATGATATTTGCGACTGCACTTGAAGAAACTTTCAAAGTTCTTGAAATGTTCCGCATTGACTGACCTTCATGTCTTAACGTAGTGATTGACTGTCATTTCTCTTTGCTTATTTGAGCGGTTCTTGCCATAATATGGACTTGCTCTTTTACCAAATAGGGCTATCTTCTGTATACCCCCCCTACCTTGTCACAACACAACTGATTGGCTCAAACGCATTAAGAAGGAAATAAATTCCACAAATTAACTTTTAAGAAGGCACACCTGTTAATTGAAATGCATTCCAGGTGACTACCTCATGAAGCTGGTTGAGATAATGCCAAGAGTGTGCAAAGCTGTTATCAAGGCAAAGGGTGGCTATTTGAAGAATCTCAAATATTAAATATATTTTTGGTTACTACATGATTCCATATGTGTTATGTCATAGTTTTGACCTCTTCACTATTATTCTACAATGTAGAAAATAGTAAAAATAAAGAAAAACCCTTGAATGAGTAGGTGTGTCCAAACTTGACTGGTAGTATATATATAACAAAAACCAGGGATAAATTATTATTTTAATTTCCGTTTATCCTTAGAGAACATTATAGTCAGATACTACTAGCTAAACAGGGAACATCATTATCACAGATAATAAAATACTACTAGCTAAACAGGGAACATCATTATCACAGATAATAAAATACTACTAGCTAAACAGGGAACATCATTATTACAGATAATAAAATACTACTAGCTAAACAGGGAACATCATTATCACAGATAATAAAATACTACTAGCTAAACAGGGAACATCATTATTACAGATAATAAAATACTACTAGCTAAACAGGGAACATCATTATTACAGATAATAAATACTACTAGCTAAACAGGGAACATCATTATTACAGATAATAAATACTACTAGCTAAACAGGGAACATCATTATCACAGATACTATTACAGATACCAGATACCCTGACGGGCTGCCCCCAGGTGGTAAGGGTAGGCAACAACACATCTGCCACACTGATCCTCAACACGGGGGCCCCTCAGGGGTGCGTGCTCAGTCCCCTCCTGTACTCCCTGTTCACCCATGACTGCGTGGCCAGGCACGACTCCAACACCATCATTAAGTTTGCCGACGACACAATGGTGGTAGGCCTGATCACCGACAACGACGAGACAGCCTATAGGGAGGAGGTCAGAGACCTGGCAGTGTGGTGCCAGGATAACAACTTCTCCCTCAACGTGAGCAAGACAAAGGAGGATCGTGGACTAGAGGAAAAGGAGGGCCGAACACGCCCCCATTCACATCGACGGGGCTGTAGTGGAGCGGGTCGAGAGTTTCAAGCTCCTTGGTGTCCACATCACCAACGAACCATCATGGTCCAAACACACCAAGACGGTCGTGAAGAGGGCACAACAACGCCTTTTCCCCCTCAGGAGACTGAAAAGATTTGGCATGGGTCCCCAGATCCTCAAAAAGTTATACAGCTGCACCATTGAGAGCATCCTGACCGGTTGCATCACCGCCTGGTATAGCAACTGTTTCGGCATCCGACCGCAAGGCACTACTGAGGGTAGTGCGTACGGCCCAGTACATCACTGGGGCCAAGCTTCCTGCCATCCAGGACCTCTATACTAAGCGGTGTCAGAGGAAGGACCAAAAAATTGTCAAAAACTCCAGCCACCCAAGTCATAGACTGTTCTCTCTGCTACCGCACAGCAAGCGGTATCGGAGTGCCAAGTCTAGGTCCAAAAGGCTCCTTAACAGCTTCTACCCCAAGTCATAAGACTCCTGAACAGCTAATTAAATGGCTACCCGGGCTATTTGCATTGTCCCCCCCCCCCCCCCCCCTTTAAGCTGCTGCTACTCTCTGTTTATTATCTATGAATAGTCACTTTACCCCTACCTACATGTACAAATGACCTCGACTAACCTGTACCTCCGCACATTGACTCGTTACCGGTACCCCCTGTATATAGCCTCATTATTGTTATTTTATTGTGTTACTTTAGTTTTTTAGTTTTTACTTTAGTTTATTTAGTAAATATTTTCTTAACTCTATTTTCTTAAAACTGCATTGTTGGTTAAGGGCTCGTCAGTAATCATTTCACTGTAAGGTCTACACCTGCTGTATTCGGCGCATGTGACAAATACAATTCGATTTGATTTTGATTTGATTTGATTTAAAATACTACTACTAACTAAACCGGGAACATCATTATTACAAATACTAAAATACTACTAGCTAAACAGGGAACATCATTATTAAATGACGTGAAAAGGAACCAGTGAAGACGGATGGAAAATGTGTTCTCTATATGTGTTGACTGCTATCACTAAATGTATAGCTAAATGTAATTGCTAACAATGGCAATCCTTATTAGACCACGTAGTTTGAATATTGGACCAATGAACAGGACATAATGGAATCTGATGGAGTCTGGATGCTGGCATGTTGTGGCATAATAATTTCACATTGATCACTTGTAATGTTCCAACCAGGCGTCATTAAACACACACCCAGAACAAACACACAGAACACACACACCACAATAACCATGGATTCCTGCAGAAACTGCTTAAGCTAATTCTACATGTATTTTCTCCTGCTAAAAAATGCATCAACTACTATGTAATCAGTCAGCAACATTATTTTAGCAAAATTCTACTGCAGCTTTAGAACGCTATATGCAGCTTTAGTATCCGCATAAGGAAGATCTCTATGAGCAGATGAGAGAGAGTTACAGAAGAGCGAAAGAGAGCCAGAGGAAGAGAGGAGAGCAGAGAGAGAGTAGAGATGTCGAGAGAGAGAGAGAATGCGAGAGATGCTCATGAGTGTAGAAAATGATAGTAGGGCTCGGAGTCGCTTCTAGTGCTCTGTCGTGGAGCGTAATGAGCATAGGGCGAGCTACTCTACGATGGCTTCTAGAAATCTCTAGCTGCGGCGTATGCCGCGGATGCGCGATGAGCGTCCGAGCAGAGCAGATGCGGGAGAGCGCAGCGAGCGCGACCGCGAGTGCTGAGCAGAACGCAAATCTAAACCACACTCCTCTCTCAACAGACCCGGCTAGGACGGGCGAGAGCGAGAAGCGAGCGCGGCGACGAGAGGGCGAGAGGTCAGCCGCCACCCCCGCTCCTCTATGTGATTGACACTGTTCTCTCGGCTATCCGAGCCATGGCTCTGGACGTAGGGAAAGAAAAGAGAGGAGAGAGAGCAGAGAGGCGCCAGAGAGAGACGATAGATGCGAGCTCATAAGTAGAGAGATGCGGAGTCATAGGATATAGGATCTCGAGAGAGACTATATAGGGGAGATAAAGATAGGAGGTCTCCCCTCTAGGCTCTATCTATCTCTCTCTCTCTCTCCTCTCTCTCTCTCTCTCTTCTCTCTCTCACTCTCTATCTCTCTCTCTCCTCTCTCTCTCTCTCTACTCACACACACACACCACTAGGGGTCATGTGACATTTCAACTTTCCATCGAGAGAGATGAGGAGAGAGAGAGAGGGAGAGAGAGAGCGAGAGAGAGAGAGAGGAGAGAGATGGTTCAGTAGTAAGACAGACATGTGGTTCTGCCGCATTAACGCAGACAGTTGGTATGGTCAGGGAAGTCAGTAGGGCTTCAATCATTGCTTGAATAGAGCTGGTGCATACCAGTACAGAGAACTAGCACTTAGGATTTGCTTCTGCACCTCTTACGGAATGTTCAATCAACAAATGTCAACACCACTATACTGAAATGTAAAATGAAAGTAGCAGTTATATAAAATCAGTACTGGTTAGCCTCCCTGGACATGGACTGGGTTAGTCTGTCTGGATATGGACTGGGTTAGTCTGTCTGGATATGGACTGGGTTAGTCTGTCTGGATATGGACTGGGTTAGTCTGTCTGGATATGGACTGGGTTAGTCTGTCTGGATATGGACTGGGTTAGTCTGTCTGGATATGGACTGGGTTTAGTCTGTCGGATATGGACTGGGTAGTCTGTCTGGATATGGACTGGGTTTAGTCTGTCTGGACATGGACTGGGTTAGTCTGTCTGGATATGGACGGGTTAGTCTGTCGGATATGGACTGGGTTAGTCTGTCTGGACATGGACTAGGTTAGCCTCCCTGGACATGGACTGGGTTAGTCTGTCTGGACATGGACTGGGTTAGTCTGTCTGGACAAGGACTGGGTTAGTCTGTCTGGACATGGACTGGGTTAGTCTGTCTGGACATGGACTGGGTTAGCCTCCCTGGATATGGACTGGGTTAGTCTGTCTGGATATGGACTGGGTTAGTCTGTCTGGATATGGACTGGGTTAGTCTGTCTGGACATGGACTGGGTTAGTTTGACTGGACATGGACTGGGTTAGTCTGTCTGGATATGGACTGGGTTAGTCTGTCTGGATATGGACATGGGTTAGTCTGTCTGGATATGGATGGGTTAGTCTGCTGGATATGGACTGGGTAGTCTGTCTCTGGATATGGACTGGGTTAGTCTGTCTGGACATGGACTGGGTTAGTCTGTCTGGACATGGACTGGGTTAGTCTGTCTGGACATGGACTGGGTTAGTCTGTCTGGACATGGACTGGGTTAGCCTCCCTGGACATGGACTGGGTTAGTCTGTCTGGACATGGACTGGGTTAGGCCTCCCTGGATATGGACTGGGTTAGTCTGTCTGGATATGGACTGGGTTAGTCTGTCTGGATATGGACTGGGTTAGTCTGTCTGGATATGGACTGGGTTAGTCTGTCTGGACATGGACTGGGTTAGTCTGTCTGGATATGGACTGGGTTAGTCTGTCTGGACATGGACTGGGTTAGTCTGTCTGGATATGGACTGGGTTAGTCTGTCTGGATATGGACTGGGTTAGTCTGTCTGGATATGGACTGGGTTAGTCTGTCTGGACATGGACTGGGTTAGTCTGTCTGGACATGGACTGGGTTAGTCTGTCTGGACATGGACTGGGTTAGCCTGCCTGGATATGGACTGGGTTAGTCTGTCTGGATATGGACTGGGTTAGTCTGTCTGGACATGGACTGGGTTAGCCTCCCTGGATATGGACGGGTTAGTCGTCTGGATATGGGACTGGGTTAGTCTCTTGGAATGGACTGGGTTAGTCTTGTCTGGACATGGACTGGGTTAGCTCCTGGACATGGACTGGGTTAGTCTGCTGGACATGGGACTGGGGTTAGCCTCCCTGGATATGGACTGGGTTGTAGTCTGGATATGGACTGGGTTAGTCTGTCTGGAATGGACTGGGTAGTCTGTCTGGACATGGACTGGGTTAGCCTCCCTGGACATGGACTGGGTTAGTCTGTCTGGACATGGACTGGGTTAGTCTGTCTGGACATGGACTGGGTTAGTCTGTCTGGACATGGACTGGGTTAGTCTGTCTGGACATGGACTGGGTTAGCCTCCCTGGACATGGACTGGGTTAGTCTGTCTGGACATGGACTGGGTTAGTCTGTCTGGACATGGACTGGGTTAGTCTGTCTGGACATGGACTGGGTTAGCCTCCCTGGACATGGACTGGGTTAGTCTGTCTGGACATGGACTGGGTTAGCCTCCCTGGACATGGACTGGGTTAGTCTGTCTGGACATGGACTGGGTTAGTCTGTCTGGAATGGACTGGGTTAGCCTCCTGGACATGGACTGGGTTAGTCTGTCTGGACATGGACTGGGTTAGTCTGTCTGGAATGGACTGGGTTAGTCTGTTCTGGAAGGACTGGGTTAGTCGGGCTGGATGGATGGGACATGGACTGGGTTAGTTGCCCCCTGGAAGGACTGGGTTAGTCTGTCGGAATGGATGGGTTAGTTGTCTGGAAGGACTGGGTAGTCTGTCGGGGAATGGACTGGGTTAGTCTGTCTGGAATGGACTGGGTTAGTCGTCTGGACATGGACTGGGTTAGTTTTCCTGGAATGGACTGGGTTATTTGTTGGACATGGACTGGGTTTCTGTTGGGCTGTTGTCTGGACAAATAAATTAAAATGTTAATTGTCACATGCTTCGTAAACAACAGGTGTAAACTAACAGTGAAATGCTTATTTACGGTGCCTTCCCAACAATGCAGAATAAAATAAAATAAAATACAATACAAATAATAATATAAAATAAATCAAATAAAGAATAATAATATAAAAAATATATAGTAACACAATGATAACACGGGGTACCAGTACAGAGTCAATGATAACTTGGCTATATACACGGGGTACCAGAACAGAGTCAATGATAATTTGGCTATATACACGGGGTACCAGTACAGAGTCAATGATAACTTGGCTATATACACAGGGTACCAGAACAGAGTCTATGATAACTTGGCTATATACAGGGGGTACCAGTACTGAGTCTATGATAACTTGGCTATATACACGGGGCACCAGTACAGAGTCAATGATAGCGTGGCTATATACACGGGGTACCAGTACTGAGTCTATGATAGCGTGGCTATATCCAGTGCATTCGGAAAGTATTCAGACCCCTTTACTTTTTCCACATTTTGTTACGTTACAGCCTTATTCTAAAATGGATTCAATAAACACATTTCCTCATCAATCTACGCACAATACCCCATAATGACAAAGCGAAAACAGGTTTTTAGAAATGTTTGCAAATGTATTAAAAATAAAAACAGAAATACATTATTTACGTAAGTATTCAGACCCTTTGCTATGAGACTCAAAATTTAGCTCAGGTGCATCCTGTTACCATTGAAAGGTCATACTCAGGAAGAGGAAAGTTCTCAAAGCTCAATAGAAAGGTCATACTCAGGAAGAGGAAAGTTATCAAAGCTCAACAGAAAGGTCATACTCAGGAAGAGGAAAGTTCTCAAAGCTCAATAGAAAGGTCATACTCAGGAAGAGGAAAGTTCTCAAAGCTCAATAGAAAGGTCATACTCAGGAAGAGGAAAGTTATCAAAGCTCAACAGAAAGGTCATACTCAGGAAGAGGAAAGTTCTCAAAGCTCAACAGAAAGGTCATACTCAGGAAGAGGAAAGTTCTCAAAGCTCAACAGAAGAATAACAAGAACAAGAAAATCATCCTTGAGATGTTTCTACAACTTGATTGGAGTCCACCTGTGCTAAATTCAATTGACTGGACATGATTTGGAAAGGCACACACCTGTCTATATAAGGTCCCACAGTTGACAGTGCATGTTAGAGCAAAAACCAAGCCATGAGGTCGAAGGAATTGTCCGTAGAGCTCCGAGACAGGATTGTGTCGAGGCACAGATCTGGGGAAGGGTCGCAAAACATTTTGGCAGCATTGAAGGTCCCCAAGAACACAGTGGCCTCCATCATTCTTAAATGGAATAAGTTTGGAACCACCAAGACTCTTCCTAGAGCTGGCCACCCAGCCAAACTGAGCAATCGGGGGAGAAGGGCCTTGGTCAGGGAGGTGACCAAGAACCCGATGGTCACTCTGACAGAGCTCCAGAGTTCCCCTGTGGAGATGGGAGAACCATCCAGAAGGACAACCATCTCTGCAGCACTCCACCAATCAGGTCTTCATGGTAGAGTGGCCAGACGGAAGCCACTCCTCAGTAAAAGGCACATGACAGCCCGCTTGGAGTTTGCCATAAAGGAACCTAAAGGACTCTCAGACCATGAGAAACAAGATTCTCTGGACAAAAAAAAAACAAACCCTTGGTTTTTTTTGGAAGGTACAAAGGGAAAAAGAGGGGGGGAGAGAAGGAAAAAGAGAAAGCGAAGGGAACCCCCCTGGAAGGAAGAAAAGGGGGGAGGGACCCCCCGGGGAAAGGAAAAAGGTAGGGGAAAGGAAAAGGGGAAAAGGGGTGTGGGGGGGGGGGGGGGTTAGGAAAGTGAACTAGAAAAATTTGCCCCCGTTTTAAATTTTTTTAAATTTTGATTATATTTTGTGATTTTTTGTTGGGAAACCCAAAAAAAAAAGGAAAAAAATAGCGCTGGGCCCCGAAAAAAAAAGGGGGGAAAAAAACCCCGGGCCGCGGAAGAGGGAAAAGGGGAGAGAGAAAGGCCCCAGAAGGAACGAAGAAAAGGAAGGGAAGGAAACCCCCGGGAAAAAAAACGAAAACCCCACAAAAAATTTCCCGTCACCCTCCCTCCTACCGATCCCCCTCCCCCTTTTTAAATCTTTCCCCCCCTTCCCTCCCCCAGTGACAAGTAGGTTTTGATTTGGGAGCAGACTGGGGAGGCTTTGTTAGCCCCTGTGAGTGGGTAGGGCATTTTTTAATGTCCTCTTTTGCCTGATGGTGGGGGCCGTGGAGAGCAGAGCAATCAAACCAGCTCGTACTTTTGGAAAAGAACGCTGCCCCCAATGCCCACATAAGCCCCCCCACCTCTTCCGCCTTTCCCTTCCCTGATAAAACCCATTTTCTAAGTTAAAAAGCCCACCCCTCTCCCTCCTCTACCACGTCTAGTAGCCCGCCCAAACCCCTTCCCTCCCCTACCAAAGATGTACGTAGCAGCCCCCCCCCTTTCTCTGCCCCCTCCCCCCCTGATACCCAGGGACGGAGCAGCCCACCCCTTCCCCCTCCTAACCCTCGAGCAAAGTAGGGATGCCACCTCTCTCCCCCCCCGTTTTTGTTACTGCACAGCGTCTCTCACAGTCAAAACAAGGGCATCCTCTCGCTAATAGTTCCTTCTCTCTCTCTCTCTCCCTCCCTCTCTCTCCCTCCATCCCTCTCTCACTATCTCTCCATCCTCTTGCTCTCCCTCCTTGCCGCCTCCTCTCCCTCCCTCCATCCCTCCCCCCATGCCGCCTCCTCTCCCTCCCTCCCTCCCCCATCCCTCCCCCTCTCTCCATCCCTCTCTCTCCCATGCAGGCAGCAGAGGCCCATAGCTTCCGGTTGAGTTTACAGGGTGAACCCACCACAGGCTGGGTCAGATCTGCTCTCTTCTACAGATCAAAGGAGAGGACAGAGGAAGAGGCTGTGGCTGCTTGGTAATGTTGGCTAGTGATGCAGTTGTGTTGCAGATAGGTGAAAAGAATGAGTAGGAGGAATAGAATAAATGAAGGTCAGAGCTGCTCTCTTCTCCATATCAGAGGAGAACTCAGATGAACAGGGTAAAGGTGGTGGAGACGGTACCAGTGAATGTCCAGGCAGCTAGTGATGCAGTTGTTGCAGACAGAGATGATAATAGATAGCGGGGAGAGGAGAGGAGAGGAGAGGAAAGGAGAGGAGGGGAGGGGGGAGGAGAGGGGGAGGGAGGAAAGGGGAGGAGAGGAGAGGAGGAGGAGAGGAGAGGAGAGGAGAGGAGGGGGAGAGGAGGGGGGAGAGGAGAGGAGGTGGAGGAGAGGGGAGGGGAGGAGGAAAAAGGAGAAAGGGGAGGGGGGGAAAGGAGAAAGGGGAGGAGAGGAAGGGAGAGGAGAGGAGAGGGGGGAGGGGGAGAGGAAAAGGAAAAGAGAGGAGGGGGAGAGGAGAGGAGAGTAGAGGAGAGGAGAGGGAGGAGAGGAGAGGAGAGGAGAGGAGAGGAGAGGACAGGATAGATTTATTGTCCTCCTCCAAGGAGATTATTTGTCCCCCATTAACTTGGTGATGCTGCAGGCCCACACATCCTGCACAGTACTGTCATCATTAGGATAGGGGTCCATCTGCACAATGCCATTAGGATTGGATTTTCAACATATCAAAGGAAAACTGAATATTATTTGAATATTAAAATAGGTATTATTTCAGTGTCTAAATCAGTCAAATATCAACATATTGTTGAATTTAGATTTTAACTAATTGCATAATTCACCATAAACGTCATCAGTTTGATTGTTAATCCTCTGTCAAAAATGACATGTACAACTGAGTATACCAAACATTAGGAACACCTTCAAAACAGACTCAATTCGTCGGGGCATGGACTCTACAAGGTGTCGAAAGCGTTTCACATGAATGTGCCCAATGCTGACTCCAATGCTTCCCACAGTTGTGTCAAGTTGGGTGGTGGACTATTGTTGATACACACGGGAAAACTGTTGAGCGTGAAAAAACCCAGCAGCATTGCCGTTCTTGACACAAAACCGGTGCGCCTGGCACCTACTACCATTCCCTATTCTATGGCACTTAAATATTGTGTCTTGCCCATTCACCCTCTGAATGACACACACACACAATCCTGGTCTCAATTGTCTCAAGGCTTAAAGATCCTTCTTTAACCTGTCTCCTCCCCTTCATCTACACTGATTGAAGTGGATTTAACCAAGTGACATCAATAAGGCATCATAGCTTTCACCTGGAATTCCCCCCTGGGTCCCCCAAAAGGGGGGGGAAAAAGGAGCAGGGGGGGTTTTAAAAGGGAGGCCAGGAATTTAAACAATGTAAATGGGCCAAATAAAGGGGGGAAACCACAAAAAAAACCATTTTAGAAAAAAAATGGTTTTTATTAATTTTTGGAAAAACCGTTAAAAACTAAAAAAAAATAATGATAAAATAAAAAAAAAACCGCCCAACCCCAAATTTATAGAACTCCCTTTAAACCCGAAACCCCGATTCCGTTAGGGGGTTTTGGTGGGGTTACTAAGGAGATGGGGGGGGAAACCCCCAGCACTATGACCCAGCCAGTGTTCCCCGGGCCCCAGGTTTAAAACAGTACTCCTACGCCCACTTAAAACAGCAACTCCTAAAAGTTATTTTAAAAAAGTACTCCCACGCCTAGTTTAAAAAAAGTACTCCTAAAGCCTTTTTTTAAAACAGTATCCTACAGCCTAGTTAAAAAAAGCTTTCTCCAAAAGCCTAGTTATATTAAACACTACTCCTACAGCCCTAGTTTAAATAAACAGCTACTCCTAACCGCCTAGTTTTTTCCTATTAAACAGCTACTCCTACAGCCTAGTTTTTTTCAAAACCAGGCTACTCCTACAGCCTAGTTTAAAACCAGCTACTCCTACAGCCTAGTAAAACAGCTATTCCTACAGCCTAGTTAAAACAGCTACTCCTACAGCCTAGTTAAAACAGCAACTCCTACAGCCTAGTTAAAACAGCTACTCCTACAGCCTAGTTAAAACAGCTACTCCTACAGCCTAGTTTCTTTTTTCTTTTCTTTTCTTTTTTTTTACATTTTAGCAGACGCTCTTATCCAGAGCGACTTACAGGAGCAATTAGGGTTAAGTGCCTTGCTCAAGGGCACATCGACAGATTTTCCACCTAGTCGGCTCGGGAATTAGAACCAGCGACCTTTCGGTTACTGGCACTACGCTCTTGACCACTAAGCTACCTGCCGCCCTAGTTAAAACAGCTACTCCTACAGCCTAGTTAAAACAGCTACTCCTACACATACTGCTCCATTATAGTTACATACTTACAGAAACACGCAATATATAGCTACCAATCTGTATATATATAAGATATTAGTTAAAACATCTACACTGAAACATCATGCACCATAGCATTACCAATTTGAATGTAATATGACATAAACAGCTACTCCTACACATACTTCTCCCATGTAGTTACATACCTACAGAAACACACAGCTACCAATCTGAAGATGGGAGATATTAAAGTGCAGGTCTAAAAAGGATCCGTAACATTTACTCCTTAGTTCTATGTCATACAATGATGTCATACAATGATGTCATACAATGATGGTGTCATACTAACCACACACAGCGCTTGATTTGAACTGAAATAGGTGTTGGTACTTATTTTGTGTTGCCGGTACTGTTTACATTTAGGTGCAGGAACTCTGCAATGGTTTTAAGCCAATATTCTATAAGAGGTGCAGGAACACAAGCAGTAGAAATGTTAAGGTGCCAGAACTCATCTCCGGTGAGCTCCTGCCCAAGTCAAGCACTAACCATACAGGAGAAACTAAGAGGATCTGTAAGGAGGTAGTCAGGCTGCAGTACCGATAGGATGTTAGCGTTTACTGACCAGTTTCATCCCGGATGTTAGCGTTTACTGACCAGTTTCATCCAGGATGTTAGCGTTAGAAAGCAGGAAACCTTAAAGATACCCACTGAGATATCCATTGAAAAGCAGTGTGCTGTGTTGCGTGGCCCATAGCGTGATGCTTTTTCATGACTAGTGTTGGAGCTGGCTGAACAACCTTTCGTACCTGGATACACAAAGACGTTAGCATGTAGCTCTATTTAACCTATATAGATGAGCTTAAAGTCATTAGCATGTAACTATATTTAGCCTCTATAGAGGAGCTTGAAGACGTTAGCATGTAGCTCTATTTAACCTATATAGAGGAACTAAAAGACGTTAGCATGTAGCTATATTTAATTTATATAGAGGAGCTTAAAGAGCTTTGCTGCATGGAAACTTCCTCTCTTCCCCTTCAGCAGGTTAATTTCCACCTTACCCTCTCGCTCATGTCTTCTCCAGAGGGAAGGAATGCGAAGACAATGAACAACGTGAGAAGGGGTGCACCGACAGAAGACGCACACTACGCAGACACGCAGCAGAGACCGAGCAAGTCAGACTGTAGAAGACATAAATTCGACAACCAATACGAGAGAAGAGTAAGTAGAACCCTAGCAGCTCCCCGACTCATCACTCTCCTCTCCCTTCCGCTCCTCTCCTCTACCCTCCCGTTTATCTATCCATCTTCCTTCTCCTTCGCTGTTCCTTCCTATCCATTCCTCTCCTTTCTTACCATCAAATCAGTTTCTCAATCTCTAACCTACCCTTGTCTGCCAAAGCTCAGTTGCCGACCACTGATTGATCTATCATCTTATTGGCTAATAACCACTAATCACTATCACCTAGTTTCTTCTCAATTGCAACACACTCCCTTTGTCTGCACCTGCTCATTGCTGAACCACTGATGATCAATACTCTTGCAAACACCATTAGACCACAGCGTTACATTAACTCCAAACTCAAATGTGATCACCTGTGCATAATGGTGAGCACAGGTGACAAAAGTCAAACACAATTAGAGCACAGGTGTCACCACTTGAACACAACAACTCAAAATTGATCACACTTGTGGCTAATGATGTGAGGGAACATATACAGTAAGCCAGTTCAGAGAGCACTGGTTTGTGAGGCCCTACAATGGATAGAAATCTGAGAGGAAGAGTTCGTGTGAGAGGAGGTCGAGGTGGTCAGCGAAGACAAAGAACAGTAATATCTGATGAAATCAGAGCTACTGTGATTGACCATGTTCTTGTCCATGGTATGAGCATGAGGGAGGCTGGACAAAGGGTACAACCAAACATCAGTAGATTCACTGTGTCCACCATAATCCGAAGATTTAGAGAAGAGAACAGGTAATTACCTTTTTTTGACATTATAGTACAGTATGTAAATGTTGACAGCAATTACTGTATGACATACTATATACTGTACCACAGTATACTGTAAGTAAATATATGTTTCAGTACATCACTGTACCAATGTACTGTAGTATTGTAATGGAGGGTTGGTCTAATTGTTTGTAGGCCTAGTATTCCATGTATATTTTTTGTAACTCCATGTTCTCTTTTTGTAGAATTGAAAGACTGCCACATGGGGGTGGGAGGACAGGTATGTTCTCCCCACACCAAGAGACCCTAATTGTTGATATGGTCCGTGAGAACAATGCCATTAAACTGAGCGAAATTCAGCAGAAGATCATTGAGGACCATTTAAATTTTGAGAGTATCAACAGTGTCAGCCTCTCTACTGTTGATCGTGTCCTCAAGCGCAACAGACTGCGCATGAAACAGCTATACAGAGTGCCCTTTGATCGCAACTCAGACAGAGTCAAAGAGCAAAGATTCCAGTATGTACAGGTTGGCATATATCCAGACACATTCAATGTTGATTACTCTAAGTAGTGATTTACTGTAGTGGCCTAAATCACTTTTTCCGTATCACTTACAAAACTATATCTATTTCTACAGAGGGTTTTTCAACTGGATGCAATGGAAAGACCCCATCAATACATCTACATGGATGAAGCTGGGTTTAATCTCACCAAAAGGAGAAGGAGAGGCCGTAATGTGATTGGCCATCGGGCCATTGTTGGTGTTCCTGGGCAGCGTGGTGGCAATGTCACATTATGTGCTGCCATCAGCAATCATGGGGTTGTCCACCATCATGCCAACCTGGGGCCCTACAACACTCACCAGCTCCTCATTTTCCTCAATCACATGCGAGATGCTTTGTTAGGGCAGCAGGATGAGCATCCCATCTATGTTGTTGTTTGGGACAATGTGAGTTTTCACAGAGCCCTCCAGGTTAGAGAGTGGTACAATATGAACCAAGGTTTTATCAATCTTTGCCTTCCACCGTACTCCCCTTTCCTAAACCCCATTGAGGAATTCTTCTCCTCATGGCGGTGGAAGGTATAGGAACGCCAACCTTACACCAGGGTAAATCTCCTGCAAGCCATGGGACTTGCCTGTGGTGACATAGGTGTGGAGGCATGCCAAGCCTGGATACGGCATGCCAGGGGTTTTTTCCCCTGTTGCCTGGCCAGACAAAATGTGGCCTGTGATGTGGATGAAGTCCTGTGGCCTGACCCAGTACGGAGACATGATGCTGTGGCTGAGTAATGCACTTATTTGTATATTTTTGTACTTTATTTTTTACATGGGCTTACTGTACACAAGTGGCAAACGCATAAGATTTCTGTTTGTTTTTACAAGTGCTACATGTAAATGCACAATATTTCTGTTTTGTCTTTTTGTACAAGTGCTAAATGCACAGGTTTTTTTTTGTTTTGCAACATGCATTTAGCCTACAGTGAAAAATAAACATTTATTTCTCCAGCTTCATGTCCTGAGCATTGTGTTTTCTATTTTTCTACGTAGTGTTTAGTGACTGTTCAGTAGTGTTTTTTATTTTGATTGACTCGGGGCACGATTTGACAACATAGTTCAGTTTTGAGCACAGATTGAACTGTTTTGAGGTGAAAGTTTGGTTTTGCAAGAAGAGTCTGAGGTTTTGTGAATGTAGCTTGAAAATTGGGTTTTGTGTTCACAGTTAAGAGAAAATGAGAGCAGCTTTCAAGAAATGTGTCTTAGCAATCGAGAAAAACTGTAATACAGCATTTTGTCTAAGGAATGGTCATTAGTGGCTTTTAGGAACATCAGTTTACATTTAATATACACTGAGTCTACAAAATGTTAAGAACATCTGCTCTTTCCATGACATAGACTGACCAGGTGAATCCAGGTGAAAGCTATGATGCCTTATTGATGTCACTTGTTAAATCCACTTCAATCAGTGTAGATGAAGGGGAGGAGACAGGTTAAAGAAGGATCTTTAAGCCTTGAGACAATTGAGACATGGATTGTGTGTGTGTCATTCAGAGGGTGAATGGGCAAGACAAAAGATTTAAGTGCCTTAGAATAGGGAATGGTAGTAGGTGCCAGGCGCACCGGTTTGTGTCAAGAACGGCAATGCTGCTGGATTTTTCACGCTCAACAGTTTCCCGTGTGTATCAACAATAGTCCACCACCCAACTTGACACAACTGTGGGAAGCATTGGAGTCAGCATTGGGCAGCATTCCTGTGAACGCTTTCGACACCTTGTAGAGTCCATGCCCCGACGAATTGAGTCTGTTTTGAAGGTGTTCCTAATGTTTGGTATACTCAGTGTACATGTCATTTTTGACAGAGGATTAACATCAAACTGATGACGTTTATGGTGAATTATGCAATTAGTTAAAATCTAAATTCAACAATATGTTGATATCTGACTGATTTAGACACTGAAATAATACCTATTTTAAATCATTCAAATAATATTCAGTTTTCCTTTGATATGTTAAAATCCAATCCTAATGGCATTGTGCTAGATGGACCCTATCCTAATGATGACAGTACTGTGCAGGATGTGTGTCCTGCAGCATCACCAAGTTAATGGGACAAATAATCTCCTTGGAGGAGGACAATAAATCTATCCTCTCCTCTCCTCTCCTCTGTTCTCCTCTGTTCTCCTCTCCTCTCCTCACCCTTTGTGGCATCAAATGCGAACACATCACATCACATCACATCATGACATTATGGGCTCTATTTTAACAAACCTAACGTGATGGTCAATCTAAGTGCAGGCGATAGCGCTATAGGTTCAGGGGTGTGTCAGAAATATTTTTGCTATTTTCACATCACAATTATCGGCGCACTTGCTGGCGTTTGGCGCGAAAGGGTTGGTTTTGATGAATAAACAAATTTCACTCCTTGACAAAATTCACTAGAGACTCAAAGCTACAAGAGCGTAGAACACATTTCAAACTTTGCTTGTTAGGTGGTGTGTCGAAGCTTGACTTCACTGGCCAATCAGAACGTGCTCCATGGCGAAATATGTGATTGCTTCAAGTTGTGTATTTACAGTCTTTTATGTATTGCCTTGGAATCAACTCCAATCCCAGTCCATTATAGTTTGTTAAATGGCTTACTGGATCAAAATAACAAAATGTAGACGTATCTTTGCTAAATACATTAACTTGAACCCATTTGCAGTCCACATTGTTCTAAGTAATTGCATGGCTTCAATAGCATTCACACGGATATAGGGGCTAGGCCTACTGTAAATTACATTATGGCTGAGCATGGACATGCCAAACATTGTCAATAAGCAAGTTTACGTTCCTTATTGATAAGGCCTACAAAGAGAACTAATAATTATCATCAAATTCTAAACAAAACGAAACAACAACTTGTTTTAAATAGGCTATGTTACACTTACAGGCCCCATCATTTCTCCCCGTGGACATATAATATGAAAACAATGCAGACTATGGAGGGTTTTAAACGCATCCAAAACTGGACCTGCATGGCTAAAATAATGTGGGCCTGCCTACAATGCATAGATAACAAGGGAATGTCAGCTGACTGTTTTATTCTTCTCAAACTTGATATTTTAATAAAGTTTTGGTGATTAAGATTCATTTCCAAGTGGTCTCAGGAACCAAACCCTTTTCCGAGAGTCTTGACTACTTAGCGATTGTTTTTATGTTTCTAAATACGAAGTATACAGGCACCAAAAGCACATTAGTCTACTCTTGTTCCATGCGCATATGGGCAGTGTGCGTCACAGCTGGATAGGCTGCGTTTCTGGTGTCAGAATTCCTTCCATAACCAACTGCGTTACCGCTAAAACCAGCTTTTGGTTGGTCTTAAATATCCCTATCAGCGCGGCCTGAAATTAGCACTTTGGATCATGTTTTTAAGGACACACCTCACATATTTCCACACCGCCCATCTGAGCGCAAGCGAACTGATATAAGACAGGTAAATTGCCGAACCTGGCGTTAGGGCTGGAAAATGCCAGTGCGCCAGTTTTTACATGACGACATTGCAAACTAACGTGCTTTTGACACAAGCAACGCCTTAACGCCAGCCGAAAATAGATCCCTGTGAATGCTAAGTACAATAGGCCATACAGTATATGTCAATGCTACGTACAGGACCATATGTGTGTCACCACCAAGGTTTTGGCAGAACTGTCCCAGAGCATTACACCTGTCCTAAAGCATTACAACTGTCCCAGAGCATTACAACTGTCCCAGAGCATTACAACTGTCCTAAAGCATTACAACTGTCCTAAAGCATTACAACTGTCCTAAAGCATTACAACTGTCCCAGAGCATTACACCTGTCCTAAAGCATTACAACTGTCCCAGAGCATTACAACTGTCCTAAAGCATTACAACTGTCCTAAAGCATTACAACTACCATGCAGTAGGGGGTGAATAAGGATCGGAATTGTGGCACAATTAGTTTAAAAAAACACCAGACCAGATTTTTCAGTGAAGAAAAACCCCATAGATTTTGAAGATAAAGTTTTATTTGCGTTACAGTGCTTGGAACGGGATTGTTTTTTTTCTGAGTTCTAAATGAACGATACAGCCTAACATTCTGGATATAACGTCTGTCCATGATGTCTACATTCTCAGATTCCCAGTCAGTGGTACCAGAATACACTCACATGTCCACACACACACACACACACACACACACACACACACACACACACACACACACACACACACACACACACACACACACACACACACACACACACACACACACACCCAGTCAATGGTACCAGAATACACTCACATTTCCACACACACACACACACACACACACAACACACACACACACACACACACACACACACACATACACATGCAGATGCCCAGTCAGTTGTACCAGAACACTTCACTTCTTGTTCCACATCAAAACAGACAGCTAAAGATGCACCATGCAAAGGAAATACGGCTCTGACTTCACGTTTTAAAATGGATGTACTGTTTGTATATGTGTTTTTTAACTGGCAAATTAAAATCAATCAATCGAACCATGACGTCAAGAGAGCATGTCACATGACCAAACGAGGAAGAGGAAGTTCTAATCTATCCAACCTCCTAGAAGAGTTACGATGACAACACCTCACTTTTAACTCTGTATTCTATTCTTCTGTATTTTCAAACCTATTTTTAAATCTACACTGAACAAAAATATAAACGCAACATGCAACAATTTCAAAGATTTCACTGTTACAATTCATATAAGGAAAATAAATAAATTTAAATAAATAAATTAGGCCCTAATCTATGGATTTCACATGACTGGGAATACAGATATGCATCTGTTGGTCACAGATATCTTTTTTAAAAAGGTAGGGGCGTGGATCAGAAAACCAGTCAGTATCTGGTGTGACCATCAATTACATCATGCAGCGCGACACATCTCCTTCACATAGAGTTGATCAGGCTGTTGATTGTGGGCTGTGGAATGTTGTCCCACTCCTCTTCAATGGCTGTGTGAAGTTGCTGGATATTGGCGGGAACTGGAACACGCTGTCGTACACGTCGATCTAGAGCATCCCAAACATGGCTCAATGGGTGACATGTCTGGTGAGTATGCAGGCCATGGAAGAACTGGGACATTTTCAGATTCCAGGAATTGTGTACAGATCCTTGTGACATGGGGCCGTGCATTATCATGCTGAAACATGAGGTGATGGCGATGGATGAATGGCACGACAATGGGCCTCAGGATCTCGTCACGGTATCTCTGTGCATTCAAATTGCCATCGATAAAACGCACTTGTGTTCGTTGTCCGTAGCTTATGCCTGCCCATACCATAACCCCACTGCCACCATGGGGCACTCTGATCACAACATTGACATCAGCAAAATGCTCACCCACACGTCTGCCATCTGCCTGGTACAGTTGAAACCGGGATTCATTCGTGAAGAGCACACTTCTCCAGCGTGCCAGTGGCCATCGAAAGTGAGCATTTGCCCACTGAAGTCGGTTACGACGGTGAACTGCAGTCAGGTCAAGACCCTGGTGAGGACGACGAGCACGCAGATGAGCTTCCCTGAGACGGTTTCTGACAGTTTGTGCAGACATTCTTTGGTTGTGCAAACCCACAGTTTCATCAGCTGTCCGGGTGGCTGGTCTCAGACGATCCCGCAGGTGAAGAAGCCAGATGTGGAGGTCCTGCCGTGGTTACACGTGGTCTGTGGTTGTGAGGCTGGTTTGACGTACTACCAAATTCTCTGAAGCGACGTTGGAGGCGGCTTATGGTAGAGAAATTAACATTAAATTCTCTGGCAACAGCTCTGGTGGACATTCCTGGGATTTTTTCTGGGATCTTTAATTTCAGCTCATGAAACATGGTACCAACACTACATGTTGCATTTATATTTTTTGTTCAGTATAAATAGCCTTTTTGACCATATTTTACATGGGTGGGGGGGGGGGGGGGGGGGGTCACAGCTCTTGTTCTTTAAGTTCTGGACCATATTTTCCAACAATATTAGACTTGAACTATGTTAGAGTTGAGTCGGGGTGAACCAGCGATGATAAGTGACGATAATAAAATAAAAAATTAAACAAATGCTGGTGGGGTTGGTAGTGGGGATGCATCCCATTCCCTATATAGTGCACTACTTTTGACCAGGGCCAATAAGGGTAGTGCACTATAAAGGGAATAGGGTGGCATTTGAGAAGTGGCCTAGCAGCAAACAAACAGATCATAAAAAAGAGGGAGCTGGGCTGGGATCCAGATGGAGAGAGAGAGAGAGAGAGGCAGGATGGAAGAGTGATGTAAACTACCTCACAGAGACCAAGGCTTCCCCCAGCCCAGCCCTATCACACACTGTGGTGTTATCACTCACACGCAAGCACAGGCGCACGCACGCACGGACACACACACACACGGACACACACACACACACACCATCGCACTATCACTCATACACAAAAGATAATACAAATCTTACCTCGTGGTTGGTTGGGTGGGTGGGTGGGTGGTTGGATGGGTGGATGGTTGTGTCCAATGATAAATCACTTGCAGAGTGTAGAGTCCTCTAACTGATGTTAAAAAACCCTAGAAGAAGAAGAGGTGAGAATGATTCACCAGGAACCGTTAGTTAGAACACTCAACTAATGTGTGGGAGTTATTAAAGGTTATGTATTAGCATCAACGGTCCACAGTCAAATGACTACAGAAGTTCAGTGCTACGGGAATCGAGTGTTTCTGACAGTAAAGTGCAACATTCTTCACTTGCTCTTTTGACATTTATTTTTATTTTTATGTAGTCAATATGTAATGTTGTGCTCCATACATGAAGAGTCTTCATGACTCATCTTTAAAACATCGAGTCTTGCTTGTACATCCCATCCCATCCCACCCCACCCCACCCCATCCCATCCCACCCCACCCCACCCCACCCCACCCCACCCCACCCCACCCCATCCCATCCCACCCCACCCCACCCCATCCCATCCCATCCCACCCCACCCCACCCCACCCCATCCACCCACCCCATCCCACCCCACCCCATCCCATCCCATCCCATCCCACCCCACCCCATCCCATCCCACCCCACCTCATCCCATCCCATCCACCCCACCCCACCCCACCCCATCCCATCCCATCCCACCCCATCCCATCCCATCCCATCCCATCCCATCCACGCCCTCTTGAAATAAAGAGACTGAGGGCTGTATTTTCGGCTGTTTGCAATTTCGTCATGTAAAAACTGGCGCACTGGCATTTTCCAGCCCTAACGCCCAGTTCGGCAATTTACCTGTCTAATATCAGCTCGCTTGCGCTCAGATGGACGGGGTGGAAATATGTGAGGTGTGTCCTTAAAAACATGATCCAAAGCGCTAATTTCAGGCCGCGCTGATAGGGATATTTAAGACCAACCAAAAGCTGGTTTTAGCGGTAACGCAGTTGGTTATGGAAGGAATTCTGACAGCGGAAACGCAGCCTATCCAGCTGTGATGCACACTGCCCATATGCGCATGGAACAAGAGTAGCCTAATGTGCTTTTGGTGCCTGTATACTTCATATTTAGAATCATAAAAAACTAATGTTTTTCCCCATTTCATTTCATTTGATTAAAAACCAAGCATAGCCTCCCCTCCTCTCAATGAAGGCTTTTTTTTGTCTGCTCAATGCAATCGCTAAGGAGTCAAGACTGTCGATAAAGGGTTGGAAATAAATCTTAATCACCAAAACTTTATTAAAATATCAAGTTTGAGAAGAATAAAACAGTCAGCTGATATTCCCTTGTTATCTATGCATTGTAGGCAGGCCCACATTATTTTAGCCATGCAGGTCCAGTTTTGGATGCGTTTAAAACCCTCCATAGACTGCATTGTTTTCATATTATATGTCCACAGGGAGAAATGATGGGGCCTGTAAGTGTAACATAGCCTATTTAAAACAAGTTGTTGTTTCGT
Source organism: Coregonus sp. 'balchen' (assembly GCA_902810595.1). Lineage (NCBI taxonomy): Eukaryota > Metazoa > Chordata > Actinopteri > Salmoniformes > Salmonidae > Coregonus > Coregonus sp. 'balchen'. The sequence continues at coordinate 59,080,592 of LR778264.1, read as the reverse complement.
TTTGTTTAGAATTTGATGATAATTATTAGTTCTCTTTGTAGGCCTTATCAATAAGGAACGTAAACTTGCTTATTGACAATGTTTGGCATGTCCATGCTCAGCCATAATGTAATTTACAGTAGGCCTAGCCCCTATATCAGTGTGAATGCTATTGAAGCCATGCAATTACTTAGAACAATGTGGACTGCAAATGGTTCAAGTTAACCTATTTAGCAAAGATGGGATGTGTCTACATTTTGTTATTTCGTTTCTGTAAGTCATTTAACAACTATAACAGACTAACATTGGGATTGGAGTTGATTCCAAGGCAATACATAAAAGACTGTAAATACACAACTGGAAGCAACCACATATTTCGCCATGGAGCACGTTCTGATTGGCCAGTAGGGGGCCAAGCCTCGACACACCCACAACCTGTTTATTCGTCAAAACACAGCCCTTTCGTGCCAAACGCGCCAATAATTGTGATAGTGAAAATAAACCCCTGAACCTATAGCGCTTCCTGCCTGCGCTTAGATTTACCATCGCGTTAGGTTTGTTAAAATAGAGCCCTAAATGTTACAGAACTGACCAGCACTGTTTCCTCACAACTTCATGGCTATGCAGGGAAAACTCCAGACCCTAGTTATAAATATAACCACAAGAAATGCAAAAATCTAACTCAAAGCTACCCGATATCAGTCCAGCCCTTAGCCTCACCCCAGAGGTAACGCTAAGCTATGTTACGCTGCCTGAGTATTGAGCCATTTCCCTCGGGTCCCTGTTTCCTGCTCCCTCTCTCTCTCTCATTGTAATCATTATAAACAACCAATTAACTATGCAGTCTAATTGAACTGAGTAACCCCAGCCTGGTCTGCCAGAGGGCCGCACCGCACCACATCGCTAGCAGCCAGAGGGCCGCGCCGCACCACATCGCTAGCAGCCAGAGGGCCGCGCCGCACCACATCGCTAGCAGCCAGAGGGCCGCGCCGCACCACATCGCTAGCAGAGGTCTGCCAGAGGGCCGCGCCGCACCACATCGCTAGCAGCCAGAGGGCCGCGCCGCACCACATCGCTAGCAGAGGTCTGCCAGAGGGCCGCACCGCACCACATCGCTAGCAGCCAGAGGGCCGCGCCGCACCACATCGCTAGCAGCCAGAGGGCCGCACCGCACCACATCGCTAGCAGAGGTCTGCCAGAGGGCCGCACCGCACCACATCGCTAGCAGCCAGAGGGCCGCGCCGCACCACATCGCTAGCAGCCAGAGGGCCGCGCCGCACCACATCGCTAGCAGAGGTCTGCCAGAGGGCCGCGCCGCACCACATCGCTAGCAGCCAGAGGGCCGCGCCGCACCACATCGCTAGCAGAGGTCTGCCAGAGGGCCGCACCGCACCACATCGCTAGCAGCCAGAGGGCCGCGCCGCACCACATCGCTAGCAGCCAGAGGGCCGCACCGCACCACATCGCTAGCAGAGGTCTGCCAGAGGGCCTGCACCGCACCACATCGCTAGCAGAGGTCTGCCAGAGGGCCGCACCGCACCACATCGCTAGCAGAGGTCTGCCAGAGGGCCGCACCGCACCACATCGCTAGCAGAGGTCTGCCAGAGGGCCGCGCCGCACCACATCGCTAGCAGAAATCAGAGAGCAGGCGGCTATTTTAGGAGGGAGGTAGGGACTGTAGGGATTGTAGGGACTGTGGGTACTGTAGGGACTGTAGGTATTGTAGGGACTGTGGGTACTGTAGGGACTGTAGGTATTGTAGGGACTGTAGGGACTGTAGGTATTGTAGGGACTGTAGGTATTGTAGGTATTGTAGGGACTGTAGGTATTGTAGGGACTGTAGGGAATGTAGGTATTGTAGGTATTGTAGGTATTGTAGGCACTGTAGGGACTGTAGGTACTGTAGGTACTGTAGGGACTGTAGGGACTGCAGGTATTGTAGGGACTGTAGGGACTGTAGGGACTGTAGGTATTGTAGGTATTTTAGGGACTGTAGGTATTGTAGGGACTGTAGGGACTGTAGGAATTGTAGGGACTGTAGGTATTGTAGGCACTGTAGGGACTGTAGGGACTGTAGGTATTGTAGGTAGTGTAGGGACTGTAGGTATTGTAGGGACTGTAGGTATTGTAGGTATTGTAGGGACTGTATGTATTGTAGGGACTGTAGGGACTGTAGGTATTGTAGGGACTGTAGGTATTGTAGGGACTGTAGGGACTGTAGGTATTGTAGGAACTGTAGGAACTGTAGGTATTTTAGGGACTGTAGGGACTGTATGTATTTTAGGGACTGTAGGGACTGTAGGGACTGTAGGGACTGTAGGGACTGTAGGTGTTGTAGGGACTGTAGGTATTGTAGGCACTGTAGGGACTGTATGTATTGTAGGTATTGTAGGCACTGTAGGGACTGTAGGGACTGTAGGGACTGTAGGGACTGTAGGGACTGTAGGTATTGTAGGGACTGTAGGTATTGTAGGAATTGTAGGTATTGTAGGGACTGTAGGTATTGTAGGGACTGTAGGTACTGTAGGGACTGTAGGGACTGAAAGTATTGTAGGTACTGTAGGGACTGTAGGAATTGTAGGGACTGTAGGTATTATAGGGACTGTAGGGACTGTAGGTATTGTAGGGACTGTAGGGACTGTAGGTATTTTAGGGACTGTAGGTACTGTAGGGACTGTAGGTATTGTAGGGACTGTAGGGGCTGAAAGTATTGAAGGTACTGTAGGTACTGTAGGGACTGTAGGAATAGTAGGGACTGTAGGTATTATAGGGACTGTAGGGACTGTAGGTACTGTAGGTATTGTAGGGACTGTAGGGACTGAAGGGACTGTAAGTATTGTAGGGACTGTAGGTACTGTAGGTATTGTAGAGACTGTAGGTACTGTAGGGACTGTAGGGACTGTAAGTATTGTAGGGACTGTAGGGACTGTAGGGACTGAAGGGACTGTAAGTATTGTAGGGACTGTAGGTACTGTAGGGACTGTAGGTACTGTAGGGACTGTAGGGACTGTAGGTATTGTAGGGACTGTAGGTACTATAGGGACTGTAGGGACTGAAAGTATTGTAGGTACTGTAGGTACTGAAGGGCAGTGGCGGCTCCTGAAAAAATTCTCAGGAGGGGCAATTTTTCTGATGATTTAGGTGACCTACACACATTTAAAAAAAGATATGTCCAGCAACAACATGAAGACAGGGGCAGCATATAAGTCAATACCAGAAGCATTTATTGACTGATCTCAAAAGTGTTGGCTTACCAGGGTTGGTGGAGCCCTCAGTTTCATCTTTGCCTCGCAAAGCTAACTCAAACACTCCGCAAAACTTCACACACTGGATTAGCCGGCTGAGGATGTGGCGGTTCTTGCTAATGTCGTAGTAAATATATTTGTTATAGTGAATATGGAATATGATATGTTGAGTAAAATGTTGTGCTAAGATCTATTTAGGTCAGGAGCTGGTTATAAGTTCTGTTCCTATCCAATAACAATGGATAAAAGGGTCCTATCTTGTCAGCCTTGTCAGCAGGTGGCCAAGGACAACACCCACGCCATAGGCCTCTCAGTTCTTCCAACTCACGAGTTCTTGCTCTGAGGACACACACACACACAAACACACACACACACACATCATCACTGTTAAACACACACACACACACACATCATCACTGTTAAACACACACACACACACACACACACACACACACACACAAAAATCCCCTCTCTTAGGCTGAACATTTGAAGACAGAGAACCCGACTCAGAGCCAATGCAACAGTGACAGTAGCCTGGAGGTGACCTCGCCCAACTCATCAGGACCAATCAGAAGATCAGAACTACTAGATTGAACCTACTTCATTTATTGCATAAAATGTCTGCACACAATGTTTCGGGGCTCTCTTCAGATAATAATAATAATAATAATAATATGCCATTTAGCAGACGCTTTTATCCAAAGCGACTTACAGTCATGCGTGCATACATTTTTGTGTATGGGTGGTCCCGGGGATCGAACCCACTACCTTGGCGTTACAAGCACCATGCTCTACCAGCTGAGCTACAGAAAGTGGATACTCATGGATGCGCATTGCAATTGTAAAATGTCAACACAATTGGAGACACCACGTCATTTTTGGAGACATGTTATTGACAGTAAACTATTGTAGATGCGACTGCTAACTAAATAAAACATTTTAGCTGGCTAGCTAATCATCTTAGCTAAATGTGGGGCAAACAATTCAGTTATTTACCGTTAATTTGAGGGATTGGGGTGAAAGAAATCGAGTTACATAGTGATACTTTACGATATACTGTATTGACAATATCGCAATATTTTAGCGCTAGTTGGCTGTACCTGCACCAAAACACCATTATTGTTCCTTCATAGCTTGTTCTCAATCTTTTCACATTGGGAGCCAATTTGTTTTCAGCACTTTTATTTCCATGACTGATCAAAACTCGTTCTCATGGCTTTCTGATCCCTCTGCAACAGACATATGGTGCGCAATAAAATCACAGTATCGAATCGCAATACGTATAGAATCATGAGACTCGCAATGCTGATGCATATATCTTATCGTGAGGTTCCTGGCAATTCCCAGCCCAAGTTCATTTGCCATAACAAATCTCTTCGCTAGCAAACGCGATGTCTTCTCCAAAACGGCAATGTGTCTCCAGCAATGTTTACTTTTTTTGACGTTCTATGGCATCTCCACTTTCCAAGCATATATGACCACATGTAATATTTTGGTAAGTGATGCAAATAGTGAACTATGTAGGGCCAGGATGTAAAATATATGTAGCTGCAGCAATTTCTCTTATCTGATATGGTAAGTAATGGGGCTTAATTTATAGCTCCCTAAGAGTTTGACGAACGGGTCCGTGAACGCGATTCCAGATATATTTACCTCTGAATAAACTGCCTTTATTACACCATATCCACCCTGTCCAAAGTCTCTACTTGGTCTCAGTTGGTTCTCCAGTAAACTTGTGATTATCAACACTAACCTCATCGTTGTGGCGGCGGACAGCTAGCCTGTATCCCTCGTCATCCAGTTGAGTGAGTGGCAATGTCTTTTTTCGTTCGTACCAATTTTTGGAAAATCCTCGGGTGTAGGACTTTCCGCCTTTAGTAGAAACCTGTTGAATTATTAAATTTGGTCTGGGAGGTCCTAATTGTTTCGTTGCCAATTTATCTTCATTTGTTCGCCGACAAAAAGGAACTTCTTTCAAACAATCCACTCTTTTCTCAGTTACGTTCATGGTTACGTAACGTATGACGAAAGCGCGTAAGTGCAAGCCCACAGACACCCATTGAGATTGTATTGAAGGCTCTGAAATTTGAAAAAAATAGATTTTACATGGGAGTCTATGACAGACTTCTGGGCGATTTTCAACCTGACTGAAATCGCCCCAAAAGGAGGGGGAGCCATTTGAAGCACGACTTTAGCCTGATTCGACATTTAGTGGCAGTGTGGCACTGTGGCAGATCAGACGTATAGATTACAACACTGATAACTACTGTTGCCGTGATATAATTGATTAGAAAAAAAATCCCTTCCTTTTCCCGTTTGGCAGTGCGTCGCCCATATCGCCCTATTGAACAGGCCGCCCCTGCTGAAGGGACTGTAAGTATTGTAGGGACTGTAGGGACTGTAGAGACTGTAGGTACTGTAGGTACTGAAGGGACTGTAAGTATTGTAGGGACTGTAGGGACTGTAGGTACTGTAGGTACTGAAGGGACTGTAAGTATTGTAGGGACTGTAGGGACTGTAGGGACTGTAGGTATTGTAGGGACTGTAGGTACTGTAGGTACTGTAGGGACTGTAGGTATTGTAGGGACTGTAGGTACTGTAGGGACTGTAGGTATTATAGGGACTGTAGGGAATGTAGGGACTGTAGGTACTGAAGGGACTGTAAGTATTGTAGAGACTGTAGGGACTGTAGGTACTGTAGGTACTGAAGGGACTGTAAGTATTGTAGGGACTGTAGGGACTGTAGGTACTGTAGGTATTATAGGGACTGTAGGGACTGTAGGTATTGTAGGGACTGTAGGTATTGTAGGGACTGTAGGTACTGTAGGGACTCTAGGTACTGTAGGGACTGTAGGGACTGTAGGTATTGTAGGGACTGTAGGTACTGTAGGGACTGTAGGTATTATAGGGACTGTAGGGACAGTAGGTACTGAAGGGACTGTAGGGACTGTAGGTACTGTAGGGACTGTAGGGACTGTAGGTATTATAGGGACTGTAGGGACTGTAGGTACTGTAGGGACTGTAGGTATTGTAGGGGCTGTAGGGACTGTAGGGATTGTAGGTACTGTAGGTACTGTAGGGACTGTAGGGACTGTAGGTATTATAGGGACTGTAGGGACTGTAGGTACTGTAGGGACTGTAGGGACTGTAGGTATTGTAGGGACTGTAGGTATTGTAGGGACTGTAGGTACTGTAGGGACTGTAGGTATTATAGGGACTGTAGGGACTGTAGGTACTCTAGGTACTGTAGGGACTGTAGGGACTGTAGGTATTGTAGGGACTGTAGGTACTGTAGGGACTATAGGTATTATAGGGACTGTAGGGACAGTAGGTACTGAAGGGACTGTAGGGACTGTAGGTATTGTAGGGACTGTAGGGACTGTAGGTATTGTAGGTATTGTAGGGACTGTAGGTATTATAGGGACTGTAGGGACTGTAGGTATTGTAGGCACTGTAGGGAAGTAGGTACTGTAGGGACTGTATGTATTGTAGGTATTGTAGGCACTGTAGGGACTGTAGGGACTGTAGGGACTGTAGGTATTGTAGGGACTGTAGGGACTGTAGGGACTGTAGGTATTGTAGGGACTGTAGGGACTGTAGGAATTGTAGGTATTGTAGGGACTGTAGGTATTGCAGGGACTGTAGGTACTGTAGGTACTGTAGGGACTGTAGGGACTGAAAGTATTGTAGGTACTGTAGGGACTGTAGGAATTGTAGGGACTGTAGGTATTATAGGGACTGTAGGGACTGTAGGTATTGTAGGGACTGTAGGGACTGTAGGTATTTTAGGGACTGTAGGTACTGTAGGGACTGTAGGTATTGTAGGGACTGTAGGGACTGTAGGAATAGTAGGGACTGTAGGTATTATAGGGACTGTAGGGACTGTAGGTACTGTAGGTATTGTAGGGACTGTAGGGACTGAAGGGACTGTAAGTATTGTAGGGACTGTAGGGACTGTAGGGACTGTAGGGACTGTAGGGACTGTAGGTATTTTAGGGACTGTAGGTACTGTAGGGACTGTAGGAATAATAGGGACTGTAGGTATTATAGGGACTGTAGGGACTGTAGGTACTGTAAGTATTGTAGGGACTGTAGGTACTGTAGGGACTGTAGGTACTGTAGGGACTGTAGGGACTGTAGGTATTGTAGGGACTGTAGGTACTATAGGGACTGTAGGGACTGAAAGTATTGTAGGTACTGTAGGTACTGAAGGGACTGTAAGTATTGTAGGGACTGTAGGGACTGTAGAGACTGTAGGTACTGTAGGTACTGAAGGGACTGTAAGTATTGTAGGGACTGTAGGTACTGTAGGTACTGTAGGTACTGAAGGGACTGTAAGTATTGTAGGGACTGTAGGGACTGTAGGTACTGTAGGTATTATAGGGACTGTAAGTATTGTAGGGACTGTAGGGACTGTAGGTACTGTAGGTACTGAAGGGACTGTAAGTATTGTAGGGACTGTAGGGACTGTAGGTACTGTAGGTATTATAGGGACTGTAGGGACTGTAGGTATTGTAGGGACTGTAGGTATTGTAGGGACTGTAGGTACTCTAGGTACTGTAGGGACTGTAGGGACTGTAGGTATTGTAGGGACTGTAGGTACTGTAGGGACTGTAGGTATTATAGGGACTGTAGGGACAGTAGGTACTGAAGGGACTGTAGGGACTGTAGGTACTGTAGGGACTGTAGGGACTGTAGGTATTATAGGGACTGTAGGGACTGTAGGTACTGTAGGGACTGTAGGTATTGTAGGGGCTGTAGGGACTGTAGGGATTGTAGGTACTGTAGGTACTGTAGGGACTGTAGGGACTGTAGGTATTATAGGGACTGTAGGGACTGTAGGTACTGTAGGGACTGTAGGGACTGTAGGTATTGTAGGGACTGTAGGTATTGTAGGGACTGTAGGTACTGTAGGGACTGTAGGTATTATAGGGACTGTAGGGACTGTAGGTACTCTAGGTACTGTAGGGACTGTAGGGACTGTAGGTATTGTAGGGACTGTAGGTACTGTAGGGACTGTAGGTATTATAGGGACTGTAGGGACAGTAGGTACTGAAGGGACTGTAGGGACTGTAGGTATTGTAGGGACTGTAGGGACTGTAGGTATTGTAGGTATTGTAGGGACTGTAGGTATTATAGGGACTGTAGGGACTGTAGGTATTGTAGGGACTGTAGGGACTGTAGGTATTATAGGGACTGTAGGGACTGTAGGTACTCTAGGTACTGTAGGGACTGTAGGTACTGTAGGGACTGTAGGTATTATAGGGACTGTAGGGACTGTAGGTACTCTAGGTACTGTAGGGACTGTAGGGACTGTAGGTATTATAGGGACTGTAGGGACTGTAGGTACTCTAGGTACTGTAGGGACTGTAGGGACTGTAGGTATTGTAGGGACTGTAGGGACTGTAGGTATTATAGGGACTGTAGGGACTGTAGGTACTCTAGGGACTGTAGGGACTGTAGGTATTATAGGGACTGTAGGGACTGTAGGTACTCTAGGTACTGTAGGGACTGTAGGGACTGTAGGTATTGTAGGGACTGTAGGGACTGTAGGGACTGTAGGGACTGTAGGTACTGTAGGGACTGTAGGAACTGTAGGGACTGTAGGTATTATAGGGACTGTAGGGACTGTAGGTACTGTAGGGACTGTAGGGACTGTAGGTATTGTAGGGACTGTAGGGACTGTAGGCACTGTAGGTACTGTAGGGACTGTAGGGACTGTAGGGACTGTAGGTATTGTAGGGACTGTAGGTATTGTAGGGACTGTAGGTACTGTAGGGACTGTAGGTATTATAGGGACTGTAGGGACTGTAGGTACTCTAGGGACTGTAGGTATTGTAGGGGCTGTAGGGACTGTAGGGATTGTAGGTACTGTAGGTACTGTAGGGACTGTAGGGACTGTAGGTATTATAGGGACTGTAGGGACTGTAGGTACTGTAGGGACTGTAGAGACTGTAGGTATTGTAGGTACTGTAGGGACTGTAGGGACTGTAGGCACTGTAGGTACTGTAGGGACTGTAGGGACTGTAGGTATTATAGGGACTGTAGGTATTATAGGGACTGTAGGGACAGTAGGTACTGAAGGGACTGTAGGGACTGTAGGTATTGTAGGGACTGTAGGGACTGTAGGTATTGTAGGGACTGTAGGGACTGTATGGACTGTAGGTATTGTAGGGACTGTAGGGACTGTAGGGACTGTAGGTATTGTAGGGACTGTAGGGACTGTATGGACTGTAGGTATTGTAGGGACTGTAGGGACTGTAGGGACTGTAGGTACTGTAGGGACTGTAGGTATTGTAGGGACTGTAGGGACTGTATGGACTGTAGGTATTGTAGGGACTGTAGGGACTGTAGTTAGGTAGCCCTCTGTGGTGTTGAGTCTCTATAACACACTCAGGTTGCTCCCCTGTCCCCCAGACCCATGCCCAGCTCGGCTCGTTCAAATACTATTGGAAATGATTTCAAATCCTGCATCTACGCTTGATTGAGCTTGCCTGCCACAATGGAACCAACAGAAAATTCCCAAACCCCGCCCATCTGGCACTCTAGACAGTCTAAAACAAGAAATTAAACTATTTGAAGGATGTCTGCACACTTTCGTTGATAATATCAGGTTGGTTAATGGCTGTGCCATTTTGAGCTGTTCTCTCACTCTAGCATTAGCATTAGCATCTAGTTATTTATTCTCAGGGTTTCTTTCCACTCCAGTGCCGGCAAGATTTTCCGTTGCTCACAGTGTAAGGAACAGCTAGCTGGGATTTTCCATTAATTTTCTACTACTAGCTACACTGTTTGTTATTTGTTGAGAAAACTAACGGTCGTTCTGAAACGTAGAGTGATACTGTAAAAGAGTAACAACAAAACCACGAAAACTGAATTTAAAAGAGATTATGTCCACAGAAATATGCGCCATATCAACTAAGACCGGTAC
>LR778264.1:59007731-59070337 GCA_902810595.1 Coregonus sp. 'balchen' | reverse complement strand
AAGGGTAAATCATACAGTAGTACTAACTAGAACAGCTCGACGGGTTAAATACAGATGTACAACCAACTTCAACTGGTTTCTAGATAGACTAGAACAGCATCAGACCGGGGGTTTAAAATACATAAGATAGTACTAACTAGAACGGGCATCAGACCGGGTTTAAATACTTTACAGATAGTACTAACAAAAACAGATCAGACCTGGTTAAATAATACAGATAGTACAACTAAACAGCATCAGACCTGGGTTAAATACATACAGATAGTACTAAACTAAAACCAGCATCAGACCTGGGTTAAATACATACAGAAAATACAAACTAGAACAGCATCAGACCGGGTTAAATACATACAGATAGTACTAACTAGAACAGGCATCAAAACCTGGGTTAAATACATACAGATAGTACTAATTTAGAACAGCATCAGACCTGGGTTAAATACATACAGATAGTTACTAACTAGAACGGGCATCAGACCTGGGTTAAATACATACAGATAGTACTAACTAGAACAGCATCAGACCTGGTTAAATACATACAGATAGTACTAACTAGAAAGCATCAGACCTGGGTAAATACATACAGATAGTACTAACTAAAACAGCATCAGACCTGGGTTAAATACATAAGATAGTACTAACTAGAACAGCATCAGACTGGGTTAAATAATACAGTAGTACTAACTAGAACGCATAGACCTGGGTTAAATACATACAGTAGTACAACTAGAACAGATCAGACCTGGGTTAAATACATTACAGATAGTACTAACTAGAACAGCATCAGACCGGGGTTAAATACATAAGTAGACGTAACTAGAACAGCATCAGACCTGGGTTAAATACATACAGATAGTACTAACTAGAACAGCATCAGACCTGGGTTAAATACATACAGATAGTACTAACTAGAACAGCATCAGACCTGGGTTAAATACATACAGATAGTACTAACTAGAACAGCATCAGACCTGGGTTAAATACATACAGATAGTACTAAACTAGAACAGCATCAGACCTGGGTTAAAACATACAGATATACTAACTAGAAACGCATCAGACCTGGGTTAAATACATACAGATAGTACTAACTAGAAACAGCATCAGACCTGGGTTAAATACATACAGATAGTACTAACTAGAACAGCATCAGACCTGGGTTAAAATACATACAGATAGTACTAACTAGAACAGAATCAGACCTGGGTTAAATACATACAGATAGTACTAACTAGAACAGCATAGACCGGGGTTAAATACATACAGATAGTACTAACTAGAAACAGCATCAGACCGGGTTAAATACATACAGATAGTACTAACTAGAACAGCATCAGACCTGGGTTAAATACATACAGATAGTACTAACTAGAACAGCATCAGACCTGGGTTAAATACATACAGATAGTACTAACTAGAACAGCATCAGACCTGGGTTAAATACATACAGATAGTACTAACTAGAACAGGCATCAGACCTGGGTTAAATACATACAGATAACTAACTAGAACAGCATAAGCCCCGGGTTAAATACATACAGATAGTAAAACTAGAACAGCATCAGACCTGGGTTTAAAATAACAGATAGTACTAAAGAACGGCATCAGACCGGGGTTAAATACTTTACAGATAGTACTAACTAGAAACGCATCAGCCCTGGGTTTAATAACATACAGATAGTACTAACTGAAAAGCATCAGACGGGGTTTAAAATACATACAGATAGTTCTAACTGAGAAAGCATCAGACCTGGTTAAAACAACAGATAGTATAAACTAGAACATAGACTGGGTTAAATACATAAGATAGTACTAACTAGAACAGCATCAGCCCCTGGGTTAAATACATCAGATAGTACTAACTAGAACAGCATCAGACCTGGGTTAAATACATACGATAGTACTAACTAGAACAGCATCAGACCTGGGTTAAATACAACAGATAGTACTAATAGAACAGAATCAGACCTGGGTTTAAATACATAATAGTACTAACTAGAAACAGCATCAGACCTGGGTTAAATACATACAGATAGTACTAACTAGAAGACACAGCCCGGGTTAAATACATACAGATAGTACTAACTAGAACAGCATCAGACCTGGGTTAAATACATACAGATAGTACTAACTAGAACAGCATCAGACCTGGGTTAAATACAACAGATATACTAACTAGAACAGCATCAGACCGGGGTTAAATACATCAGATAGTACTAACTAGAACAGCATCAGACCTGGTTAAATACATACAGATAGTACTAACTAGAACAGCATCAGACCTGGGTTAAATACATACAGATAGTACTAACTAGAACAGGCATCAGACCTGGGTTAAATACATACAGATAGTACTAACTAGAACAGCATCAGACCTGGGTTAAATACATACAGATAGTACTAACTAGAACAGCATCAGACCTGGGTTAAATAATACAGATAGTACTAACTACTGTAGAACAGCATCAGACCTGGGTTAAATACATACAGATAGTACTAACTAGAACAGCATCAGACCTGGGTTAAATACATACAGATAGTACTAACTAGAACAGCATCAGACCTGGGTTAAATACATACAGATAGTACTAATAGAACAGCATCAACCTGGGTTAAATACATACAGATAGTACTAACTAGAACAGCATCAGACCTGGGTTAATACATACAGATAGTACTAACTAGAACAGCATCAGACCTGGGTTAAATACATACAGATAGTACTAACTAGAACAGCATCAGACCTGGGTTAAATACATACAGATAGTACTAACTAGAACAGCATCAGACCTGGGTTAAATACATACAGATAGTACTAACTAGACAAAAACATCAAAACCTGGTAAATACATCCAGGATATACTAACTAAGAACAGCATCAAAGACCTGGGTTAAATACATACAGATAGTACAACTAGAACAGCATCAGACTGGGTTAAATACATACAGAAGTACTAACTAGAACAGCATCAGACCTGGGTTAAATACATACAGATAGTACTAACTAGAACAGCATCAGACCTGGGTTAAATACATACAGATAGTACTAACTAATACAGCATCAGCCCTGGGTTAAATACATCAGATAGTACTAACTAGAACAGCATCAGACCTGGTTAAATACATCCCGAAGTACTAACTAAACACATCAACCCTTTGGTAAAAATACAGATAGTAAAAAAAACTAGAAACACATAAAGACCTGGTAAAAATCATAAGTGTATAACTAGAACAGAAATCAACCTGGTTAAATACACAGATAGTATAACTAGAAAAAGCATCAACCCTGGGTAAATACATAAATATACACTAGAACAGCATCAGACCGGGGTTTAAAATACATACAGAAGTACAAATAGAACAGCATCAGACCGGGGTTTAAAAATACATACAGATAGTACTACTATTTAGAACAGCATCAGCCCTGGGTTAAATACATACAGATATACTAACTAAACAGCATAGACTGGGTTAAATAAAATACATAGTACTAACTGAACAGGCATCAGACCTGGGTTAAATACTACAGATAGTACAAACTAGAACAGGCATCAGACCGGGGTTTAAAATACTAAGATATACTAACTAGAACAGAAATCAGACCTGGGTTAAATAAATACAGATGTACTAACTAGAACGCATCAGACCTGGGTTAAATACATAAATAGTACTAACAAAGGAAAGGTCAGACCTGGTTAAATACTACAGATAGTACTAACTAGAAACAGCATCAGACCTGGTTAAATAATACGATAGTACTAACTAGAACAGCATAAAGACCTGGGTTAAATACATACAGATAGTACTAACTAGAAACAGCATCAGACCGGGGGTTAAAACATACAATATTTACAAACCCTGAAAACCCGCATCAACTGGGTTAATACATACAGTTTATTTACTAATACTAGAACAGCACCAGACCTGGGTTAAATACTACAGATAGTACTAATAGACAGGCACCCGACCTGGGTTAAATACATACAGATAGTACTAACTACTGTAGAACAGCATCAGACCTGGGTTAAATACATACAGATAGTACTAACTAGAACAGCATCAGACCTGGGTTAAATACATACAGATAGTACTAACTAGAACAGGCATCAGACCTGGGTTAAATACATACAGATAGTACTAACTAGAACAGGCATCAGACCTGGGTTAAATACATACAGATAGTACTAACTAGAACAGCATCAGACCTGGGTTAAATACATACAGATAGTACTAACTAGAACAGCATCAGACCTGGGTTAAATACATACAGATAGTACTAACTAGAACAGCATCAGACCTGGTTAAATACATACAGATAGTACTAACTAGAACAGCATCAGACCTGGGTTAAATTTACATACAGATAGTACAAAACTAGAACAGCATCAGACCGGGGTTTAAATACATACAGATAGTACTAACTAGAACAGCATCAGACCTGGGTTAAATACATACAGATAGTACTAACTAGAAACAGCATCAGACCTGGGTTAAATACATACAGATAGTACTAACTAGAAACAGCATCACACCTGGGTTAAATACATACAGATAGTACTAACTAGAACAGCATCAGACCTGGGTTAAATACATACAGATAGTACTAACTAGAACAGCATCAGACCTGGGTTAAATACATACAGATAGTACTAACTAGAACAGCATCAGACCTGGGTTAAATACATACAGATAGTACTAACTAGAACAGCATCAGACCTGGGTTAAATACATACAGATAGTACTAACTAGAACAGCATCAGACCTGGGTTAAATACATACAGATAGTACTAACTAGAACAGCATCAGACCTGGGTTAAATACATACAGATAGTACTAACTAGAACAGCATCACACCTGGGTTAAATACATACAGATAGTACTAACTAGAACAGGCATCAGACCTGGGTTAAATACATACAGATAGTACTAACTAGAACAGCATCAGACCTGGGTTAAATACATACAGATAGTACTAACTAGAAACAGCATCAGACCTGGGTTAAATACATACAGATAGTACTAACTAGAACAGGCATCAGACCTGGGTTAAGTGTGTAGTGCACCCTATTCCCTATGTAGTACACCCTATTCCCTATGTAGTACACCCTATTCCCTATGTAGTACACCCTATTCCCTATGTAGTGTACCCTATTCCCTATGTAGTACACCCTATTCCCTATGTAGTACACCCTATTCCCTATGTAGTACACCCTATTCCCTATGTAGTACACCCTATTCCCTATGTAGTGTACCCTATTCCCTATGTAGTACACCCTATTCCCTATGTAGTACACCCTATTCCCTATGTAGTACACCCTATTCCCTATGTAGTACACCCTATTCCCTATGTAGTACACTCTATTCCCTATGTAGTACACTCTATTCCCTATGTAGAACACCCTATTCCCTATGTAGTGCATGGTACTGTAATGTCTATATACAGTATATGGTGTAGAGATGTACTGTAATGTATATAGTATAGTCTATATGGTATAGTCTATATGGTATAGTCTATATGGTATAGGCTATATGGTATAGTCTATATGGTGTAGAGGTCCTATTTACCATGTATATCGTAGAGTCGATGTCCGCGGGATGTCGAACTTCTATGGTGCTTCTGTTTTGGGATATAGGAACAGGGCTTAGACTATTATGGGATATATAACCTCTATGATGCTTCTGTTATGGGATATAGGACCTCTATGGCGCTTCTGTTTAGGCCCTGTGTGTGATTCAGCTTCCCCTGTGTGTGATTCAGCTTCCCCTGTGTGTGATTCAGCTTCCCCTGTGTGTGATTCAGCTTCCCCTGTGTGTGATTCAGCTTCCCCTGTGTGTGATTCAGCTTCCCCTGTGTGTGATTCAGCTTCCCCTGTGTGTGATTCAGCTTCCCCTGTGTGTGATTCATCTTCCCCTGTGTGTGATTCAGCTTCCCCTGTGTGTGATTCAGCTTCCCCTGTGTGTGATTCATCTTCCCCTGTGTGTGATTCATCTTCCCCTGTGTGTGATTCAGCTTCCCCTGTGTGTGATTCAGCTTCCCCTGTGTGTGATTCATCTTCCCCTGTGTGTGATTCATCTTCCCCTGTGTGTGATTCATTTTCCCCTGTGTGTGATTCAGCTTCCCCTGTGTGTGATTCATCTTCCTCTGTGTGTGATTCAGCTTCCCCTGTGTGTGATTCAGCTTCCCCTGTGTGTGATTCAGCTTCCCAGACAGTCCTAAATGGCACCCTATTGCTTATTTAGTGCACTCCTTTTGACCAGGGCACATTGGGCTCTTTTTAATGGGGGACGCAGACCCACTCAGCCCCTTCATTTCCTGACCTCTTGGCAAATCAAAACAAATTTGATTTGTCAAGATGCGCCAAATACAACTGGAATACAGGAAGTACCAGATCACTGTGGAGCTATATACAGGAAGTACCAGTACCAGATCAATGTGGAGCTATATACAGGGAGTACCAGTACCAGATCTGTAGCTCAGCTGGTAGAGCACGGCGCTTGTAACGCCAAGGTAGTGGGTTCGATCCCCGGGACCACCCATACACAAAAAAAAAATTATGCACGCATGACTGTAAGTCGCTTTGGATAAAAGCGTCTGCTAAATGGCATATTATTATTATTTATTATTAATGTGGAGCTATATACAGTGAGTACCAGTACCAGATCAATGTGGAGCTATATACAGGGAGTACCAGTACCAGATCAATCTGGAGCTATATACAGGAAGTACCAGTACCAGATCAATGTGGAGCTATATACAGGAAGTACCAGTACCAGATCAATGTGGAGCTATATACAGGAAGTACCAGTACCAGATCAATGTGGAGCTATATACAGGAGTACCAGTACCAGATCAATGTGGAGCTATATACAGGGAGTACCAGTACCAGATCAATGTGGAGCTATATACAGGGAGTACCAGTACCAGATCAAGTGGAGCTATATACAGGAGTACCAGTACCAGATCAATGTGGAGCTATACACAGGAGTACCAGTACCAGATCAGTCAGTGTGGGAGTATGAATGACAGGGAGTGACCATACGATGATCAATAGGATGAGTATACAAGCAGGGTAAGTGACAGCATCAGATCAATGTGGAGTAATATACAGAAGGGGTACAGTACTAGATCAAGGCAAGTATAATAAGGTATTTGAGTTGATATGTACATGAAGGCAGGGTAAAGTGACTAGGCATCAGGATAGATAATAATAAGGTATGTGAGGTAGATATGTACATGAAGGCAGGGTAAAGTGACTAGGCATCAGGATAGATAATAATAAGGTATTTGAGGTAGATATGTAAATGAAGGCAGGGTAAAGTGACTAGGCATCAGGATAGATAATAATAAGGTATTTGAGGTAGATATGTACATGAAGGCAGGGTAAAGTGACTAGGCATCAGGATAGATAATAATAAGGTATTTGAGGTAGATATGTACATGAAGGCAGGGTAAAGTGACTAGGCATCAGGATAGATAATAATAAGGTATTTGAGGTAGATATGTACATGAAGGCAGGGTAAAGTGACTAGGCATCAGGATAGATAATAATAAGGTATTTGAGGTAGATAGATAATAATAAGGTATTGAAGGCAGGGTAAAGTGACTAGGCATCAGCATAAGAATATGTAGGCTATAAGAATATGTTGAAGGCTAGCTGTATTGGGTGCAGATGACTGAACTGCTCACTTTTGTGCCCGTGTCTGCCGGTATACAGACGAGGAGGCATACAAATGGATGTCTATTGGTATTGGTATGTTATGCAGATCACATTCACCATCCTCCTCCCTTACCTCTTCAATGAATATCCCATAGGCCTCTACATTATGGACAAGGTATGTGTATGAAAACCATTATCAAAAGTTTTTTTCCATCCACATTTACCACAAAAACCAAGGTATGAATACTGTCATGTGCATGTTTTGTTAATCATCTATATAACTACTATTTTTTGGATTCACAGACTTCACCCTCCCTACACCTCTGAATATAACAGGAAACCTGTTCGATCACTATACTCTGCAAAATCATTCTGGCTATGGATACGGAGAACATCAACACATTAACATCAACATGCCAGAAGATATACCCATTGGACTTGGGGCTCTGCTGGGAGTGTACCTCATATTTGGATTTTTTCACCATAGTGCCCACAAAGCTCATCACTAAGGTAAGGACCCTGGGACTAAACACCTCCCTCTGCAACTGGATCCTGGACTTCCTGACGGGCCGCCCCCAGGTGGTAAGGGTAGGCAACAACACATCTGCCACACTGACCCTCAACACGGGGGCCCCTCAGGGGTGCGTGCTTAGTCCCCTCCTGTACTCCCTGTTCACCCATGACTGCATGACCAGGCACGACTCCAACACCATCATTAAGTTTGCCGACGACACAACAGTGGTAGGCCTGATCACCGACCAACAATGAGACAGCCTATAGGGAGGAGGTCAGAGACCTGGCCGTGTGGTGCCAGGACAACAACCTCTCCCTCAATGTGATCAAGACAAAGGAGCTGATCGTGGACTACAGGAAAAGAAGAGGACCGAGCACGCCCCCATTCTCATCGACGGGGCTGTAGTGGAGCGGGTCGAGAGCTCCTTGGTGTCCACATCACCAACAAACTATCATGGTCCAAACACACCAAGACAGTCGTGAAGAGGGCACAACAACGCCTATTCCCCCTCAGGAGACTGAAAAGATTTGGCATGGGTCCTCAGATCCTCAAAAGGTTATACAGCTGCACCATCGAGAGCATCCTGACTGGTTACATCACTGCCTGGTATGGCAACTGCTCGGTATCCGACCGCAAGGCGCTACAGAGGGTAGTGGATTTCCACGACGCGGTTAGCTTTTAACAGCTATGACCGCTATTTCTTGTCCTCACCTAAAGCCCATTCTGGTGGGAAGCTGCTATAGACCACCAAGTGCTAACAGTCAGTATCTGGATAACATGTGTGAAATGTTTGATAATGTATGTGATATCAATAGAGAGGTATACTTTCTGGGTGATTTAAATATTGACTGGCTTTCATCAAGCTGCCCAATCAAGAGAAAGGTTCAAACTGTAACCAGTGCCTGCAACCTGGTTCAGGTTATCAGTCGACCTACCAGGGTAGTTACAAACTGTACAGGAATTAAATCATCAACATGTATTGATCATATCTTTACTAACGCTGCAGATATTTGTTTGAAAGCAGTATCCAAATCCATTGGATGTAGTGATCACAATATAGTAGCCGTATCTAGGAAAACCAAAGTTCCAAAGGCTGGGCCTAATATTGTGTATAAGAGGTCATACAATAAGTTTTGTAGTGATTCCTATGTTGATGATGTTGATGATTTGCTGGTCTGTGGTGTGTAATGAGGAGCAAACAGACACTACACTTGACACATTTATGAAATTGCTTATTCCAGTTACTAATAAACATTCACCCATTAAGAAAATGACTGTAAAAACTGTTAAATCCCCGTGGATTGATGAGGAATTTAAAAATTGTATGGTTGAGAGGGACGAGGCAATAGGAATGGCAAATAAGTCTGGCTGCACAACCGATTGGCAAACGTACTGCAAAATTGAGAAATCATGTGACTAAACTGAATAAAAAGAAGAAGAAACAAGGATAAATGCAAGAGCTGAACCTTGAACGGAGTCCCATATGTCAGCTGTTAAAAACCCTAAACAACCCTATTATCCAAACACACAGGGAAATCAATCAGGTTGTTACAGAAATGAATAGCTGCTATTTGACAAATTGGGAAAATTAACACAGAATAAACAAATTGCTATTTGACTCTCAAAAGAGAATACAAATTAGCAGAATATCTCTACACAAACAGAGACAGATCCTGACCAAATACAGGCTCAGCGACCACCAATTGGCTATATACATTTAAAATTTTAGTCATTTAGCAGACGCTCTTATCCAGACTACAACTGAGCCATACGGGGCCTGTATGGGGAAATACAAAAAGACATCGCTACGCAAAGAGGAGTGTCTATGTGGTCACTGCACGACAGGGGAGGTAGAGACAGAGATGCACTTTTTCCTCTACTGTAAGAAATACTCCCAAATAAGATACTTTTTTTTCAAGCAAATATCTCAATCAATTCCCAACTTCTGTGCATTTAGTAATGACATAAAGCTAGGAATTACCGGTATTCTGGGGTGAGGGAGAAAACACAAATATTACTGCCAGATATGTATATGATTGCCATAGCATGAGGGACACCCCATGACCATTAATTTCCTGAAGTATTTATGCTGTAGCCTGCATGTAGCCTACATAAGGTCCTATGTAGGCTACATAAGGTCCTATGTAGGTATGGTGTGCATTGTATACAAACACCGCTTCCAGCTGCCCCCTGGTGGCCATTCTAAATATTTCCACAGATATTTAAATCCTCCTTCTGCAGGATTATTTTCCCCCCTGCGATGAAAGGGGTCAAATTAAGATCCGACATCTGTAGGAGTTGGCAAGACAGCACAACCGTTGGAGTCGGCAAGACAGCACAACCGTAGGAGTCGGCAAGACAGCACAACCGTAGGAGTCGGCAAGACAGCACAACCGTAGGAGTCGGCAAGACAAACAAACATACCAAACTAGTGGGTGGATGTGAAGAGCCGTGGACAGAGAGCCTATCTATCTATCTATCTATCTATCGATCTGTCTGTCTATCAATACATGTTCTCTGCTAGGTAATAGATACTGTAGAAGACTGAGAGGATATATCTAATGTAGGTAAAATGGTTCCATTACATCCTGTTCAGGTGCTAATGTAATGCAGCCCTTGACAAAGTTAACCTTATAGTGCATACCAAATGGCACCCTATTCCCTACATAGTGCACTACTTTGACCAGGACCCATAGGGGTTTAATAGGGTGCATAGTAGTGCACTATGTAGGGATCAGGGTGCCATTTGAGATTTAGCATAACTGTACTGAGTTGAATAAATCATGAGTCTACAGGGAACTCCATTAGGAGAAGCACTCAGTATGTAATGGTGGTAATGACATCGTCTGTGTGCGTGCGTGCGTGTGTGCGTGCGTGCGTGCGTGCGTGTGTGCGCACTCAGAGTATCTAACGCCGTTAATGTCTTCATCATGTAATGTAATCACTGTTAATAGTACTGTCAACTGCTTTTGAATGAGCCAGGCACCCCTACAGTGAGGGAAAAAAGTATTTGATCCCCTGCTGATTTTGTACGTTTGCCCACTGACAAAGAAATGATTAGTCTATAATTTTAATGGTAGGTTTATTTGAACAGTGAGAGACGGAATAACAACAACAAAAAATCCAGTAAAACGCATGTCAGAAATGTTAAAAATTGATTTGCATTTTAATGAGGGAAATAAGTATTTGACCCCCTCTCAATCAGAAAGATTTCTGGCTCCCAGGTGTCTTTTATACAGGTAACGAGCTGAGATTAGGAGCACACTCTTAAAGGGAGTGCTCCTAATCTCAGCTTGTTACCTGTATAAAAGACACCTGTCCACAGAAGCAATCAATCAATCAGATTCCAAACTCTCCACCATTGCCAAGACCAAAGAGCTCTCCAAGGATGTCAGGGACAAGATGTCTAGACCTACACAAGGCTGGAATGGGCTACAAGACCATCGCCAAGCAGCTTGTTGAGAAGGTGACAACAGTTGGTGCGATTATTCGCAAATGGAAGAAACACAAAAGAACTGTCAATCTCCCTCAGCCTGGGGCTCCATGCAAGATCTCACCTCGTGGAGTTGCAATGATCATGAGAACGCTGAGGAATCAGCCCAGAACTACACGGGAGGATCTTGTCAATGATCTCAAGGCAGCTGGTACCATAGTCACCAAGAAAACAATTGGTAACACATTACGCCGTGAAGAACTGAAATCCTGCAGCGCCCGCAAGGTCCCCCTGCTCAAGAAAGTACATATACAGGCCCGTCTGAAGTTTGCCAATGAACATCTGAATGATTCAGAGGAGAACTGGGTGAAAGTGTTGTGGTCAGATGAGACCAAAATCGAGCTCTTTGGCATCAACTCAACTCGCTGTGTTTGGAGGAGGAGGAATGCTGCCTATGACCCCAAGAACACCATCCCCACCGTCAAACATGGAGGTGGAAACATTATGCTTTGGGGGTGTTTTTCTTCCTAGGGGACAGGACAACTTCACCGCATCAAAGGAACGATGGACGGGGCCATGTACCGTCAAATCTTGGGTGAGAACCTTCCCTCAGCCAGGGCATTGAAAATGGGTCGTGGATGGGTATTCCAGCATGACAATGACCCAAATCACACGGCCAAGGCAACAAAGGAGTGGCTCAAGAAGAAGCACATTAAGGTCCTGGAGTGGCCTAGCCAGTCTCCAGACCTTAATCCCATAGAAAATCTGTGGAGGGAGCTGAAGGTTCGAGTTGCCAAACGTCAGCCTCGAAATCTTAATGACTTGGAGAAGATCTGCAAAGAGGAGTGGGACAAAATCCCTCCTGAGATGTGTGCAAACCTGGTGGCCAACTACAAGAAACGTCTGACCTCTGTGATTGCCAACAAGGGTTTTGCCACCAAGTACTAAGTCATGTTTTGCAGAGGGGGTCAAATACTTATTTCCCTCATTAAAATGCAAATCAATTTTTAACATTTTTGACATACTTTTTTCTGGATTTTTTTGTTGTTATTCTGTCTCTCACTGTTCAAATAAACCTACCATTAAAATTATAGACTGATCATGTCTTTGTCAGTGGGCAAATGTACAAAATCAGCAGGGGATGAAATACTTTTTTCCCCTCACTGTATATATTATATATATATATATTTTTTTATAAGTCATTTAGCAGACGCTCTTATCCAGAGCGACTTACATGAGCAATTAGGGTTAAGTGCCTTGCTCATGGGCACATCGACAGATTTTTCACCTAGTCGGCTCGGGAATTAGAACCAGCGACCTTTCGGTTACTGGCACAACGCTCTTAACCACTGAGCTACCTGCCGGCCCATATATATATATATATATATACTATATTATAGAAATATAATCTATAGAAGGGACATACTCAACACTGCCATGCTCTTTTCATATTCTAGTCATTCTATTCGTATAAGGCAGAATGATCCCACGGCCATTATAAATATAGAAATAGAGTCTATAGAAGAAACTCAACTGACATTCATATAGTGTGGTCAGAGGGGTTTTGTCCTTTCATTCTGTCAGTATGTGCCAGACAGGAGTCACACAGGGCTAGATGTAGAAACATAGAAATACAATTACTAGAACGGACATTCCCATTCAAGTCAACGATCAACTGCACTGCCATACATTGCTGTGGTCTGTAGGGCCAGCTCTAGGTAATTATATTTCTATGGAGCCAGTCACACTGTGCTATGGATGGAGAAATCACATAGGGCTGTCTGGAGCATAGAAATATAATTACTAGAACGGACTAGAACACAAATCCCCATTCATGTCAATGTCCTGTCATTCTATGTCTATGGTCTGAACATAAGAAAAGGCATTTCAATATTAGTATGATATGATAGTAGTGGCATATCAATGCAAATGTTGAAGTATGTTCCATGATATAATCCAGTGTTTCCCAATTCTGGTCCTGGGGACCCAAAGGTGGGGGGCATATTTTTAGTTTTTTCCCCCTTGCACTCACACACCTGATTCAAAGCTTGGTGATTAATTGATTAAGTGTGTACACAAACACATGCTTACATGTTCTATTTCTGCATAGATACAAAACTTTGACACAGTGGAGAAATGAGCCAATAGGCTACACATTGACAGCATTAACATAATGTGCTAATGTGGTAACCTTGGTTTCGGCTTCTGTCTCTCTGCTGTTGTCTGTTTTGTGTGTGTCCCATCTCTCTCTCTGTAACTCAAACATACCAATATAAAAACCAGGGGTAGAATACATTTCTTCCCGGTACGGGACGTCCTATATGTGCATGTGCTTGCATCACAGAATTACATATAGAATCCCTTTTAATTCAATAGGATCTCTGTGGGCCTAGTCATAAAGATTTGTCATTTAACTTTGAACATTTATTACCTTTTATTGTGGCATAAACACAACCAGTCATGATGTTTTCATCTGATTGTCAAACAGTCATTTCAAAGGGCTCCTTTAATAGACTACCACTCGCAACATACAGCTCATTCAGAAAGTATTCAGAACCCCTTGACTTTTTCCACATTTTTATGTTACAGCCTTATTCTAAAATGGATTCAATTCATTTTTTTCCCTCATCAATCTACCCACAATGCCCCATAATGACAACGTGAAAATGGGTTTTTAGAAATGTCTGCAAATGTATTACAAATAAAAAGCAGAAATACCTTATTTACATAAGTATTCAGGCCCTTTGCTATGAGACTCGAAATTGAGCTCAGGTGCATCCTGTTTCCATTGATCATCCTTGAGATGTTTCTACAACTTGATTGGAGTCCACCTGTGGTAAATTCAATTGATTGGCACATGATTTGGAAAGGCACACACCTGTCTATATAAGGTCCCACAGTTGACGGTGCATGTCAGAGCAAAAACCAAGCCATGAGGTCGATGGAATTGTCCGTAGAGCTCCGAGACAGGATTGTGTCGAGGCACAGATCTGGGGAAGGGTACCAAAAAATGTCTGCAGCATTGAAGGTCCCCAAGAACACAGTGGTCTCCATCATTCTTAAATGGAAGAAGTTTGGAACCACCAAGACTCTTCCTAGAGCTGGCCGCTCGGCCAAACTGAGCAATCGGGGGAGAAGGGCTTTGGTCAGGGAGGTGACCAAGAACCCGATGGTCAATCTGACAGAGCTCCAGAGTTCCTCTGTGGAGATGGGAGAAACATCCAGAAGGACAACCATCTATGCAGCACTCCACCAATCAGGCCTTTGTGGTAAAGGACAACGACCCTAAGCACACAGCCAAGACAACACAGGAGTGGCTTCGGGACAAGTCTCTGAATGTCCTTCAGTGGCCCAGCCAGAGCCCGGACTTGAACCCTGATCGAACATCTTTGGAGAGACCTGAAAATACAGTATTTCCAGCCTCGGCGAATGGAAAGACTCATCTGTTACACAAAACACCAAAAAGTGTAATGACATTTGGCGATTGGCCAGAATGTAAATTTCAGTGTTCTCGTCAAACCAGATTGCATTCTGGAGCGAAGGCTATACCACCCGTTTTCAAATCCATTCTCTCATTTTTCATGCCCTTGACACGCGGTAATGATACATAATGGTGTAATAGCTTACATGTTTTTTACGTTTTGTTTAAATTATTGGCTCCTGTTTTACCAGTACGACGTACCCCCACTATTTATTTTGCCGGGACGCCGTACCAGAACAGACTTGTCCTTTTCCTTTTCTGACCAACTTTAGTTTGATGAAGATATGAGAACCGATCAGAGAAGCATAAATGCATAATAGTTTACACTTTCAGGAGACTTTGAAAGCTCAGATACCTCAAAGCAAACAACAAGCCTTATTATAAGACATCACAAAAGCTAAACACATGCTTATAAGAAGTTATAAAACCTTAAGCTAACCGGGTCGGAACTGATTCGGTGAACAGAACAGAGAACAGGAAAATAACAACATGTTTCAAGGAACAGAATCAGAACCGGAAGGAAAGTGATCTATACTGTTCTGGAACAGAACCCTTGTTTTAAAAGCATGGGAACTGGTTACGTTCCAGACATTTTTTTTTTCAGTCCCACAAAAAAATGCAACAAAGCACCTGTGCAAAGCCCTCCTGTCAATCAGAAACGTCTTCCAGTGTCTGCCTGTCTTTGCCTGCCTGCTGAACATCTTTACCTGTGTATAATGTGTGTCATCACAAGATGCCCTGCGCTTCAAACCAAGCCTCCTCCTCCACCCTCTCTCTCCACCCGCAAAATATCAGTTGCATCTCACGCCCTACACTTCTCTTTCCATTTCACATGTAAACAACTCACTGAGCTATAGCTGCTCCATAGCAACCCGTTCCATAGCAACCCGCTCCATAGCAACCCGCTCTTTCTGCACTGCCTGATTGGTGAAGTCATTTCATGTCGAGCTAAATGTTTTTTTTTTAATCGTCCAATAAGATTTCAGATTCTTTGAAAGGAACAGAAAGGAATTATATAAACCGTTACTTTTTTGGGGGGTTCGAACCTGTTAAGAACTTTATATTGCTGGTCGGAACAGTGGAACGGAGCAAAAACAAATTTCTCTGTTCAGAACGAAACGATTAGAAAATATTTTGGTAACACATGCTTCTAACAAATTATAAAACATTACGCTAACACGTGCCTATAACAAGTTAGAAAACATTACACTAACACGTGCTTATAACAAGTTTTAAAACATTAAGCTAACACATGCTTATAACAAGTTATTACGCTAACACATGCTTATAGCAAGTTATAAAACCTTAAGCTAACACATGTTCATAACAAGTTATAAAACGTTAAGCTAACACATGCTTATAAAAAGTTATAAAACATTAAGCTAACACATGCTTATAACAAGTTATAAAACATTACGCTTGGAAGCTTTAAGACAGGTAACACTGTACACTGAGATAGTGGTTGAACAAGGCAACTTTACTGCATGGTGTCCCCTCAGTCAATACACTCAGAAGAGCTGTTCGGTAGATGATCCAGCACTTCAAATCCCACTCGATGCTGTCGACAAAATCCAACTCGAACGTGTACACCGTTTCGGACAAAGACGACAGAGATAT
This sequence comes from Coregonus sp. 'balchen', assembly GCA_902810595.1. Taxonomy (NCBI): domain Eukaryota; kingdom Metazoa; phylum Chordata; class Actinopteri; order Salmoniformes; family Salmonidae; genus Coregonus; species Coregonus sp. 'balchen'. The sequence goes on along the minus strand of LR778264.1, from coordinate 59,053,634 downwards.
GAGCGTCCAATCGTTGCCAAATTTGCTTTCTTTAAGGTTAAAGTAATGGTTAAAAGCCTGGGTAAAAGACTAGCTGGCACGAAAATAGGCATGAACGATCAGTTCCCGGGGGAGATTGCAGAACGGCGCAAAGTTCTGTACCCAATCTTCAAGGAGAATAGATTAAAAGGGAAGCGTGTAGCTCTCGTAGTCGATAAACTGTATATTGACAACAACAAAATGTTCCGAGAGACAAAGACTACTCCATGTCTATTCTAAAAATTACAAAGTTCTCATAGAGGAGTCGAATAATGGAACACCCAATACTAGCCATGGTAGGGATTGGAATGGAACACCCAATACTAGCTATGGTAGGGATTGGAATGGAACACCCAATACTAGCCATGGTAGGGATTGGAATGGAACACCCAATACTAGCCATGGTAGGGATTGGAATGGAACACCCAATACTAGCCATGGTAGGGATTGGAATGGAACACCCAACACTAGCCATGGTAGGGATTGGAATGGAACACCCAATACTAGCCATGGTAGGGATTGGAATGGAACACCCAATACTAGCTATGGTAGGGATTGGAATGGAACACCCAATACTAGCCATGGTAGGGATTGGAATGGAACACCCAATACTAGCCATGGTAGGGATTGGAATGGAACACCCAATACTAGCCATGGTAGGGATTGGAATGGAACACCCAATACTAGCCATGGTAGGGATTGGAATGGAACACCCAATACTAGCCATGGTAGGGATTGGAATGGAACACCCAATACTAGCCATGGTAGGGATTGGAATGGAACACCCAATACTAGCTATGGTAGGGATTGGAATGGAACACCCAACACTAGCCATGGTAGGGATTGGAATGGAACACCCAATACTAGCCATGGTAGGGATTGGAATGGAACACCCAATACTAGCCATGGTAGGGATTGGAATGGAACACCCAATACTAGCCATGGTAGGGATTGGAATGGAACACCCAATACTAGCCATGGTAGGGATTGGAATGGAACACCCAATACTAGCCATGGTAGGGATTGGAATGGAACACCCAATACTAGCCATGGTAGGGATTGGAATGGAACACCCAATACTAGCCATGGTAGGGATTGGAATGGAACACCCAATACTAGCCATGGTAGGGATTGGAATGGAAACACCCAATACTAGCCATGGTAGGGATTGGAATGGAACACCCAATACTAGCCATGGTAGGGATTGGAATGGAACACCCAATACTAGCCATGGTAGGGATTGGAATGGAACACCCAATACTAGCCATGGTAGGGATTGGAATGGAACACCCAATACTAGCCATGGTAGGGATTGGAATGGAACACCCAATACTAGCCATGGTAGGGATTGAAATGGAACACCCAATACTAGCCATGGTAGGGATTGGAATGGAACACCCAATACTAGCTATGGTAGGGATTGGAATGGAACACCCAATACTAGCCATGGTAGGTATTGGAATGGAACACCCAATACTAGCTATGGTAGGGATTGGAATGGAACACCCAATACTAGCCATGGTAGGGATTGGAATAATAATACAGATAAAGCAATAAAGTAAAACAATTGTTAAATAAATATAGTACAACTACAGTGTACCTTTCCAGATTGGGAATGATGTAAAATAATTAGTATTCCATTTTCCATTTATAGTATTAGAAGAAAGGATAACTAGCAAAATAATACATCTTCAAATATAACTAACTGGAATATAAAAGTACTCAATCAACATAGAAAAACACAGCGAACAGAAAACACAGAAGGCACAGTATGTGGGTATGTGTGGATGTATTGTGATGGAAAGGTGTGGTGTGTGTTTTATGGTTTGGAAAAGTGTGGCGTTAAATGAGTGAGAAAGGAAATGGTTGCATATCCCAGAACCAACGTGTGTCTGTGAGCAGGGGTTGTGAGAGAAAGCTTTCAATTTTGTGCAGATGAGGGATATACATATTAAAATAAAGTATACATCTAATTTATTTTTGATTTTCCTATCATGATGGCATCTTTTCACTCCCTCCTCTCTACATTTTCTTCATCTGTTTCTGCTGCTAAGGCCACTTTCTACCACTCTAAATTCCAAGCATCTGCCTCTAACCCTAGGAAGCTCTTTGCCACATTTTCCTCCCTCCTGAATCCTCCCCCCCCCCGCCCCCCCCTCCTCTCTCTCTGTGGATGACTTCGTCAACCACTTTGAAAAGAAGGTTGACGACATCCGATCCTCGTTTGTTAAGTCTAATGACACTGCTGGTCCTACTCACACTGCCCTACCCTATGCTTTGACTTCTTTCTCCCCTCTCTCTCCAGATAAAATCCTGCGACTTGTGACTGCAGGCCGCCCAACAACCTGCCCGCTTGACCCCATCCCCTCCTCTCTTCTCCAGACCATCTCCGGTGACCTTCTCCCCTACCTCACCTCGCTGATCAACTCATCCTTGACCGCTGGCCATGTCCCTTCCGTCTTCAAGAGAGCGAGAGTTGCTCCCCTTCTCAAAAAACCAACACTCGATCCCACTGATGTCAACAACTACAGACCAGTATCCCTTCTTTCTTTTCTTTCCAAAACTATTGAGCGTGCCGTCTTTAGCCAACTCTCTTGCTATCTCTCTCAGAATGACCTTCTTGATCCAAACCAGTCAGGTTTCAGGACTGGTCATTCAACTGAGACTGCTCTTCTCTGTGTCACGGAGGCTCTCCGCACTGCTAAAGCTAACTCTCTCTCCTCTGCTCTTGTCCTTCTAGACCTGTCTGCTGCCTTTGATACTGTGAACCATCAGATCCTCCTCTCCACCCTCTCCGAGCTGGGCATCTCCGGCGCGGCTCACTCCTGGATTGCGTCCTACCTGACCGGTCGCTCCTACCAAGTGGCGTGGCGAGAAGCTGTCTCCGCACCACGTGCTCTCACCACTGGTGTCCCCCAGGGCTCAGTTCTAGGCCCTCTCCTTTTCTCCCTATACACCAAGTCACTTGGCTCTGTCATATCCTCACATGGCCTCTCCTATCATTGCTACGCTGACGATACACAACTAATCTTCTCCTTTCCCCCTTCTGATAACCAGGTGGCGAATCGCATCTCTGCATGTCTGGCAGACATATCAGTATGGATGATGGATCACCACCTCAAGCTGAACCCTGGCAAGACGGAGCTGCTCTTCCTCCCGGGGAAGGACTGCCCGTTCCATGATCTCGCCATCACGGTTGACAACTCCGCTGTGTCCTCCTCCCAGAGTGCGAAGAGCCTAGGCGTGACCCTGGACAACACCCTGTCGTTCTCCGCCAACATCAAGGCGGTGACCCGCTCCTGCAGGTTCATGCTCTACAACATTCGGAGAGTACGACCCTGCCTTACACAGGAAGCGGCACAGGTCCTAATCCAGGCACTTGTCATCTCCCGTCTGGACTACTGCAACTCGCTGTTGGCTGGCCTCCCTGCCTGTGCCATTAAACCCCTACAACTCATCCAGAATGCCGCAGCCCGTCTGGTGTTCAACCTTCCCAAGTTCTCTCACGTCACCCCCCTCCTCCGCACACTCCACTGGCTTCCAGTTGAAGCTCGCATCCGCTACAAGACCATGGTGCTTGCCTATGGAGCAGTGAGGGGAACGGCACCTCTGTACCTTCGGGCTCTGATCAGTCCCTACACCCAAACGAGGGCATTGCGTTCATCCACCTCTGGCCTGCTGGCTCCCCTTCCTCTGCGGAAGCATAGTTCCCGCTCAGCCCAGTCAAAACTGTTCGCTGCTCTGGCACCCCAATGGTGGAACAAGCTCCCTCACGACGCCAGGACAGCGGAGTCACTCACCACCTTCCGGAGACATTTGAAACCCCACCTCTTTAAGGAATACCTGGGATAGGATAAAGTAATCCTTCTACCCCCCCCCAAAAAAAATTTGTAAAGTGATTATCCCACTGGCTATAGGGTGAACGCACCAATTGGTGAGTCGCTCTGGATAAGAGCGTCTGCTAAATGACGTAAATGTGCCCTTGAGCAAGGCTCTTAACCCTAATTGCTCCTGTAAGTCGCTCTGGATAAGAGCGTCTGCTAAATGACTAAAATGAAAATGAAAATGAATGATGGAACGGTCCCCAACCCTATATCCTAGACACCCACCTGAGCGACCCATACACCAAAGAGAAGTCCCTATCTGTTTTATGGGCCTGCTGTGAGTTGCCTATATGCAGCCAAAACAGAAAGATAAATGCGGTCAGAGACCTACTAGAGCAGCACCGCCCCCTCAAGATTCTGAGCCTGCCTGGCTGGATTGGTCCTACAAACCCAGAGCCCCTGATGGGAGAGCATAATATACAAGGAAATTATCAAAGCTGCTAATGAGAACCTTGTACCTAGCCGGTGGGGATTCCGGTGGGGTACCCCCACCCAGGTAGTGGCAGTGCTGGCAACACTGGCTGCAGTAACCCATGGGGAGGGGGTCACGCCCGGACAATCAGAGAGGGAGGCATATTATTGTGGCCCTGGTGGCACAACATAATCAAAGGTCTGACTGCACAGAGATGCAGGGGGAAATGGTCACAGCGTGTGTGTGTTACCGGGGGGGGGGGGGGGGGGGGTGGATCTGATCTCCATCACCTAGGACTTGACATTGGTTAATCAAATCTCAAATCTGAGCACATTTTTGCTCAATCTTGCATGCTTTCTCAAACAGCTGTAACTGTATATGCATTCGTAAATCAGGTCCATTCTTGAGTTGGGCTCTGGGATGTAACAACCGTTGAGCATCTGAGCTTATGGTTGATTGTGGGGGAAAGGGGTTGAGTGTGTAAGAGTACGTGTGTGTGTGTGTGTGTGTGTGTGTGTGTGTGTGTGTGTGTGTGTGTGTGTGTGTGTGTGTGTGTGTGTGTGTGTGTGTATCCCACATCTGTTGCAAGGGGGTAAGGATGTTAGCGACAATATAGGCTGAATCACAATAATTGTTTCCTAAAAGAATAATTGCTTGACAAAAATGTAATGTAACGCAATGGCAATCCTGGTTATAGGTAACAATCCTACACATGAACTGACGACATTATTATGCATATTAATTGTTGCTTAGTGGTGTTGCAGACTTCTGAAGGTAATTGGTTGCAGCAGAACTTATTTAAGGGCTTCATAGCAAAGGGTGAATACGTTGCACCACTTTTCTGTTATTTATTTTCATTTTTCATTTCACCAATTTGGACTATTTTGTGTATGTCCATTACATGAAATCCAAATAAAAATCCATTTAAATTACAGGTTGTAATGCAACAAAATAGGAAAAACACCAAGGGGGATGAATACTTTTGCAAGGCACTGTAATTAGTTAAATAAAGTCCACCTGTGTGTAATCTAAGTGTCACATGATCTCAGTATATATACACCTGTTCTGAAAGGCCTCATGCTGCAACACCACTAAGCAAGGGGCACCACCAAGCAAGCGGCACCATGAAGACCAAGGAGCTCTCCAAACAGGTCAGGGACAAAGTTGTGGAGAAGTACCGATCAGTGTTGATCAAATTTTATTTGCCACATGCGCCGAATACAACAGGTGTAGGACCTTACAGTGAAATGCTTACTTACAAGCCCTTAACCAACAATGCAGTTTTAAGAAAAATAAGTGTTAAGTCAAAAATAGATCAGTTAAAAATAGCGAGGGGCTATATACAGGGGATACCGGTACAGAGTCAATGTGCGGGGGCACAGGTTAGTCAAGATAACTGAGGTAATATGTACATGTGGGTAGAGTTAAAGTGACTATGCATGGATAATAAACAGAGAGTAGCAGTAGCGTAAAAGAGGGGGGGGGGGGGGTGGTAGCCATTTGATTAGCTGTTCAGGAATCTTATGGCTTGGGGGTCGAAGCTGTTAAGAAGTCTTTTGGACCTAGACTTGGAACTCTGGTACCACTTGCCATGTGGTAGCAGAGAGAACAGTGTATGACTTGGTTGACTGGAGTCTTTGACAATTTTTAGGGCCTTCCTCTGACACCGCCTGGTATAGAGGTCCTGGGTGGCAGGAAGCTTGGCCCCAGTGATGTACTGGGCCGTACGCACTACCCTCTGTAGCGCCTTGCGGTCGGAGGCCTAGCAGTTGCCATACCAGGCGGTGATGCAACCAGTCAGGATGCTCTCGATGGTGCAGCTGTATAACTTTTTGAGGATCTGAGGACCCATGCCAAATCTCTTCAGTCTCCTGAGGGGGAATAGGCTTTGTCGTGCCCTGTTCACGACTGTCTTGGTGTGTTTGGACCATGATAGTTTGTTGGTGATGTGGAAACCAAGAAGCTCTCGACCCGCTCCACTACAGCCCCGTCTATGAGAATGGGGGCGTGCTCGATCCTCTTCTTTTTCCTGTAGTCCACAATCAGCTCCTTTGTCTTGGTCACGTTGAGGGAGAGGTTGTTGTCCTGGCACCACACGGCCAGGTCTCTGACCTCCTCCCTTTAGGCTGTCTCGGGGTCCTTAGCTTAGTGATGAGCTTTGAGGGCACTATAGTGTTGAACGCTGAGCTGTTGTCAATGAACAGCATTCTCACGTAGGTCTTCCTTTTGTCCAGATGGGAAAGGGCAGTGTCGAGTGCAATAGAGATTGCGTCATCTGTGGATCTGTTGGGGCGGTATGCAAATTGGAGTGGGTCTAGGGTTTCTGGGATAACAGTGTTGATGTGAGATGGTGGTTGAACAAGGCAACCTTACTGCATGGTGTCCCCTCAGTCAATACACTCAGAAGAGCTGTTCGGTAGATGATCCATGTGTTAGTGGAGTGTACACCAGTGTCTCCCAACCTTTTTCCATTACCACTAACTGAATTTGGCTCTGCCCGGAGTACCCCCTGAAGTACCCCCTTCATGTGCATTTTACCAGTAGGTCTATGGTCTCATGAGTCTTCTCAAGTACCCCCTGTGGATAGACCGAGTACCCCCAGGGGTCCTAGTACCCCTTGGTTGGGAACCACTGCTTTAAGGGTTGTAAACAAAATGTTTCATTGAACATTTTGTGAAGCTCACACAGCCTCCATCACTGTATGGTCAGATCTTGTTCCACTAGTGCTGTAATTGCCGCCTGAGTGAGTGAGTGAGTGAGTGAGTGAGTGAGTGAGTGAGAGAGAGAGAGAGAGAGAGAGAGAGAGAGAGAGAGAGAGAGAGAGAGAGAGAGAGAGAGAGAGAGAGAGAGAGAGAGAGAGAGAGAGAATAGGCCTCCATAACTGTATGGTCAGATCTTGTTATACTACTAGTGCTGTAATTTCAACAAAAACATTATATATCATGATGTTGAATCAACTTGGAAAACTGATTGGATTTGCAAAAAGCCATCAACGTAAGGGAATTTAGTATTTTCTTCACCCAACTTTTAAATGACATTCTGATGTTTGTTTTTTTTCATGTTGAATTCACGTTAGTAGACAACTCAAACAAGTTGAAATCAAAACTAGATGTTGAACTGATGTCAATGCCCAGTGGAGAGAGAGTTTAGAGAGAGAGAGTTGAGAGAGAGAGAGAGGGAGAGAGAGAGAGAGAGAGAGAGAGAAAGTATCTGGCTCGGAAGAGGGCACCAGATGATGACATCAGAGAGAGAACCACGCAGGGAACCTCCCCCCCCCCGGCCAAGGTGTCTCTTTCATCTCCAGCAGGAGACAGGACCTGAGTCCCAAATGGCACCGTATCCCCTATTGAGGGCCCTGGTCAAATGTAGTGCACTATATAGGGAATAGGGTGCCATTCTCTGGTCAAAAGTAGTGCACTAGATAGGGAATAGGGTGCTATTTGGGAGGTAGATAGGCTGATCAACAGCTCTGTTACATCACGACATCACTGATCTCCCACGATGCAACAGCTGGAACCTCGGGGAGCTCAAACCAACTCACTTCCTGCTACACTTTAATTATTAATCAGTGCTTACTGGTCTGCACGCATGCACACGCACACACACACAGGCACACACACACACACACGCACACGCACACACACACACACACACAGGCACACACACACACACACGCACACGCACACGCATGTATAAAAGGGATCAGTGTGCCGCTAACAGTTCAGCTTCCTCCACTGTCCTACCAGCTCTCACAGTCTCACGTCAGAATTAGACGTTCATCCATGTTTCTCAAACGTCCAGGCATTTAACTCCAAATTCTTAAGGTTAGGCGTTACCTCCGAACGGTTAAGGTTAAGGGTTAATTTAAGGTTTGGGATAGGTTTAAAACAAAAATATCCAAAACAACTTTCTATCGCTGGATTCGAACTTGCAACCTTTGGAATCAGAGGCAGATGCTTACGCCCAGCCACTATCCATAATGGTCTAGCAAAACCGAAACCTACTTGAAGGTAACAGCGCTCACTGTTGCCCCCTAGTGGCCGGTTTACACATCATCTCCCGACGTCCTCAGACATGGATAGACGTTGAATAATGACTTGTATCACGGGTGACCTGCCTGGACTGTCCCATACTGGGCTTAACACCAGTGATCCTCTGATCAAACACACGAGACGGTCCACCTTGACAACGTACCAACCTGTTCAAGCTATACAACAGGCTCCATCGGAGACATTTCAAGCTAGCTGTGGAGCGAGCTTCCGGCACGTTCTTAACTCTGTATACAGGTTAGCGGGTAGGCACGACACACACACACTACACACACACACACACCACTGAAACTCACACACACACTGAAACACACCCATGGCATCATCTGGACCTGCTGACCTATCATGCCTCTTACCCCCAGGCGGAGAGCTGCTGTGTGTACGTTTGTCGTGTGTGTGTGTGTGTGTGTGTGTTGTGTGTTGCGGTGTGTGGTTGCGTGTGTGTGCGTGGTGGGTGTCGTGTGTGTGTGTGTGTGTACGTGTGTGTGTGTGTGTGTGGTGTGAAGCTGTGTGTGCGTGTGTGTGGGTGTACGTGGTGCGTGTGTGTGTGTGTGGGTGAGTGTGGTTTGTGTAAGGGTGTGTACGGGGTGTGTGTGTTGTACGTGTGTGGTGTGTGTGTGTGAACGTGTTGTGTGTGTGGTGTTGGGTACGGTGTGTGTGTGTGTGTGTACGGATGGAGTGTGTGTGTGTGTACGCTTGTGTGTGTGTAAGTGTGTGTGTGTGTACGTGGTATGGGTGGTGAGTGTGTGTGTACGTGTTGTGTAATGTGTGTGTGTGTGTGGTGTTAAGTGGGTGTGTGTGTGTGTGTGTGTAGGTGTGTGTGTGTGGGTGTTGTGTACGTGTGGTGTTGTGTGTGTGTCTGTTTTGTTCGGTTGGTTTGTGTGTGGTGTGTGTGTGTGTGGTTGTGTGTGTACGTGTGTGTACTGTGTGTGTGTGTATGTGTGTGTGTTGTGTGTGTGTGTGTACGTGTTGTGTGTTTACGTGTATGTGTGTGTGTGTGTGTGTGTACGTGTGTGTGTATGTACGTGTGTGGTGTGTGTGTGTACGTGTGTGTACGTGTGTGTGTGTATGTACGTGTGTGTGTGTGTGTGTACGTGTGTGTACGTGTGTGTATGTGTGTGTGTGTGTACGTGTGTGTGTGTGTGTGTGTGTACGTGTGTTTGTGTGTGTGCGTGTGTGTGTGTGTACGTATGTGTGTGTGTGTGTGCGTGTGTGTGTGCGTGTGTGTACGTGTGTGTGTGTACGTGTGTGTGTGTGTGTACGTGTGTGTACGTGTGTGTGTGTACGTGTGTGTGTGTGTGTGTGTGTGCGTGTGTGCGTGTGCGTGTGTGCGTGTGTGCGTGTGCGTGTGTGCGTGTGTGCGTGCGTGCGTGTGTGCGTGTGTGCGTGCGTGCGTGTGTGTCTGTGTCATTGAGCAGCAACTCAACCGTTGCACCGTGGTCTTCTCGGTCTGATTAGTATCACAATCCCCGTCACTTTCACATCTCAGTTGGCCGTGAAATTAAAACAAACACCTCTACCACACACAGGTCTCAGCAAGGGGCCTGTCCATCTGATTGGTACCCTGTCATTTGGTCGACGTAGAGATATTAAATATATACACTATGGTTACGTCCCAAAATTGCACCCTATTCCCTATGTAGTGCACTACTTTTGACCAGGACCCATAGGGAACAGGGTGCCATTTGGGATGTACCCTATGACGGTGCAATCGATATGCAAGCCAATCATCGTCAATATAACATCCTGTATTCAACTCCCTGACAGACAGGGAGTGCAATTTATTCGTTTCATAAGATACTGCATGGGTGAGTCACAAATGGCACCCTACTTTTGACCACGATCTATAAGGCTCTGGTCAAAAGTAGTGCACTATGTAGGGAATAGGGTGCCGTTTGGGGACACACATATAATAATTTATGTGATATAACAGGAGATTATATGATGCTTCTGTCCCTTCCTCTACCTACAGTATCTGCATAGCTGGTTGTAGACCGCCATTGTGCATTGCTGGTTGTAGCTTCTATAGAAGCACCTGGAACAATGTGGAAACATGAGATAAACTAATGTTTTTTGGGAGAAGATGCAAACAGGTCTTATTTTTTTTTCCTTCTACGTGAACAGAATATTGAAGAAAAGTGAATTTAAAGAGGGAATCTGCATTATTACATTATATAACAGGTACGGGGGGGGGGAGCAAACAGGTGTTGTTTTTTTGTCCTTTTTCAATACAATAACTGAAAAGAAAAATCTTTACATTTAGTAAACCTTGAAACTGTTTGTTTTACTGTTTAAGACACGTAGTGTGGTTAATGCTATTGAGATGTTCTAACCAGGCTAGTGTGTTGGTTATAATGCCTTGAGATGTTTCTTAAGCCACAGGCTAAGTGTTGGTTATAATGCTATTGAGGATGTTTCTAAGCCACAGGCTAAGTGTTTGGTTATAATGCTTTGAGGATGTTTCTAAGCCACAGGCTAAGTGTTTGGTTATAATGCTTTGAGGAGTTTTCTAAGCCACAGGCTAAGTGTTGGTTATAATGCTATTGAGGATGTTTCTAAGCCACAGGCTAAGTGTTGGTTATAATGCTATTGAGGATGTTTCTAAGCCACAGGCTAAGTGTTGGTTATAATGCTATTGAGGATGTTTCTAAGCCAAAGGCTAAGTGTTTGGTTATAATGCTATTGAGGAATGTTTTCTAAGCCACAGGCTAAGTGTTTGGTTATAATGCCTATTGAGGATGTTTCTAAGCCACAGGCTAAGTGTTGGTTATAATGCTATTGAGGATGTTTCTAAGCCACAGGCTAAGTGTTGGTTATAATGCTGTTGAGGATGTTTCTAAGCACAGGCTAGTGTTGTTTATGTGTGTGTGAGGTGTTCTAAACCACAGGTTGTGTTGGTATAATGCTGTTGAGGATGTTTCTAAGCCACGTGTTTTGTTATAATGACTTGAGAATGTTTCTAAGCCACAGTAAGTTGGTTATAATGCTATTGAGTATGTTTCTAAGCCACAGGCTAAGTGTTGGTTATAATGCTATTGAGGATGTTTCTAAACCACAGGCTAAGTGTTGGTTATAATGCTGTTGAGGATGTTTCTAAACCACAGGCTAAGTGTTGGTTATAATGCTGTTGAGGATGTTTCTAAGCCACAGGCTAAGTGTTGGTTATAATGCTGTTGAGGATGTTTCTAAGCCACAGGTTAAGTGTTGGTTATAATGCTGTTGAGGATGTTTCTAAACCACAGGTTAAGTGTTGGTTATAATGCTGTTGAGGATGTTTCTAAGCCACAGGTTAAGTGTTGGTTATAATGCTATTGAGGATGTTTCTAAGCCACAGACTAAGTGTTGGTTATAATGCTATTGAGAATGTTTCTAAGCCACAGGCTAAGTGTTGGTTATAATGCTATTGAGGATGTTTCTAAGCCACAGTCTAAGTGTTGGTTATAATGCTGTTGATGATGTTTCTAAGCCACAGGCTAAGTGTTGGTTATAATGCTGTTGAGGATGTTTCTAAGCCACAGGCTAAGTGTTGGTTATAATGCTGTTGAGGATGTTTCTAAGCCACAGGCTAAGTGTTGGTTATAATGCTATTGAGGATGTTTCTAAGCCAAATGCTAAGTCTTGGTTATAATGCTATTGAGGATGTTTCTAAGCCAAAGGCACTGGATGAAATGGGAAACCCCTCTATTGTGCTTCCATATACATATCAAAAGAACATTATTTTACCTGTTATAATACATTCAGTGATGTAGTGGTAAAATAATGGGTGTTTAAACGCTGATTGATGTTTGCGGTGATGCTTCCTACGCTTTCAATAAATCTTTCCGCAATCCCCTCCAATACACCACTGACTACATTCACAATTAAAAAACCCTCCACTACACAACTGACTACATTAATACAGACAGCTCTCTATGGCCCGAGACTAGAGACTTTCAACATTGTCAAACAAATCACCAGATTCACAGAACAAGAGTCTCTTCAGATTAGAGTTAGTCCCCAACACATGTATTTTAGATCATATATTTCAGGGCTAGTGCCACGGGTACTTTGTGTTTTCGGATTTACATAAGATGATTTCTTCAGACCTGGGAGACCAGGTGTGTTGAATTTAGTCGATCACACTTGTTGAGGTGATTTGTAAAGTGTGGGGTTCCTGGAGTAGCCATGGGGGGGGGGGGGGCTAGCAAAGGGAGTTCAATGTTCAGACTGCGGCGGAGAAAAACTGTTTTTAAAACGTTTTGATAGTCAATGACCTGTAGCGCCTACTATTTCCTTGTTCTGAGGCACACACACACACACACACACACACTGATAACACACCCACCCAAACACACAAACGGATAATCCTAAAAGTACTGTAATTCCTAAACAGTTCACCCAATATGGATGAAAATACCCTAAAATTAAAGCTGACGTTCTGAACTTTAACCCCATAGTCATTGTATCATTTAAAAATCCAAATTGCTGGAGTATAGAGCCAAAAGAACAAAACATTTGACACTGTCCCAATACTTTTGGAGCTCCCTGTATCACATCATCCAGTCACAGAAAAGAAGGCAGGCTGTGTACGTAGTAACATCCAGTCAATTCTTCAACCTTTTAACCCTTTAACAACCTTTTAACCCTTTAACAACCTTTTAACCCTTTAACAATCTTTTAACACTTTAACAACCTTTTAACCCTTTAACAATCTTTTAACACTTTAACAACCTTTTAACACTTTAACAACATTTTAGCCCTTTAACAATATTTTAACCCTTTAACAACCTTTTAACCCTTTAACAACCTTTTAATCTTTTAACAATCTTTTAACCCTTTAACAGCCTTTTAACCGTTTAACCCTTATTCAACCTTTTACCCCTTTTTGGCCTTCAGGCCAAAGAGTTCAATCTTGGTTTCATCAGACCAGAGAATCTTGTTTCTCATGGTCTGAGAGTCCTTTAAGTGCCTTTTGGCAAACTCCAAGCGGGCTGTCATGTGCCTTTTACTGAGGAGTGGCTTCCGTCTGGCCACTCTACCACAAAGGCCTGATTGCGGCAGAGATGGCTGTCCTTCTGGAAGGTTCCCCCATCTCCACAGAGGAACTCTGGAGCTCTGTCAGAGTGACCATTGGGTTCTTGGTCACCTCCCTGACCAAGGCCCTTCTCCCCCGATTGCTCAGTTTGGCCGGGCAGCCAGCTATAGGAAGAGTATTGGTGGTTCCAAACTTCTTCTATTTAAACATGATGGAGGCCACTGTGTTCTTGGGGACCTTCAATGCTGCAGACATTTTTTGGTACCCTTCCCAAGATCTGTGCCTCGACACAATCCTGTCTCAGAGCTCTACGGACAATTCCTTTGACCTCATGGCTTGGTTTTTGCTCTGACATGCACTGTCAACGGTGGGACCATATATAGACAGGTGTGTGCCTTTCCAAATCATGTCCAATCAATTGAATTTACCACAGGTGGATTCCAATCAAGTTGTAGCAACATCTCAAGGATGATCAATGGAAACAAGATGCACCTGAGCTCAATTTCGAGTCTCATGGCAAAGGGTCTGAATACTTATGTAAATGTCAAAAAATCTGTTTTTGCTTTGTCAATATGGGGTATTGTGTGTAGATTGATGAGGAACAAAATTAGTTTAATCCATTTTAGAACAAGGCTGTAACGTAACAAAATTTGGAAAAATTCAAGGGGTTTGAATACTTTCCGAATGCCGTAAATACATGAAGAAATGGTTTCCTGTTGTAGTCATTCCATTAGTTTCTTTGACCTGCTGAACTTTTAGAGGTGAGGAGTTTTACTAGGCTATAGCTGACCTTGCTCAAGGGCACATTGACAGATTTTTCACCTAGTCGGCTCGGGGATTAGAACCAGCGACCTTTCGGTTACTGGCACAACGCTCTTAACCACTAAGCCACCTGCCGACCTACTACTTAGCTATGTCGACCGTGGTGGTTGGTGAACTAACTTTAGCTGTCTGGCTGAGATAACTGCATATACCGGTAACATTATCTAACTGGTTAGATGCCGTTATGTATTTCCAGAACTTTGGTTTACTTTAATGTAGCTGTAAGCTAGGTGTTGACAGCAACTGGCTGACTGATGCAGTGCTAACGTAACGTTAGCAGGCTGGTAGGGCTAATGTTAGCAGACTAGTTGGCTAGCAAATATAAGTACAAAACTTTGCAATGGGACTTTTGATGTGTATACTAATGCAAATCCATGCTACCTATCCTTTAAGATTTAGCCTTTGACTTAGAATTGCAATTCAGAAGGAATGTTAAGCTGTTGAACTACTACAGTATATAGTGGGGGTAAGAGAGGTGATTGGTTACATGATGTTTAGCATGCGTGTCCGAAATGACCCCCTATTCCCTATATAGCGCCCTACTTTTGACCAGAGTCCATATAGGGAATAGGGTGCCATTTCAGGCCCCCTTGAATTCTTTAAGCATTATAGGTGGGATCTGCACCCTGGTCTCCTATGGGAGAAACCAACGTCTTAACCGTCAGCCCAATAGGAAATACTTCATCACGACACCATGAGCCTGACTCATTTCTGCTACATAAGTAAAAGAAAGTATCTATTTTTAGCCCCGTAATGGAGGTGGAAGCGGTACCATGAGATAAAGCGCTGTTCAGTCATATTGGGGGGGGGGGGGGGGGGGGGGGTTTTCCCTCTATTCACTCATTCCGTCTGTTGCATAGCTTCGCTGCCGCAAACATTTAGCCTTGCACTTACTGTATAATATAATAATAATATGCCATTTAGCAGACGCTTTTATCCAAAGCGACTTACAGTCATGCGTGCATACATTTTTTTTGTGTACGGGTGGTCCCGGGGATCGAACCCACTACCTTGGCGTTACAAGCGCCGTGCTCTACCAGCTGAGCAAGCAAGAAAGTTCTAGTCTTTTCATTCATTTTTCTTAGAGGCAAGGAGCTTTACTGAGGTACTACTAGCTGCCCAGTCAGACTCTGGCATTCCCCATTTATCTGCTTGTTAAAATGGAACTGACAGAGTTTTAACTACTTTGCAGATATGAAACAGACAATCATAATATCAATGAAAAAGTATCTGATTCCCAGTTTATGCTACTGGGGCGGCGGGTAGCTTAGTGGTTAAGAGCGTTGTGCCAGTAACCGAAAGGTCGCTGGTTCTAATCCCAGAGCTGACTAGGTGAAAATCTGTAGATGTGCCCTTGAGAAAGGCACTTAACCCTAATTGCTCCTGTAAGTCGCTCTGGATAAGAGCGTCTGCTAAATGACTAAAATGTAAATGTAAACCAACTTTATAAGAGGTTTTTAAAAATAGGTGTTATATTTGACTCAACATTCCATGACGCACACTAAGGCATTGTTGGCAGAATAGATGGATGCGGTTCGATGCATGATTAATATAATTCACCAATACATTTCTTGGTAGTCCAAAAAAATATTGCTCTCAGGTTGTAAATCACAGCTGGCCTGGTACATTGTTTGCTGCCTCCATTCGGGATGCACTGTTTCAGTTTCAATGGCTCAACATTTTGGACAAAAACTGACGAATGTAACTAAGGCTGGGAATGTCAATACAATCAAACTAGCAAGGGCAATGATCACAAGTCAGTCATAGCGTGGCTAATAGGCTAGCGTATCTATTTATGTAGCTAGCCTAACATTAGCTAGCTAGCTGCTGGGAGGATGCCATGTCATTGGAGGAGTGGGTGAGTGACCGACTTTTTTCCCCCCATATCGTTTTTCGGTGGCTACAGTTAAGAGATGCAGGTGTCATTTGGTTCGCTAGCAAGAAATGTGATTCGCTTCGCTAACTAGCTATGCTGAACTTAAACGACTGTTATCCAGTTAACATATCTCTTGCATTCGGAAATTTACTCTGACTATCTACTCCAATTTAGAGCCTCTTGTCTGAGTGTGCCAGAGCACAGAATAACTGGTGAATTTACGAAGCGCAACACCCGCTGAATATGACCGGCGGTGTCAGTAAACGTCAGCAAAAAAAGTTATTAAATTGTTGGCAGTAGCACAGTTAGTCACTAACACTCTAACACGTAAACAGCCTAACCAGCTCTGCTAGGGCGAGTCAAATGCTCAGCGTTAGGTGTCTTATTTGTGTCTGGAAGTAGCTAGCCAGCTAGCCAACGTCAGCCAGTTAGCTTGGGTGCTTGACTGCCGTTGTGAGTAGGATCAATGCTACTCCTCCGCCAGAGCGTTCTGTGTCAGTTGTGCAGTGTGTGCTCAGAGAGCGAAACGCTCTGAATTTACCAACGACCCAGAGCACACTCTGACACACTGGAGGCAATTTACGAACGCACCCTCAGTTGTCAATCAAGTGTATTTGGCATCAATCAAATGGGCGGGCAAGGCAAGTTTCCATTCAGTTGCCAAAACGTGGGTTGGGACAAGCATGCATTGGCAGACAAGGTGCAGAAGGACGAGCAGGCTACTATTCCCCATAGTTTATCAGTGCAATTTTGACGGCCAACAAGCTTTAAAAGTTTTAGAGGGTTTATCTAACGTTGCCTCGTTGGATTTTTAGCTCATCTTGCTCTGGCTAGCATTAGTTGTTGATCTTGTTGGTGTTGATGTGCATAACTGAGGGACAGAGAGAGCCTACCTTTTCATGGTTGTTTGATCAATAGGACTGTAAAGTTCCCAAATGTAAGAGGACTCCCAAGTAGTGTTGACATGTTTGCAGAAATCCATTCAGGTTTATTTGGTGGCTTTTGGCGAATGCTTTCTAATGACCTAAAGTCGCGCTGTTGCAACTGCCTGTAAACACACAGTCCAGTTCAAAGTGAATGGTGGCAGGCCCGTGTGGCAAATGGCTTATTTGCATAAAGGCCTACTGTAGCTCTGATTGGCTATGGTGCACCAGTCTGCGTAGACTCCGGGTCCTGGACGAGACAGATGTTTTTATTAGGTTTTATTTACTGCAGTGTCTATTAATTGTCCAAATGCACGGCCGCTTTCCCGCTCTATATTGCTATAGTATATTCACAAATGCCTTAGTATAAGTAATTCCCAAACATTCTATGAATTTATGAAAACTTAAAAATGACCATATCTAAGTGCTCGCTTGTCAGAAAATGTCAAAAAAATAAATAATAAGGTTTCATTCTTCCTGGCAGTGTATATAAACAGATTTTAATAAGATTTCATGTTGCTAAAATGCTGTCAGTTCCACTTTAAGGCTTTAGCTTTCTGTTTCATATAGTAGCTGCCTGCCTCACATTAAGCCTTTGACTTGAGAATTGCAATTCAGCACTCTGGATCTTATGTGGCCACTCCAGAGGTAGGCTCCTGTACGGGAGGTTCGACTGGAATGTTAAGCCTCGAAATGCCAGTATATGGCAGGAGGGGAGAGAGGTGATGTAGTTAGTATAGGAGTATTAAATCACCCCCTATCCCCTATATAGTACCCTACTTTTGACCAGAGCCCTATATAAGGGATGGGGGTGATTTCAGGTGTAGCAGTAAACACACAATACGCTTGATTCAAAACGGAAGAGTTTTACTATTTCAATTATTATACAAAATTATTGCCACAAACACAAGGTTACAGTGGGGAGAACAAGTATTTGATACACTGCTGATTTTGCAGGTTTTCCTACTTACAAAGCATGTAGAGGTCTGTCATTTTTATCATAGGTACACTTCAACTGTGAGAGACGGAATCTAAAACAAAAATCCAGAAAATCACATTGTATGATTTTTAAGTAATTAATTTACATTTTATTGCATGACATAAGTATTTGATCACCTACCAACCAGTAAGAATTCCGGCTCTCACAGACCTGTTCATTTTTCTTTAAGAAGCCCTCCTGTTCTCCACTCATTCCTGTATTAACTGCAGCTGTTTGAACTCGTTACCTGTATAAAAGACACCTGTCCACACACTCAATCAAACAGACTCCAACCTCTCCACAATGGCCAAGACCAGAGAGCTGTGTAAGGACATCAGGGATAAAATTGTAGACCTGCACAAGGCTGGGATGGGCTACAGGACAATAGGCAAGCAGCTTGGTGAGAAGGCAACAACTGTTGGCGCAATTATTAGAAAATGAAAGAAGTTCAAGATGACGGTCAATCACCCTCGGTCTGGGGCTCCATGCAAGATCTCACCTCGTGGGGCATCAATGATCATGAGGAAGGCGAGGGATCAGCCCAGAACTACACGGCAGGACCTGGTCAATGACCTGAAGAGAGATGGGACCACAGTCTCAAAGAAAACCATTAGTAACACACTACGCCGTCATGGATTAAAATCCTGCAGCGCACGCAAGGTCCCCCTGCTCAAGCCAGCGCATGTCCAGGCCCATCTGAAGTTTGCCAATGACCATCTGGATGATCCAGAGGAGGAATGGGAGAAGGTCATGTGGTCTGATGAGACAAAAATAGAGCTTTTTGGTCTAAACTCCACTCGCCATGTTTGGAGGAAGAAGAAGGATGAGTACAACTCCAAGAACACCATCCCAACCGTGAAGCATGGAGGTGGAAACATCATTCTTTGGGGATGCTTTTCTGCAAAGGGGACAGGACGACTGCACCATATTGAGGGGAGGATGGATGGGGCCATGTATCGCGAGATCTTGGCCAACAACCTCCTTCCCTCAGTAAGAGCATTGAAGATGGGTCGTGGCTGGGTCTTCCAGCATGACAACGACCCGAAACACACAGCCAGGGCAACTAAGGAGTGGCTCCATAAGAAGCATCTCAAGGTCCTGGAGTGGCCTAGCCAGTCTCCAGACCTGAACCCAATTGAAAATCTTTGGAGGGAGCTGAAAGTCCGTATTGCCCAGCGACAGCCCCGAAACCTGAAAGATCTGGAGAAGGTCTGTATGGAGGAGTGGGCCAAAATCCCTGCTGCAGTGTGTGCAAACCTGGTCAAGACCTACAGGAAACGTATGATCTCTGTAATTGCAAACAAAGGTTTCTGTACCAAATATTAAGTTCTGCTTTTCTGATGTATCAAATACTTATGTCATGCAATAAAATGCAAATTAATTACTTAAAAATCATACAATGTGATTTTCTGGATTGTTGTTTTAGATTCCGTCTCTCACAGTTGAAGTGTACCTATTATAAAAATGACAGACCTTCTACATGCTTTGTAAGTAGGAAAACCTGCAAAATCGACAGTGTATCAAATACTTGTTCTCCCCACTGTGTGTAAATCAATACAACCATCTCAGCTCTGCAGATTTTGCAATGAAGAGACAGAGTCATTAGATCTCTTATTTTGGTATTGCCCCCTATGTAGCTTGATTCTGGACACAGGTTTTGCTGTGAAGAGATCTCTTATTTTGGTATTGTAGCTTGATTTTAGATCTCTTATTTTGGTATTGTAGCTTGATTCTGGTCACAGGTTCAGGAGTGGCTGAAAAATTACAACATTTATTTTTTTTGGTGAAAAAGCTGTAAAAACTATGTTTATTTTTGTCCTCAAGGTCGATATCAAGATCGATATCAAGGTCGATATCAAGGTCACTGTTCAGATATTAATCCTTTCAAACAACCACAGCCAGGATCCTACTGATAATCTGAGCAAAAGTCAAGGAGAACGCTAAAATACAATATTTGTTGGTATTGGTAAAATGGCAACACCTGAGTTTTCCATTTTCTGTTATCAGCAAATAAGTTGCTGGAAGTGGAAGAGGAGAGCAACAGTGGTCTCATGATCAACTACATCATTACGCTTAGCTATTATCTTTCACCATTATCATTTGTCATAGTTAATTCATTATGATAAATGTACTATCATATAATATGCAGATGAGTGACAGACACCATACTGTATAAAACACTAATCAACAGCTGTCTCATTAAAATGTGTGTTATTAATGAGAGGGTTTTGTTTAAAGGATGTTGGCATCATAAATTCATATTTGCTGTTCAGCTAAATAAAAGGGCAGTTATTGGGCCTTTATTTCCACTGATAAAACTAACTGTATACAGACTGATCACTCTCCATACCCTATGTCAGATTGTGGTAATGTGTAGTGGAACTTTACCAAACATAAACGGCAATAGTTTGTTTACCATTTTAAATAGTTTAGCACAGAAATAGTTAATTCACCAAACAGCAATAAGCATGCAGGTGGCCTCTTCCTGTCACCGTCTTCCCAAAATAGACCACAACAGAATGCGATAAAGGCAACTACAAGGGATGGAAACAGAAAATGGTGTTGTTCTGTATATCTAGCATTATTTAAAGTGGAACTGACAGCGTTTTAACTACTTTTTTTAATTTAAAAAAATAAAATGCATTATTGGTTAAGGGCTTGTAAGTAAGCATTTCACTGTAATGTCTACACCTGCTGTATTCGGCGCATGTGGCAAAATAAAAATGTATTTTGATTTGATTTGATCTCGACAAAACAACTGTGTTATGTCATTATCGTGAGAAAATGATCTGGTGATATCAACAAAACAACTTTTGTTATGCAGTGATCATGAGAAAAAATTAGTTGTGATGTCGGCATAAGGAAGGAATATTTGTTTTTATTCATGTGTCCTCTGGACTTCCATATGGGGTCTGGCTATGTATACATACAGAATGTATAGCCTAAAAACAGCAGAATTTGCATTTAAAGTGCAACTACTTCACGCATACAAGGGCATCAAACAGTGTCAATCTAGCTTCAGCTAAAGTAAGCTCTAAAAACTAAATAATATTGGGTGCACTATGGATCCTATTTGATTCTATTCAATATCATTACAGATACAGAAATAGTAGTGGCTTCTATTCTATCTTATTATCTGAACCTGGTTGTCCCACCTACACTCCCACTTGGCTGGCTATACTAAGATCAATGCACTAACTGTAAGTCGATCTGCATAAGAACTTCTGCAAAAAAATCAACAAAATGTAAAATGTATGAAGACCGTAAAATAACGACGTTACCCAACTGGCGCTCTGTTGCGCACTATCCATCATCCATCACTCAAATCTGCTGGCATGATCACATAGTGCCGGGCGTAGAAGCACCAACCATGACCAGACCGACACAACTCATGCTGTACAGTGTTTTTCGGTAGCAAAAGACTCACACATCACAATGTCTAGAAGGTTATGACAATGAATGACCCGCTCCGCCGAATGAGACGAGAGGAGGGTACAGGGTAGCAACAGTGTGACTTCCCTAATGACGTAACTAACCGGCTCATCCTTCAGATGCCGCCTAAATATAATGTCGTCACTGCGTCTTCCTTATGACCATTAGCACTCGTATGACAGCTGACAGCGGTGAAATGAAAACGCAGTGGAGTGCTAAACTAGGCTATTAAATTATAACACGAACCACTGTCATCTGTAAGCAAGATATGTGTGTAGCTATTTATTTATGATAACAACTTTCGTGTCCTACCTGTGCCCGCTGTCGGTTTCAGGAGAAGGGAGACCAGAGCAAGCGCATTGAGGCGGAGATGCAGCATTTGTAATGAGTGTGAGAACTTGATAGTCCGTTTGCGCTGTGAAAATCACGTCCCCACTGGCCCCAAAGCGTTCCCAAAAGCTGGTTGTGCGTCCTAACAAATCGTTTGAATGACAAACTCCTTTGTTGCAATGTTTTTGAGTAGCCTCGTGCTTGTGGGCATCAGAGCAGTAAAACCCAATTTAATTATTTCTTGAATTTCTGCAAATATTACTGGTTTTAGTCAAATCGTGTTGTTTCTTTTATTTTGGAAATAGTGGTAGGCCTGTGAAGTAAATGTTTCTGTGTATTTTTGTGACTACCCTACACGTGTGACTACAATCAATGCAATCAGAAATACACAAATGGGGCAAATGATTCAGCAATGACCGAACTTTGAAGTAAATTCTAAAACTTCTAATGAACATAAATTGTTTAAATGCACTACATAGGTCTGCATATTATTCCATGTTTCTAAAGCGCTCACAAGGGAACGGTGCAACATAACACCATGTAACATTTCTCTCACATCATTTCAAACGTGTACCCTCTCCCTCTGAAAAACGCCTACTAAGCTTCAGTATATAAAGTCACCATCCTTTGCCAAGATGTCTCCTTACCTATTGTATGTTGCTATCGTGTGTTTTGGCGGTCCTGGGAGGGCTGTCTGTCAACGGAGCTAAAGATCCTGTCAACGCAGGAAAGGGGCCCTAAAAGTTGATTTAGTGACTGAGATTTTTCCATTACGTACCATATGGCCCGCGGGGGGATGTAGGAAAAAAAGTGGGCGCATTATGTGGGCTGCATCCCATGGCACCCTATTCAGCGCACTACTTTTGACCAGGGCTCATAAGGCTTTGATCAAAAAGAAGTAGTGCACTATTTAGAGAATAGGATGCCATTTGGGACGTAATATTTGGTTTTATTGACAGGAGACAGAGCCGTGTGAATCGCCCCCCCCCCCCCCCACACACACTAGAAAGATTGTGGGGTTCGAGGGAACATATGCACATAAAATGTTTATTATAGCTGCACATTTGGTCACGCTATATAGGCTATTCATGTCCACAGTTTGGCCTTTGGAGACGCTGCTATCATTGGTCTACCACAATTGCTAATGATGCTGCAAGTTCTATAAACGCAGTAATAGAATTCAAACATTTAATTGAGTTTCCCCTCGTGTGCAATAACGCATTGGAAATTAAACCGGCTACTGTGTTTCCCGGGAGTACTATAGATTTTCCAAAGACTTCTAATAAAGGCCCTGCAGTACAACACACCTACCTGTAAGCTGAACTCAGATCAGGATCTACAGTCTTCTCTGGTACAATTATTTCTGATGCCTGAAGACTGCCCCATGATCAGGCATGGTGTGCGTGTGTCACCGCAGACGTTCGACTGTCCGTTTCCTTTCCTGGAGGAAGAGCAGAGTGATATCTCTCTGTGTGTGTGTGTGCGTGCAGAGAATTGTGAACAGATGGGATAAGGTGTGTTTAATGTTCACTCAGCTAAGCTCCAGCCATGATGGAGATGTAATGGGGAAAGTAGTACCCTATATAGGTAATATTATTACATTTGGGACGCACCCCAAGGCATCTCTATTTGGGACGCACCCCAAGGCATCTCTATTTGGGACGCACACCCAAGGCATCTCTATTTGGGACGCACACCAAGGCATCTCTATTTGGGACGCACACCCAAGGCATCTCTATTTGGGACGCACACCAAGGCATCTCTATTTGGGACGCACACCCAAGGCATCTCTATTTGGGACGCACGCCAAGGCATCTCTATTTGGGACGCACACCAAGGCATCTCTATTTGGGACGCACCCCAAGGCATCTCTATTTGGGACGCACACCAAGGCATCTCTATTTGGGACGCACACCCAAGGCATCTCTATTTGGGACGCACACCCAAGGCATCTCTATTTGGGACGCACACCCAAGGCATCTCTATTTGGGACGCACACCCAAGGCATCTCTATTTGGGACGCACACCAAGGCATCTCTATTTGGGACGCACACCCAAGGCATCTCTATTTGGGACGCACACCCAAGGCATCTCTATTTGGGACGCACACCAAGGCATCTCTATTTGGGACGCACGCCAAGGCATCTCTATTTGGGACGCACACCAAGGCATCTCTATTTGGGACGCACACCCAAGGCATCTCTATTTGGGACGCACACCCAAGGCATCTCTATTTAAGCATGTTCACTTCAACAGCTAGACAGGGAGCTCGCTCTCACACAGTACTCCTGTAGTCAGCAGGTCCTGGTTGTGACCTTTAGTGAGATGTTAGAGGAAACAGAGGTAGGGAGGATTAAGGTGTGTTGACATGTTCATCAGAAATATACATTAAACCTGACTAATAACCTAGACTTGAAAACTGTGAATTTAATGCTCGTACAGTAAGCAGAGTTATAGTATGTCTTTCTGATCCTGCATGTGGGTTGATGTGATTGACGTAAAGCTGTGAATAATAACGTACAGTAAGCAGAGTTACAGGATGTCTTTCTGATCCTGCATGTGGGTTGATGTGATTGACGTAAAGCTGTGAATAATAATTCCTTCCTCTTCATCCAGATGTAGCTTTCCCTCCTTCCCTCCACAATAGAACCACCAGTCTGAACTGCTAACATATGGCCTGGTTTCTCTCTCATTGCTTAGTGGTTAAGGGTCAGTTTCTCAGACACAGACTAAACCGGCTAGTCCTGAACCAAAATTCTATTTCATTGGAATCTTCTCATGCGTACAATACCCTTGATGTAGTTGCTGCAGTGTTGGTGTAAAGGATTTTGGGTAACTTTATTTGGATAGTATGACATCTACAGATGGGAAAATCTGGACTATCAACAAACTATCTGTTGATACGCAACTGCTTGCTAAGGTTAAGGTTAGGGTTAGGATAAGGGTTAAGTTTAGGTTTAGGATAAGGGTTAAGCTAGGGTTAGTAGATAGTTAGTTGAAATGTTACTGATAGTCTGTAGAGCATCGACCGATGGACTATCCAAATAGGTATTACTGATTCCCCCCCCCCCCCCCACACACACGAAAATGTATACCGGTGATGCAATTTAGTCATAAGTGCATACATTTTTCGTATGGGTGGCCCCAACGGGAATCGAACCTACGACCCTTGGCGTTATAAGCTCCATTCTCTACCAACTGAGCCATGCACAAACAAAGTGGTAGCAGGTCAGGGGACATGACCCAAACAATAAATAATATACATACACTACCAGTCAAAAGTTTGGACACACCTACTCATTCAAGGGTTTTTCTTTATTTTGACTATTTTCTACATTGTAGAATAATAGTGAAGACATAAAAAATAACACATATTGGTAGTAACCAAAAAAGTGTTAAACAAATCAAAATATATTTAATAATTTGGAGATTCTTCAAATAGCCACCCTTTGCCTTGATGACAGCTTTGCACACTCTTGGCATTCTCTCAACCAGCTTCACCTGGAATGCTTTTCCAACAGTCTTGAAGGAGTTCCCACATATGCTTAGCACTTGTTGGCTGCTTTTCCTTCACTCTGCCGTCCGACTCTTCCCAAACCATCTCAATTGGGTTGAGGTCGGGGGATTGTGGAGGCCAGGTCATCTGATCCAGCACTCCATCACTCTCCTTCTTGGTAAAATAGCCCTTACACAGCCTGGAGGTGTGTTGGGTCATTGTCCTGTTGAAAAACAAGTGATAGTCCCACTAAGCCCAAACCAGATGGGACGGCGTATTGCTGCAGAATGCTGTGGTAGCCATGCTGGTTAAGTGTGCCTTGAATTCTAAATACATCACAGACAGTGTCACCAGCAAAGCACCCCCACACCATAACACCTCCTCCTCTATGCTTTACAGTGGGAACTACACAAGCAGAGCTCATCCGTTCACCCACACCGGGTCTCACAAAGACATGGCGGTTGGAACCAAAAATCTCAAATTTGGTCTCCAGACCAAAGGACAGATTTCCACCGGTTTAATGTCCATTGCTCGTGTTTCTTGGCCCAAGCAGGTCTCTTCTTATTATTGGTGTCCTTTAGTAGTGGTTTCTTTGCAGCAATTCAACCATGAAGGCCTGATTCACACAGTCCCCTCTGAACAGTTGATGTTGAGATGTCTGTGACTTGAACTCTGTGAAGCACTTATTTGGGCTGCAATTTCTGAGGCTGGTAACTGTAATGAACTTATCCTCTGCAGCAGAGGAAACTGGGTCTTCCTTTCCTGTGGCGGTCCTCATGAGAGCCAGTTTCATCATAGCTTGATGTTTTTTGCGACTGCACTTGAAGACACTTTGAAAGTTCTTCAGATTTTCCGGATTGACTGACCTTCATGTGTTAAAGTAGTGATGGACTGTCGTTTCTCTTTGATTATTTGAGCTGTTCTTGCCATAATATGGACTTGGTCTTTTACCAAATAGGGCTATCTTCTGTATACCCCCCCTACCTTGTCACAACACAAGGGTGGCTAATTGAAGAATCTCAAATACATAATATATTTAGATTTGTTTAACACTTTTTTGGTTACTACATGATTCCATATGTGTTATTTCATGGTTTTGATGTCTTCACTATTATTCTACAATGTAAAAAATTGTACAAAATAAAGAAAAACCCTTGAATGAGAAGGTGTGTCCAAACTTTTGACTGGTAGTGTATATTTTTTAAGAAACTGAGTAGTGCATCATCAATTCCTCTAGTCATGTTAGTCATTGCATACCTTAGAGAGATATTTATAACTTGACAGAAATGTCCAGATCAACTAGCCTATGTCAACTAACATATTTTTTATTTAAGTTTTATAGCCCATAGATATTGTTGAAATTTTTTGGTCACTCAAATATCACATGAATACACATTAGCAAAATGTATAGAAATTGCAAGAAAATTTGCTTTAAACCTGCTAAATTCTCTCCACCAACAAGATGGGGTGTGAACAGTTTGTGTCATTAACAGTGCTTGGGCCCATAGAAATAGATGTGGCGCGGGATGTTCCTCAATGCTGGAGACGTTTTACCATAGGCAGTTGTTCTACAAGATTAAAACGTTTTACCATAGGCAGTTGTTCTACAAGATTAAAACGTTTTACCATAGGCAGTTGTTCTACAAGATTAAAACGTTTTACCATAGGCAGTTGTTCTACAAGATTAAAACGTTTTACCATAGGCAGTTGTTCTACAAGATTAAAACGTTTTACCATAGGCAGTTGTTCTACAAGATTAAAACGTTTTACCATAGGCAGTTGTTCTACAAGATTAAAACGTTTTACCATAGGCAGTTGTTCTACAAGATTAAAACGTTTTACCATAGTTGTTCTACTAGATTAAAACATTATACCATAGGCAGTTGTTCTACATAGTGTATTCAAACCCCTTGACTTTTTGTTACGTTACAGCCTTATTATAAAATTGATTAAATACTTTTTTTCCCTCATCAATCTACACACAATACCCCATAATAACAAAGTGGAAACAGGTTTTTAGAAAATGTTTGCAAATTTATAAAAAAAGAGAGACTTGAAATGGAGCTCAGGGGCATCCTGTTTCCATTGATCATCAATGAGATGTGGTAAATTCAATTGATCGGACAAGATTTGGAAAGGCACACACCTGTCTATATAAGGTCCCACAGTTGACGGTGCATATCAGAGCAAGAACCAAGGCATGAGGTCGAAGGAATTGTCCGTAGAGCTCCGAGACAGGATTGTGTCGAGGCACAGATCTGAGGAAGGGTACCAAAAAATGCCTACACCATTGAAGGTCCCCAAGAACACAGTGGCCTCCATCATTCTTAAATGGAATACATTTGGAACCACCAAGACACTTCCTAGAGCTGGCCGCCCAGCCAAACTGAGCAATTGGGGGAGAAGGGTCTTGGTCAGGGAGATGTTTTAACTTTAGAATAAGGCTGTAACGTAACAAAATGTGGAAAAAGTCAAGGGGTCTGAATAGTTTCCGAATGCACTGTAGATTAAAACGTTTTACCATAGGCAGTTGTTCTACTAGGTCAGTGCCTCAGAACATAGCAGCAGTAAGACAACCTCTTCGGCTAGCTGGGGACAAGATAGAGGGCAAGAGAAACCCAGTTTAACAGTATTCAGGCCTACACAGACAGTCCGTCACTCCTTCTCCTTGTGTGTAGATTCCACCAATTCTACGATTTACATTGGTCATTTAGCAGAAACTCTTATCCAGAGCGACTTACAGGAGCAATTAGGATTAAGTGCCTTGCTCAAGGGCACATTGTCAGCTTGGAAATTCGAACCAGCGACCTTTCGGTTAATGGCCCAACGCTCTAACCGATAAGCTAACTGCTGAGGAATTGGAAAAGCAGAAAGCAGAATGGCAGAAACGTTTTCATGAATCAATCAATTAATCAAAGGTATTTTATAAAGCCCTTTTTACATCAGCAGTTGCCACAAAGTGCTATACAGATACCCAAGCTGGTGCTGTACAGACACCCAGCTGGAGAAGGTGCTGTACAGATACCCCAGCTGGAGAAGGTGCTGTACAGACACCCAGCTGGAGAAGGTGCTGTACAGATACCCCAGCTGTATGCTGCGTCCTCCCGAGTGGCGCAGTGGTCTAAGGCACTGCATCGCAGTGCTAGCTGTGCCACTAGAGATCCTGGTTCGAATCCAGGCTCTGTCGTAACCGGCCGCGACCGGGAGATCCATGGGGCGGCGCACAATTGGCCCAGCGTCGTCCAGGGTAGGGGAGGGAATGGCCGGCAGGTGATGTAGCTCAGTTGGTAGAGCATGGTGTTTGCAACGCCAGGGTTGTGGGTTCGATTCCCACGGGGGGGGCCAGTATGAAAAAATAAAATAATGTATGCACTCACTAACTGTAAGTCGCTCTGGATAAGAGCGTCTGCTAAATGACTAAAATGTAAATGTATGCTGTGCCACATGGATCTATGGATTCTTT
The DNA here is from genome assembly GCA_902810595.1 of Coregonus sp. 'balchen'. Classification (NCBI taxonomy): domain Eukaryota; kingdom Metazoa; phylum Chordata; class Actinopteri; order Salmoniformes; family Salmonidae; genus Coregonus; species Coregonus sp. 'balchen'. The sequence goes on along the minus strand of LR778264.1, from coordinate 59,024,936 downwards.
GCAAGAAAGGGAAAACACAAACATCTGTAATTTCTCCATTGTGGTTTCACTTTATTCCATTGTTCCTTTATTGATTTCACAAAAAATAGCGCATTCTCCTTTATTCTTATTCTGAGACGTTTGGTTACAATGGACACTTTAAAAAAGGTAGACACTACTGAACGCTACTTCTTACCCAGAGAATATCCACTGCACCGTCTCTGCAAACAGAGCTGGTTGGTCAAGACTATTTGGTACAGAGTAGGTTGAGGTTAACTGAAACTCGTGATAAGCCTATGGGCTCCGTCACCGGACATTGGACTACAGGATGAACAGTACAGTGAAAGAGATACGGGGGAATACCGAGCAGCAGAAATGCTTTGCTATTTCATGTTCGGTTCTCATTGAAGTTTGGAGCTAGACGGTTCTCTCTGGCTGTCTCTGAAATATCACCCTATTCTCTGTAGTGCACTAGGTTTGCTCAGAGCGCCATTGGGGCCCTGGTCAAAAGCAGTGCACTATGTAAGGAATAGGGTGCCATTTCAGACGGGCTGTTCCCCGGGTCCTACGACTCTGCAGTGGTGGGCAGAACTCCAACGTACAGAGTCTTCCTGTCCAGGGTCTTCACTGACGTCTCTGCTGGGATTTCTGAAACACAAACAAATAATTTTAAAGTATGATGGAAGACAACCCGCCTGGCATCTTTCAGAAGGTAAAGCTGGAAGGAAGGAAGGAAATAATAAGCAGTCTGTCAAAGCTCTGTCTCTACATCACCGTGAAACAACATCATTTTATTCCCACTGAGGGTTTGAAATCACAGATTGGAAGGCTGCTGAATGCTCTTTTAAACTCTTATGCAATGCACTTTACTATGTCGTGTTTTACGTTGTTTACTATGTCGTGTCATGTTGTTTACTATGTCGTGTGTCATGTTTACTATGTCGTGTTTACTATGTCGTGTTTACTATGTGGTGTTTTATATTGTTTACTATGTCGTGTTTTATGTTGTTTACTATGTCGTGTTTTATGTTGTTTACTATGTGGTGTTTTGTTGTTTACCATGTCGTGTTTTATGCTGTTTACTATGTAGTGTTTACTATGTTGTGTGTCATGTTTACTATGTCGTGTTTACTATGTCGTGTGTCATGTTTACTATGTCGTGTGTCATGTTTACTATGTCGTGTTTACTATGTCGTGTGTCATGTTTACTATGTCGTGTGTCATGTTTACTATGTCGTGTTTACTATGTCGTGTGTCATGTTTACTATGTCGTGTTTTACGTTGTTTACTATGTCGTGTCATGTTGTTTACTATGTTGTGTTTTATGTTGTTTACTATGTGGTGTTTTATGCTGTTTACTATGTCGTGTTTTGTTGTTTACTATGTCGTGTTTTATGTTGTTTACTATGTGGTGTTTTATGTTGTTTACTATGTCGTGTTTTACGTTGTTTACTATGTGGTGTTTTATGCTGTTTACTATGTCGTGTTTTATGTTGTTTACTATGTCGTGTTTTATGCTGTTTACTATGTAGTGTTTACTATGTTGTGTGTCATGTTTACTATGTCGTGTTTACTATGTCGTGTGTCATGTTTACTATGTCGTGTTTACTATGTCGTGTGTCATGTTTACTATGTCGTGTGTCATGTTTACTATGTCGTGTTTACTATGTCGTGTGTCATGTTTACTATGTCGTGTTTTATGTTGTTTACTATGTCGTGTTTTGTTGTTTACTATGTGGTCTTTTATGTTGTTTACTATGTGGTGTTATATGTTGTTTACTATGTCGTGTTTTATGTTGTTTACTATGTGGTGTTTTACGCTGTTTACTATGTCGTGTTTTATGTTGTTTACTATGTCGTGTTTTATGCTGTTTACTATGTAGTGTTTACTATGTCGTGTGTCATGTTTACTATGTCGTGTTTTACTATGTCGTGTGTTTACTATGTCGTGTTACTATGTGGTGTTTACTATGTCGTGTGTCATGTTTACTATGTCGTGTTTACTATGTCGTGTGTCATGTTTACTATGTCGTGTTTTACGTTGTTTACTATGTCGTGTCATGTTGTTTACTATGTCGTGTTTTATGTTGTTTACTATGTGGTGTTTTATGCTGTTTACTATGTCGTGTTTTGTTGTTTACTATGTGGTGTTTTATGTTGTTTACTATGTAGTGTTTTATGCTGTTTACTATGTCGTGTTTTATGCTGTTTACTATGTCGTGTTTTATGCTGTTTACTATGTAGTGTTATGCTGTTTACTATGTAGTGTTTTATGTTGTTTACTATGTAGTGTTTTATGTTGTTTACTATGTAGTGTTATGTTGTTTACTATGTAGTGTTTTATGCTGTTTACTATGTAGTGTTTTATGCTGTTTACTATGTCGTGTTTTATGCTGTTTACTATGTCGTGTGTTTTGTTGTTTACTATGTCGTGTTTACTATGTCGTGTTTTACGCTGTTTACTATGTCGTGTTTTATGTTGTTTACTATGTCGTGTTTTATGCTGTTTACTATGTCGTGTTTTATGCTGTTTACTATGTCGTGTTTTATGCTGTTTACTATGTAGTGTTTTATGTTGTTTACTATGTAGTGTTTTATGCTGTTTACTATGTAGTGTTTTATGTTGTTTACTATGTAGTGTTTTATGTTGTTTACTATGTAGTGTTTTATGCTGTTTACTATGTAGTGTTTTATGCTGTTTACTATGTCGTGTTTTATGCGTGTTACTATGTGGGTGTGTTTGTTGTTTACATGTCGTGTTTACTATGTCGTGTTTTACGCGTTTACTATGTCGTGTTTTATGTTGTTTACTATGTCGTGTTTTATGCTGTTTACTATGTCGTGTTTTATGCTGTTTACTATGTCGTGTTTTATGTTGTTTACTATGTCGTGTTTTATGCTGTTTACTATGTCGTGTTTTATGCTGTTTACTATGTCGTGTTTTATGCTGTTTATGTCGTGTTTTATGTTTACTAGTAGGTTTTATGTTTTTACTATGTCGTTTTTTTGCTGTTTATATGTCGTGTTTTATGCGTTTACTATTGGTGTTTTATGTTGTTTACTATGTGGTGTTTTATGTTGTTTACTATGTGTGTTTTATGTTGTTTACTATGTAGTGTTTTATGCTGTTTACTATGTCTGTGTTTTATGCTGTTACTATGTCGTGTTTATGCTGTTTACTATGTAGTGTTTTATGTTGTTTACTATGTAGTGTTTTATGCTGTTTACTATGTAGTGTTTTATGTTGTTTACTATGTAGTGTTTTATGCTGTTTACTATGTAGTGTTTTATGCTGTTTACTATGTCGTTGTTTATGCTTTTTACTATGTCGTGTGGTTTTGTTGTTTACTATGTCGTGTTTACTATGTCGTGTTTTACGCTGTTTACTATGTCGTGTTTTATGTTGTTTACTATGTCGTGTTTTATGTTTACTATGTCGTGTTTTATGCTGTTTACTATGTCGTGTTTTATGTTGTTTACTATGTCGTGTTTTATGCTGTTTACTATGTCGTGTTTTATGTTGTTTACTATGTCGTGTTTTATGCTGTTTACTATGTCGTGTTTTATGTTGTTTACTATGTCGTGTTTTATGTTGTTTACTATGTAGTGTTTTATGCTGTTTACTATGTAGTGTTTTATGTTGTTTACTATGTCGTGTTTTATGTTGTTTACTATGTAGTGTTTTATGCTGTTTACTATGTCGTGTTTTATGCTGTTTACTATGTAGTGTTTTATGTTGTTTACTATGTCGTGTTATGTTGTTTACTATGTCGTGTTTTATGCTGTTTACTATGTAGTGTTTTATGTTGTTTACTATGTAGTGTTTTATGTTGTTTACTATGCATGCTGCTTTCTTGGTCAGGGCTCACTTGTAAAAGAGATGTAAATCTCAATGTGACCTCTGGTTAAATAAATAAAAATACTACAGCTCTCACTCGCCGTCTCTACTAGATCTCTCCGTCGCCGCTGGGGGGGGGACGACGACGACGCGTTGTTGGGAAAAGTGGTGAAAGTAGCTGATGTGTCAAGTCACAATGTTTGCTAATTGGGTGTTCGAATCAAAGTATGGAGGGCACTTCTCTAATGCATACTCCCTTTATACATCACTTTGAAGCATGCATTGATGCAAGCTTCAACAGAAAGTATGCAAAGAAAAATGATGCAACTACGTAAAAAAAATAAGCAACATTTCTTGAAAATCAATGGCGGACATTATTTGAGCTGAAAATACACTCCGACTTGTTGACCATTTACATCACATATGTTGCCTGACTACAGCTAGCTACCCAGGAAGAATTGACATCTACCTTGCATAACATTAGTTTTAGGTCATTTTTGCCTGTTTAACTAGCCGGCTAGCTGGAGTACTACGATTCACGTACAGTATATCTAGCTGATAATTATTAAGTAAAAACGTGTGTGTGCGCGCATCTCGTTTCGACTCTATTGTTGCCATTGTCCTGGCTGGAAGAAGGTTCAGTGAATGGGGAGATGCAAGTAGGGGGGAGTGTGAGTGCTTCTGAAATGTTTTTCACACTCTCGTACTCACAAGAACGTACTCAAGAGAACGTCCTCGGAGAATGCACTCCGAGCATGAGAGTATGGAGCGAGGTAGTAGCGCGTATTGAGAAACACCCATCGTCTCACGCTTAGAATGTGCCCCCCCCCCCATCGTTATAATTTGAAAGTTCTGAAAAGTTCCGTGGCAGTTAATTCAAAAGTTGATGCGGTTCTATAAAACAGATATTTCTATTCCGATTCCAGATTTGAATAGCAGACCAAGATGTCATACACTAACTTATTGTCTAACTTATTGGGAAAGTGGTCAAAACGGCAGTTGTTTGTAAAAAGCTGAGACGAAAAGTTGTTGGAAGTGGTTACTAAAAAAAGCTCTATCGTTTGATCCATAGAAGATAATTCTGTTCCAATTCCAGATTTTAATTGCAGAGAAGTAGACCAAGATTTCATAACCTCTACGTTTTTTGTTGGGAAAGTGGTCAAAGTAGATGATTTGTCAAAAGTTACCTTGTTTACAGTTAATGTTGTGGTCACTATGGGGAGTTTTAGAATAATGAAAAAAAGTCCCATTAACATGAATGAAGATCGTTTTTAAAACTATCAAAAAGTAAAACGTAAGCACACTATTCCAGATTGTTCCACACGTTTTAAAGTTTGAACGACGTTTCTAGCTTGAACGTGTAAGAGGAGTAGCGCGCAGAAGAACAACAACAAGTATGACGAAGATTTCAAGTCGGGACTTTTGCTTCTCAAGTCCCACCTAATTAGGCAGGAAGACCTATGAGCTGTAAGTCAAACCAGCCCATCTGCTAGGGCAGACAGGCAGTCTGTCAGACACAGTAATTGGACAGGGAGGTTTCCTCAGCCCAGGACTTGCTGCTCTGCTGGTGGTTCAAGGTCAACATTAAAAAACTCTCCCAACCAGATGAAAAGTCAAAGATCACTGGCAGAGTAGAGCGTTAGCAAACTACAGAGCAGAGGCTAGCAGGCTACAGTTAAACATGTGGAGGAGGTGGTACAGGCTAAGAGTTAAATGTGCAGCAGAGTAGTAAATGACCTCTAGCCTGAACCTAGACACAGTAGGATTGATGGGGAAAGGTGTAAAGTAGCAGTAGCAGAAATGAATACAGCTGAAGCAGGACAGAAGTACTGTTCAAGCTGAGCTTCCAAGATCCTGCTCCGGCAAAGTCAAGAGAGCGTTTCGCAGCCCATTCTCTGAGCACTGCTGAGCCTGGCCTGTAGCCTTCCAATCCATCCTAGACGCATTGAAGAAGACAACACAGAGACAGAGACCAAAATAGGACTGGTGGTGTCCGTCTTACCTTGGGTGAGCGCATCGTCCAGGTAGAGCTTCAGTCTACGGCTGCGGAGGCCGAACACCTTGGCCGTCTCAGACAGCAAAGCATTGTGGGTCAGGCAGTCGTGTCCGACAGGATTGACCAGCAGCAGGGTCCCCACATCTCCACTCTGACACTCTACAGAGAGACAGGACATACATAGCATCAGTACACATCAATAGCAGCAGGTAGCCTAGCGGTTAGAGGCAAAACAGTAACTGGAGGGTTCCCGGTTCGAATCCAGGGGGTCTGACGGGGGGGGGGGGGGGGAATGAGCTGGCGCCCGGAGAGTTGCTGGTATCAAATCCTAGATGCCATTGGGCCCAAGGCACTTGCTGGCAGGGGTTGGGATAAAGCAGAAGTCTCATTTCAGTTGGACCTCGTGATGTTTATCTCAATAGACTACTGTTGGATGTCCTGTAACGTCATACATGTGTAAAAACAGTGTCAGAATAACAATGCATTGGCATAACAAACTGAAAACTAACCTTTCAAAAAAAAGTTGAGTAAAAAAAAAAAAAAGGGAAGTAGGTGTGTAGTGGAGTGAGAGAATGAGCAACTGGTGAGTTAAACGTACCAGCGGGCTGACAGTTGGCCAGTTGGAGGTTGACGTAGGAGCTCACCAGAGACTCAGAGCTGGGACAGGAGTCGCTTGGACTGGAGCCTGATGTCACGGACAGGGTCTTCCCATTCAGAGACAGCAGATCACACTTACCAGTCAACTCTGGAATAACAAGAACATACAGCAATCAGTTACCGGACAGGTCTGAAACACGCTGGACAGGTCTGAAACACGCTGGACAGGTCTGAAACAAGCTGGACAGGTCTGAAACACGCTGGACAGGTCTGAAACACGCTGGACAGCTCTGAAACACGCTGGACAGGTCTGAAACACGCTGGACAGGTCTGAAACACGCTGGACAGGTCTGAAACACGCTGGACAGCTCTGAAACACGCTGGACAGCTCTGAAACACGCTGGACAGGTCTGAAACACGCTGGACAGGTCTGAACACAACACACCTCCTCAATCTCGCTTGTAATAATTCACACGAGGAAAATAAGAAATGTTGAGCTGTGTGAGAACCACTCTTTATAGACCATGGTTCACAACATCTGTTTATCACGAACCTGACCATGGTTCACACCATCTGTTTATCACTAACCTGACCATGGTTCACAACATCTATTTATCACGAACCTGACCATAGTTCACAACATCTGTTTATCACTAACCTGACCATGGTTCACACCATCTGTTTATCACCAACCTGACCATGGTTCACAACATCTGTTTATCACTAACCTGACCATGGTTCACAACATCTGTTTATCACTAACCTGACCATGGTTCACAACATCTGGGCTTTGAGTGACTAGTGAGGCTAGGGCCGGGAGGTCAATGGGTTAGTAACATTTCTTGACGACAAGAATTCTGACGTTTCGTGGGAGTTACTGACAGACAGACCACAGTTACTGGGCTACGGAGTATTCAGACCCGTTGACTTTTTTTGTGTTACAAACGGGATTAAAAAAATTATCAACGATCTACACAAAAATACTCCAATGTCAAAGTGGAAGACAAATGCTAACATTTGTCAAACGAATCATGAAAAATAAAACACTAACATATCTTCATTAGATTAAGTAATCGTCCCCTTGAGTCAATACTTTGTAGAATCACCTTTGGCAGCGATTACAGCTGTTAGTCTTTCTGGGTAAGTCTCTAAGAGCTTTCCACACCTGGATTGTGCAATATTTACCCATTATTATTTTCTAAATTCTTCAAGCTCTGTCAAATTGGTTGTTGATCATAGCTAGACAAGCATTTTCAGGTCTTGTCATAGATTTTCAAGTAGATTTAAGTCAAAACTGTAACTCTGCCACTCAGGAACCTTCATTGTCTTCTTGGTAAGCAACTCCAGTGTAGATTTGGCCTTGTGTTTTAGGTTATTGTCCTGCTGAAAGGTGAATTCTTTCCCAGTGTCTGGTGGAAAGCAGACTGAACCAGGTTCTTCTAGGATTTTGCCTGTGCTTAGCTCCATTCCATTTCTTTATATCCTGAAAAACTCCCCAGTCCTTAACAATGACAAGCATACCAATAACATGATGCAGCCAACACTATGCTTGAAACTATGGAGAGTTGTACTCAGTAATGTGTTGTATTGGATTTGGCCCAAAGATAACAGGACAAAAGGTTAATTGCTTTGCCACATGTTTTGCCTTGTTACAAACAGGATGCATGTTTTGGAATATTTTAATTCTGTACAGGCTTTCTTCTTTTCACTGTCAATTAGGTTAGTATTGTGGAGTAACTACAATGTTGTTGACCCATCCTCAGTTCTCCTTTCACAGCCATTAAACTAACTATTTAAAAGTCACAATTGGCATCATGGTGAAATCCCTGAGCGGTTTCCTTCTTCCTTATATAGGCTTGCCATAACCAAGGAGTTGAATAGTTCTTGACTAAAGACATTTCAGATTTTTCATTTTTTATTAATTAGTAAACATTTCAAAAAACATATTTCCACTTTGACATTATGGGGTACTGTGTGTTTAGGCCAGTGACAAAAAAAATAAATCACTATTTAATCAATTTTAAATTCAGGCTGTAACAGCCAAATGTGGAAAAAGTCTAGGGGTGTGAATCATTTGTGAATGCACTGTATGTATAGGAGGCTTGTGAGTGTCCCATCTTACTAGTGTATGTATTGAGTACCACAGTATGAGTCATAATACCCATAAAACCTAGCGGTCAAACAGGGAAATGGTTCCAATTGTTTTTCCACCATTAATTTTGTCTAGGGGATTTTAGAAACACTTAAAATAAGGGCTGTGTTTCATGTAGGCTTACCCTGGCGTGACGTTTTGATAACCGTGTAAATCTCTCTTGGACAAGGACACTTTTATCAATATATTTCGCCTGTATTTACCCCCAACAAATGAAACGCTAATTAGCTGCTAATGTGGCTATCATAAAGAACTACAAATACCATGATGATCTGGAAGAGACTGCCAAATCAAGGCAAAGGTAAGAGTCTCTGGATTAACGATCTAATGGTTAGTTAAATGTAGTAATGAAAAAAATTGGCTACATTTCTTTCAATGGACAATTCTGTGAACTGTCTTGTGCACATTTAAATTGACACAATACCTGTTAGCAAAGGTGTCAGTTAGAGATGACGTGCAGGAGCTTGCAGGGATTTGTAGTTTTGCATGATGTCTACTTTGATGCTAATTAGCATTTTTGAATCTGAGAGTAAATAGAGCTGAATATATTGATAAAAGTCACCTTGTCTGAGAGATTTACACGTTATCAAAACGTCACGCCAGGGTAAGCCTACACAAAACCCAGCCCTTATTTTAAGTGTTTCTAAAATCCCCTATGGGAAAAATGAATGGTGGAAAAACAATTGGAACCATTTCCCTGTTTGACCCGCTAGGTTTTATGGGTATTATGACACATCCACTGTGGGGCTCTATTGACATAGGGGTAAGGAAGTTGATTAAGGATTCAAAGTGAGTGTGCCATCTTACCCGTCTTGCCGTTGAACACACAGAGCTTGGTGTTGTTGAGACCGAAGATACTGGAGCAGACCTGCCTCAGCTTGGCCATGTCCAGACAGTTCTCTCCTTTAGGGTTCTCCAGGAGGACCACACCCTCTGAAATAGACAGCACAAAAAAAATTGCATTCATTTGTTTAACCCTAAAAAGCATCAACAGGGCTCATTTTACCCCAAATTGGAAATGGCAAAAATACACTTTCTATCAAACCGTAAAAGCTTGTATTTGATTAACCATTTATATATACACAGTACACTCACACATTTTATAAATATACTGTGTATTCAGACCCCTTGACTTTTTCCACATTGTTACATTACGGCATTATTCTAAAATTGATTAAATTGTCCCCCCCCAGCCTCAAGGCTTCTTGGGTATGATGCTACAAGCTTGGCACACCTGTATTTGGGGAGTTTCTCCCATTCTTCTCTGCAGATCCTCTCAAGCTCTGTCAGGTTGGATGGGGAGCGTCGCTGCACAGCTATTTTCAGGTCTCTCCAGAGATGTTCAATCGGGTTCAAGTCCGGGCTCTGGCCGGGCCACTCAAGGACATTCAGTCCCAAAGCCACTCCTGCACTGTCTTGGCTGTGTGCTTAGGGTCGTTGTCCCGTTGGAAGGTGAACCTTCACCCCAGTCTGAGGTCCTGAGCGCTCTGGAGCAGGTTTTCATCAAGGATCGCTCTGTACTTTGCTCCGTTCATCTTTCCCTCCATCCTGACTAGTCTCCCAGTCCCTGCCGCTAAAAAACATCCCCACAGCATGATGCTGCCACCACCATGCTTCACCGTAGGGATGGTGCCAGGTTTCCTCCAGACGTGACGCTTCGCATTCAGAGTCCTTTAGGTGCCTTTGGCAAACTCCAAGTGGGCTGTCATGTGCCTTTTACTGAGGAGTGGCTTCCGTCTGGCCACTCTCATAAAGGCCTGATTGGTGGAGTGCTGCAGGGATGGTGGTCCTTCTGGAAGGTTCTCCCATCTCCACAGAGGAACTCTGGAGCTCTGTCAGAGTGACCATCGAATTCTTGGTCACCTCCCTGACCAAGGCCCTTCTCCTCCAATTGCTCAGTTTGGTCAGGTGGCCAGCTCTAGGAAGAGTCTTGGTGGTTCCAAACTTCTTCCATTTAAGAATGATGGAGACCACTGTGTTCTTGGGGACCTTCAATGCTGCAGATATTTTTTGGTACCTTTCCCCAGATCTGTGTCTTGACACAATCCTGTCTCAGAGCTCTATGGACAATTCCTTCGACCACATGGCTTGGTTTTTGCTCTGACATGCACTGTCAAATGTGGGACCTTATATAGACAGGTGTGTGCCTTTCCAAATCATGTCCAGTCAATTGAATTTGCCACAGGTGGACCCCAATTAAGTTGTGGATGATGGATGATCAATGGAAACAGGTCTCATTGCAAAGGGTCTGAATACTTATGTAAATAAGATGTTTTATTTTTAATACATTTGCCAAAATTTTCTAAAAACCTGTTTTTGCTTTGTCATTATGGGGTATTGTGTGTAAATTGAGGGGAGAAGAATAAGTGTAAAAACATATTTTTTGTCCATTTTAGAATAAGGCTGCAACGTAACAAAATGTGGAAAAAGTCAAGGTGTCTGAATATTTTCTGAATGCCAGATTTGTTGCTTTTATCCCCCAAAGAATATTTATACTATTGAGTCCACCTTTTAAGCTTAGTCATTCCTCCATGTTTTTTTGTTGGTATCTAGCTGCTTGACAAAGTCCTAAAATTTCAGAAGGATTTTTTTTTTTTAAGGGTTTCGAAATTATAACATTTTTTTTAACCTCTGTTGGTGCTTTTAGGGTGAGGATTCGTCCATTCTTGAATTTGAATTTCAATTCACTTCCCGAATTGAATTAAATGGAATTGAATTTGCCTCTGTGTTCCATTACACACCAACACTGATCATTTAGATATCAAAACAAACCCAGAACCTTTGGTCCAATCCAATTGAGTCCTGGGTGACACCAGTAGTGGGGACCACGACCAGAGGTAATGTAAAGCATTATTAGATATTTCTAATTATACCTTGTTCCTTGTTGTTGAGGTTGAGGTTGATGTTGATGTAGGCACAGGCTGGTCCAGTCAGCGGAGCTCGAGAGGCGGCGGCTCCTTTTACTATGGTCAGGTCCAGGTCAGAACCTTTCAACTATAGTACAGCACCATTAGGCACAACCACGGAGAAACATTATGAAAACCATTAGGCACAACCACAACCACGGAGAAACATTATGAAAACCATTAGGCACAACCACAACCACGGAGAAACATTATGAAAACCATTAGGCACAACCACAACCACGGAGAAACATTATGAAAACCATTAGGTACAACCACAACCAGAGGGCAAAAACATGAACCAGTCATATTTAGGAACAGGAGTTTTTTTAAATTACATGTGCATATTTTTATTTTTTTTTTGCTTTAACCCAACCCACACTGGGAGGTATTTGAGAGCACTTTTCGTTCTGTCTAACATTGTGGTGTTTACACGTCAACCCAACCAACCTGTGTTTTCTCCTGCACAATGACGCTAGAGGACTTCGGGACGGGGTAGGTCTTGAGCGGTGCCTTGGTGGTTGCCAGGATGAAGTCTGCGTGGGCCTGGATCACCTTGTCCAGGTAATCACCTGCTGGCTCACAGCTGTAGTACACGGTGATCTCATCAGACGGCACCAAGTGACCCTGTAGAGACAGGTAAAAAAAACCCAGACAGGTTTAGGGTTGGATCAAACAGGGCCTAGAACACTGGATCACACTGTCCAGGTAATCTCCTGCCGGCTCATAGCTGAAGTACACTGCAGGGTTGGGGTCAATTTCAATTCAGGAAGTACACTGACATTTCTATTATCGTCAAAGCTTTTCAATGGGAACAATTTGGAATTGGAATTTGGTTTACTTTTTGAATTGAAATGGAATTGAGCCCAACCCTGGTATAATGTGATTTCATCTGAGGGCACTAGGTGACCCAAGACGGGTAAGAGAGGGTTGGATCTGATGGATTACTGGATCACCTTGTCCAGGTAAAAGGTAATCTCCTCCTAGTTCACAGCTGTAGTACACTGTGATCTCATCAGACGGAACCAAGTGACCTTCATAAATATTAGATCTTATTGATGGGTTAGTTTAAGTCAATTGCAAGCGTTGGATCAGGAAAGTTATTTGTTGTTGTTGGGGGGGGATTATTTAAGAGGTAGGGTTTGAGGCGCTATCAGAAGATGAGCAGGGACTCTGCTGTCCTAGCTTCAGGGGGAAGCTGGTTCCACCATTGGGGTGTCAGGACAGAAGAGCTTGGACTGGGATGAGTGGGAGCTGATACCAGAGGTGGCAGGACGGAGGGCTCGGGTTGGGGTGTAGGGTTTGAGTATAGCCTGAAGGTAGGGAGGGGCAGTTCCCCTCACAGCTCCGTAGGTAAGCACCATGGTCTTGTAGTGGATGTGAGCTTCGACTGGAAGCCAGTGGAGTGTGCGGAGGAACGGGGTGACATGGAAGAACTTGGGAAGGTTGAAAACCAAGCAGGCTGCAGCATTCTGGGTAAGTTGCAGGGGTTTGATGGCACAAGCAGGGAGCCCAGCCAACAGTGAGTTGCAGTAATCCAGATGGGAGATGACATGTGCCTGGATTAGGACCTGCGCTGCTTCCTGTGTGAGGTAGGGTCGCACTCTACGGATGTTGTAGAACATGAACCTGCAGTAGTGAGTCACTGCTTTGATGTTTGCAGAGAACGACAGGGTGTTGTCCAGGGTCACGCCAAGGTTCTTTGCACTCTGGGAGGGGGACACCGTGGAGTTGTCAACTGTGATGGAGAGGTCTTGGAGTGGGCAGGCCTTCCCCGGGAGTAAGAGCAGCTCCGTCTTGTCGAGGGCCGACGTCCAAGCTGAGACTTCTGCCAGGCACGCAGAGATGCGTGTCGCCACCTGGGTGTCAGAAGAGGGGTAAAGAGAAAAGTAGTTGAGTGTCGTCCACATAGCAATGATAGGAGAGACCATGTGAGGATATGACGGAGCCGAGTGACTTGGTGTATAGAGAGAAGAGGAGAGGATCTAGAACCGAGCCCTGGGGGACACCAGTAGTGAGAGTACGTGGTGCAGACACAGATCCTCTCCACAAAATAAATGGATACAGGTCTACATTTTTTTTTTTTTTTTTTTAAACGTCAGATGAGTCGAGTGTTGGTTTCTTGAGGAGGGGAGCAACTCAGGCCATTTTGAAACCAGAGGGGATGCCAGTGGTCAGGGATGAGTTGACGAGGGAAGTGAGGAATGGGAGCGGATACAGAGGAAGAGAAGGTAGAGGAAGGAGTGAAAGGATGATAGGTCCTCCGGAAGTTTAGTTTCCCTCCATTTTTGCTCAGCTGCCCGCAGCCCTGTTCTGTCACTCAGCCACGGAGCAGGAGGGGAGGGCCGAGCCGGCCGGGACAAGACATAGGATACGGAAAGTGAGGAGAGTAGGGTCGACGAGGCAGAATAAGGAGACAGGAGGGAGAAGGATTTAGCAGACGGGAGAGATGATAGGATAGAAGAGGAGAGAGCAGTCGGAGACAGAGAGCGAAGATTACAATGCTGCATGACCATCAGGGTAGGGGCTGAGTGGTTATGATTGGAGGAGAGGGAGACAGAAAAGGAAACAAAGTAGTGATCAGAGACCTGGAGGGGGGTTGCAGTGAGATTAGTAGAGATGAGGTCATGCGTATTACCTGCCTTGTGAGTTGGAGGGGATTGGGAAAGGTTGGTCAAAATATGCAAGGAGGGGAAAGAGAGAGTTGGAAAGAAATTAATAGAAGGCAAACGTCGGGAGGTTGAAGTCGCCAAGTACGTAGAACGGTGAGCCTTCGTCAGGTAATTAGCTTATCAAGGTGTCAAGCTCATTGTTGAACTCTCCAAGGGCACCTGGTGGGCGATAGATCACAACAATATTAAGCTTGAGTGGACAAGTGACAGCGTGGAATTCAAATGAGGAGATGGACAGGTGAGAGAGGGAGAAAATAGCAAATCTCCAGTTAGGAGAAATGAGCAGCCCTGTGCCATCACCACGACGACCAGATGCTCTCGGACTATGAAAGAAAACATAGTCAGATGAAGAAAGAGCAGCTGGAGTAGCAGTGTTCTCTGGGGTGATCCCATGTCTCCGTCAGGGCCAAAAAGTCTAGGGACTGAAGGGCAGCATAGGCTGAGATGAACTCAGCGTTCTTAACCGCAGATCGGCAGTTCCAAACGCTGCCGGAGACCCGGTATTCCACATGGCTTGTGCACGCAGGGTCCACTAAATCAGAAGGGTTGTAGCCAAGGGGTGGGGAGCGTCTGTAAAGCCTACAGGGAGCGGTGCGAACAGGTATAGAAAACACACACATAGTTGACAAAGCTACAAAAGAGCAAAATGAGATCATCTGTTAATAAGACACTGAAGTGAGAGAGTGGTGTGGAGCCTCCCTCTCTTTCCTTCCTCAAAAAACTCGTCAGAACAACTCGGTAGAACAGTCTCTGTTTCGGCGACGGTATTAGTTCTGCTATGAAAAGAAATGCCACTGACACGACCGCCACCTACAGCTGCCGCTGAGAAACCAGGGGAGACTGAAGAACTAACACTAATTGCTAATTGCCTTGCAGAGGTAGAGACCACGCCTCCCTGTACTAATTGCTAATTGCCTTGCAGAGGTAGAGACCACGCCTCCCTGTACTAATTGCTAATTGCCTTGCAGAGGTGGAGACCACGCCTCCCTGTACTAATTGCTAATTGCCTTGCAGAGGTAGAGACCACGCCTCCCTGTACTAATTGCTAATTGCCTTGCAGAGGTAGAGACCACGCCTCCCTGTACTAATTGCTAATTGCCTTGCAGAGGTGGAGAGCACGCCTCCCTGTACTAATTGCTAATTGCCTAGGAGAGGTAGAGACCACGCCTCCCTGTACTAATTGCTAATTGCCTTGCAGAGGTAGAGACCACGCCTCCCTGTACTAATTGCTAATTGCCTTGCAGAGGTAGAGACCACGCCTCCCTGTACTAATGCTAATTGCCTTGCAGAGGTAGAGACCACGCCTCCCTGTAACTAATTGCTAATTGCCTTGCAGAGGTAGAGACCACGCCTCCCTGTACTAATTGCTAATTGCCTTGCAGAGGTAGAGACCCACGCCTCCCTGTACTAATTGCTAATTGCCTTGCAGAGGTAGAGACCACGCCTCCCTGTACTAATTGCTAATTGCCTTGCAGAGGTAGAGACCCACGCCTCCCTGTACTAATTGCCTTGCAGAGGTAGAGACCACGCCTCCCTGTACTAATTGCTAATTGCCTTGCAGAGGTGGAGACCATGCCTCCCTGTACTAATTGCTAATTGCCTTGCAGAGGTAGAGACCACGCCTCCCTGTACTAATTGCTAATTGCCTTGCAGAGGTAGAGACCACGCCTCCCTGTACTAATTGCTAATTGCCTTGCAGAGGTGGAGACCACGCCTCCCTGTACTAATTGCTAATTGCCTAGGAGAGGTGGAGACCACGCCTCCCTGTACTAATTGCTAATTGCCTAGGAGAGGTGAAAACCACGCCCCCTCCAATACAGCCACTGATTACCAAAACAAGTCCCAAATTGGGAAGACAGGCAGCACTTAAAGAACTAAGTATTAGATCTAATTCATTGGTTAGGCTACTGTGGTAATCAGTACTAAGGTACACTACATGGCAAAAAAAAATGTGGACACCTGTTCGTCGAACATCTCATTCCAAAATCATGGGCATTAATATCGAGTTGGCGTTCCAATTCATCCCAAAGGTGTTCGATGGGGTTGAGGTCAGGGCTCTGTGCAGGCCAGTCAAGCTCTTCCACACCGATCTCGACAAACCATTTCTGTATGGACCTCGTTTTGTGCACGGGGGCATTGTCATGCTGAAACAGGAAAGGGCCTTCCCCAAACTGTTGCCACAAAGTTGGAAGCACACAATCGTCTAGAATGTCATTGTATGCTGTACCGTTAAGATTTCCCTTCACTGGAACTAAGGGGTCTAGCCCGAACCATGAACAACAGCCCCAGACCATTATTCCTCCTCCACCAAACTTTACAGTTGGCACAACGCATTGGGGCAGGTAGCGTTCTCCTGGCATCCGCCAAACCCAGATTAGTCCGTCGGACTCCCAGATGGTGAAGCATGATTCATCACTCTAGAGAACACGTTTTCACTGCTCCAGAGTCCACTGACGGCGAGCTTTACACCACTCCAGCCGACGCTTGGCATTGCGCATGGTGACCTTAGCCTTGTGTGCGGCTGCTCGGCCACGGAAACCCATTTCATGAAGCTCCTGACGAACAGTTCTTGTGCTGACCTCAGTAGTGTTGCAACCGAGGGCAGACGATAATAACAGCACTTCCAGTTGACCGGGGCAGCTCTAGCAGGGCAGACGATAATAACAGCACTTCCAGTTGACCGGGGCAGCTCTAGCAGGGCAGACGATAATAACAGCACTTCCAGTTGACCGGGGCAGCTCTAGCAGGGCAGAAATTTGATGAACTGAAAGTGCTGTTATTGGAATCCTATGAAGGTGCCACTTTGAAAGCCTCGACGTCCCCTCTCCCTCCCCCTCCTCTGTCTCTACTTCCCCTCCCCCTCCTCTATCTCTACTTCCCCTCCCCCTCCTCTATCTCCCCCTCCCCTATCTCTACTTCCCCTCTCCCTCCCCCTCATCTGTCTCTACTTCCCCTCCCCCTCCTCTGTCTCTACTTCCCTCCCCCCCCCTCTCTTCTCTCATCTTCCCTCCTCTACTCCCCCTCCCTGTCTACTACTTTCCCCTCCCTCTCTGTCTCCCCCTCCCCCT